>JAQIBA010000231.1:0-60004 GCA_028293925.1 Brueelia nebulosa
ATTTTGTTTTATTCTGAGACATTTCGATTTTTGGTACATTTGGGAGTACAGAAAAAAGTTTGAAAAAGTTTGAAAAAGTTAGTTTTAGGAATAACATGTAACAAAGGCATCCTCTGAGGTTCCAAGGGGTTTTTTCCGTTTCTCTACATCCTAAAGAATAGATCTATGTGTATTTTGTTTTATTCTGGGGGATTTCGATTTTTGGTACATTTGGGAGTACAGAAAAAAGTTTGAAAAAGTTTGAAAAAGTTAGTTTTAGGAATAACTTGAATCAACGGCGTCAGCTGAGGTTCCGACGGGTTTTTTCCGTTTCTCTACATCCTAAAGAATAGATCTATGTGTATTTTGTTTTATTCTGAGACATTTCGATTTTTGGTACATTTGGGAGTACAGAAAAAAGTTTGAAAAAGTTTGAAAAAGTTAGTTTTAGGAATAACATGTAACAAAGGCATCCTCTGAGGTTCCAAGGGGTTTTTTCCGTTTCTCTACATCCTAAGGAATAGATCTATGTGTATTTTGTTTTATTCTGGGGGATTTCGATTTTTGGTACATTTGGGAGTACTGAAAAAAGTTTGAAAAAGTTTGAAAAAGTTCGTTTCACGAATAACTCTAAACAACGGCGTCACCTGAGCTCAGGAGAGGTTTTTTCCGTTTCTCTACTTCCTAAAGAATAGATCTATGTGTATTTTGTTTTAATTAATCACATTTCGATTTTTGGTACATTTGGGAGTACAGAAAAAAGTTTGAAAAAATTTGAAAATGTTAGTTTTACGAATAACTTGAAACAACGGCGGGAATATTAAAATAAATTACAGTGTTTAGGTAAATCAGAATCGCAAATTTTTTTTTATAATTAATAAATTAATTGGGTGAGTGCGGTCAACCATTGGGATTTCTGCATTCGTCAATGTAAAGGCCGGAAATGAAAATGTAAACAAGTTGACTTCGGTCTGGCGACGTCATCCTTGAGAGGAGGAGGAGGAGGAGCGTAAGGCTGAGATGAGAATACAGCGTTGCCATTTTATATTAAACGTTGCCGTTGTTTTTATAAAACAATTGAGAATTTGTGTGGTTTTCCAATGAAGAATTAGATTTTTGTTTTTTGAATGTGAGAAAATGTGAGATTTATGTTGAGTGAAGTGTTTTTAACTTATTATAATTAAAGGTAATCGGGTTGAAAATGTAATGTTGATTATTATTTCCTATGAAGCGCAGCTGGCCGAGTTTTTAGTGCAACGGTCATTTCTAGATAATCCTGATATAACCTGGATAAAGTTGGAGGACAAATTTTGGATTTTGTATTTGCTAGGGATGCGCCGAATATTCGGTAGGTATTTGATATTCAGTTTGTGTATTCGGTTCGAGTATGTCAATTTTTTGCCTGAACTAAAAGAAAACCTTCATATGAAAGTAATGGAAAATAATTAAATAGTTAATTAATAAAATATGGAATTAATCAGAGAAAATAAAGCAATTAAATTTCAATTCAAAATATTTATTTCTTACAATAAACAGATATCAATCAAATCATTAAAAAGGTATGAAAGTATAGTATTGCCAGCATAAATAGTAGAAGTATAAACTTTGTCCCACACCTGTGTTTAAACTTAGAACGTTATTATATAGGAACGAATGAAGTTTTGCAAAGTTTTCATGTTTGAAAAAAGTAAACAACGGGGTCCTCTGAGCTCAGGAGAGGTTTTTTCCGTTTCTCTACTTCCTAAGGAATACATCTATGTGTATTTTGTTTTAATTAATCACATTTCGATTTTTGGTACATTTGGGAGTACAGAAAAAAGTTTGAAAAAGTTTGAAAAAGTTTGAAAAAGTTTGAAAAAGTTAGTTTTACGAATAACTTGAAACAAAGGCGACGAATGAGCTCAGGAGAGGTTTTTTCCGTTTCTCTACATCCTAAAGAATACATCTATGTGTATTTTGTTTTAATTAATCACATTTCGATTTTTGGTACATTTGGGAGTACAGAAAAAAGTTTGAAAAAGTTTGAAAATGTTAGTTTTACGAATAACTCTAAACAACGGCGTCACCTGAGCTCAGGAGAGGTTTTTTCCGTTTCTCTACATCCTAAAGAATAGATCTATGTGTATTTTGTTTTATTCTGGGGGATTTCGATTTTTGGTACATTTGGGAGTACAGAAAAAAGTTTGAAAAAGTTTGAAAAAGTTAGTTTTAGGAATAACTCTAAACAACGGCGTCACCTGAGCTCAGGAGAGGTTTTTTCCGTTTCCCTACATCCTAAAGAATAGATCTATGTGTATTTTGTTTTATTCTGGGGGATTTCGATTTTTGGTACATTTGGGAGTACAGAAAAAAGTTTGAAAAAGTTTGAAAAAGTTAGTTTTACGAATAACTCTAAACAACGGCGTCACCTGAGCTCAGGAGGGGTTTTTTTTGTTTCTCTACATCCTAAAGAATAGATCTATGTGTATTTTGTTGTATTCTGATAGATTTCGATTTTTGGTACATTTGGGAGTACAGAAAAAAGTTTGAAAAAGTTTGAAAAAGTTAGTTTTACGAATAACTCTAAACAACGGCGTCACCTGAGCTCAGGAGAGGTTTTTTCCGTTTCTCTACATCCTAAAGAATACATCTATGTGTATTTTGTTTTAATTAATCACATTTCGATTTTTGGTACATTTGGGAGTACAGAAAAAAGTTTGAAAAAGTTTGAAAAAGTTAGTTTTACGAATAACTTGAAACAAAGGCGACGAATGAGCTCAGGAGGGGTTTTTTCCGTTTCTCTACATCCTAAAGAATACATCTATGTGTATTTTGTTTTATTCTGGGGGATTTCGATTTTTGGTACATTTGGGAGTACAGAAAAAAGTTTGAAAAAGTTTGAAAAAGTTGGTTTTACGAATAACTCTAAACAACGGCGTCACCTGAGCTCAGGAGAGGTTTTTTCCGTTTCTCTACTTCCTAAAGAATAGATCTATGTGTATTTTGTTTTATTCTGATAGATTTCGATTTTTGGTACATTTGGGAGTACAGAAAAAAGTTTGAAAAAGTTTGAAAAAGTTAGTTTTACGAATAACATGTAACAAAGGCATCCTCTGAGGTTCCAAGGGGTTTTTTCCGTTTCTCTACATCCTAAAGAATAGATCTATGTGTATTTTGTTTTATTCTGGGGGATTTCGATTTTTGGTACATTTGGGAGTACAGAAAAAAGTTTGAAAAAGTTTGAAAAAGTTAGTTTTACGAATAACTCTAAACAACGGCGTCACCTGAGCTCAGGAGAGGTTTTTTCCGTTTCTCTACTTCCTAAAGAATAGATCTATGTGTATTTTGTTTTATTCTGATAGATTTCGATTTTTGGTACATTTGGGAGTACAGAAAAAAGTTTGAAAAAGTTTGAAAAAGTTAGTTTTAGGAATAACTTGAATCAACGGCGTCAGCTGAGGTTCCGACGGGTTTTTTCCGTTTCTCTACATCCTAAAGAATACATCTATGTGTATTTTGTTTTATTCTGGGGGATTTCGATTTTTGGTACATTTGGGAGTACAGAAAAAAGTTTGAAAAAGTTTGAAAAAGTTAGTTTTAGGAATAACATGTAACAAAGGCATCCTCTGAGGTTCCAAGGGGTTTTTTCCGTTTCTCTACATCCTAAAGAATAGATCTATGTGTATTTTGTTTTATTCTGGGGGATTTCGATTTTTGGTACATTTGGGAGTACTGAAAAAAGTTTGAAAAAGTTTGAAAAAGTTAGTTTTAGGAATAACTTGAATCAACTTCGTCCTCTGAGCTCAGGAGGGGTTTTTTCCGTTTCTCTACATCCTAAAGAATACATCTATGTGTATTTTGTTTTATTCTGGGGGATTTCGATTTTTGGTACATTTGGGAGTACAGAAAAAAGTTTGAAAAAGTTTGAAAAAGTTAGTTTTACGAATAACTCTAAACAACGGCGTCACCTGAGCTCAGGAGAGGTTTTTTCCGTTTCTCTACATCCTAAAGAATACATCTATGTGTATTTTGTTTTATTCTGGGGGATTTCGATTTTTGGTACATTTGGGAGTACAGAAAAAAGTTTGAAAAAGTTTGAAAAAGTTAGTTTTAGGAATAACATGTAACAAAGGCATCCTCTGAGGTTCCAAGGGGTTTTTTCCGTTTCTCTACTTCCTAAAGAATAGATCTATGTGTATTTTGTTTTATTCTGGGGCATTTCGATTTTTGGTACATTTGGGAGTACTGAAAAAAGTTTGAAAAAGTTTGAAAAAGTTAGTTTTAGGAATAACTTGAATCAACGGCGTCCTCTGAGCTCAGGAGGGGTTTTTTCCGTTTCTCTACATCCTAAAGAATACATCTATGTGTATTTTGTTTTATTCTGGGGGATTTCGATTTTTGGTACATTTGGGAGTACAGAAAAAAGTTTGAAAAAGTTTGAAAAAGTTAGTTTTACGAATAACTCTAAACAACGGCGTCACCTGAGCTCAGGAGAGGTTTTTTCCGTTTCTCTACTTCCTAAAGAATACATCTATGTGTATTTTGTTTTAATTCATGCGACATTTCGATTTTTGGTACATTTGGGAGTACTGAAAAAAGTTTGAAAAAGTTTGAAAAAGTTAGTTTTAGGAATAACATGTAACAAAGGCATCCTCTGAGGTTCCAAGGGGTTTTTTCCGTTTCTCTACATCCTAAAGAATAGATCTATGTGTATTTTGTTTTATTCTGGGGGATTTCGATTTTTGGTACATTTGGGAGTACAGAAAAAAGTTTGAAAAAGTTTGAAAAAGTTAGTTTTACGAATAACTCTGAAACAACGGCGTCACTCTGAGCTCAGGAGGGGTTTTTTTTGTTTCTCTACATCCTAAAGAATAGATCTATGTGTATTTTGTTGTATTCTGATAGATTTCGATTTTTGGTACATTTGGGAGTACAGAAAAAAGTTTGAAAAAGTTTGAAAAAGTTAGTTTTACGAATAACTCTAAACAACGGCGTCACCTGAGCTCAGGAGAGGTTTTTTCCGTTTCTCTACATCCTAAAGAATACATCTATGTGTATTTTGTTTTAATTAATCACATTTCGATTTTTGGTACATTTGGGAGTACAGAAAAAAGTTTGAAAAAGTTTGAAAAAGTTAGTTTTACGAATAACTTGAAACAACTTCGTCCTCTGAGCTCAGGAGGGGTTTTTTTTGTTTCTCTACAACCTAAAGAATAGATCTATGTGTATTTTGTTTTATTCTGAGACATTTCGATTTTTGGTACATTTGGGAGTACAGAAAAAAGTTTGAAAAAGTTTGAAAAAGTTGGTTTTACGAATAACTCTAAACAACGGCGTCACCTGAGCTCAGGAGAGGTTTTTTCCGTTTCTCTACTTCCTAAAGAATAGATCTATGTGTATTTTGTTTTATTCTGATAGATTTCGATTTTTGGTACATTTGGCAGTACAGAAAAAAGTTTGAAAAAGTTTGAAAAAGTTAGTTTTACGAATAACATGTAACAAAGGCATCCTCTGAGGTTCCAAGGGGTTTTTTCCGTTTCTCTACATCCTAAAGAATAGATCTATGTGTATTTTGTTTTATTCTGGGGGATTTCGATTTTTGGTACATTTGGGAGTACAGAAAAAAGTTTGAAAAAGTTTGAAAAAGTTAGTTTTAGGAATAACTTGAATCAACGGCGTCAGCTGAGGTTCCGACGGGTTTTTTCCGTTTCTCTACTTCCTAAAGAATACATCTATGTGTATTTTGTTTTATTCTGGGGGATTTCGATTTTTGGTACATTTGGGAGTACAGAAAAAAGTTTGAAAAAGTTTGAAAAAGTTAGTTTTACGAATAACTTGAAACAAAGGCGACGAATGAGCTCAGGAGGGGTTTTTTCCGTTTCTCTACATCCTAAAGAATAGATCTATGTGTATTTTGTTTTATTCTGGGGGATTTCGATTTTTGGTACATTTGGGAGTACAGAAAAAAGTTTGAAAAAGTTTGAAAAAGTTAGTTTTACGAATAACTTGAAACAAAGGCGACGAATGAGCTCAGGAGGGGTTTTTTCCGTTTCTCTACATCCTAAAGAATACATCTATGTGTATTTTGTTTTATTCTGATAGATTTCGATTTTTGGTACATTTGGCAGTACAGAAAAAAGTTTGAAAAAGTTTGAAAAAGTTAGTTTTACGAATAACATGTAACAAAGGCATCCTCTGAGGTTCCAAGGGGTTTTTTCCGTTTCTCTACATCCTAAAGAATAGATCTATGTGTATTTTGTTTTATTCTGGGGGATTTCGATTTTTGGTACATTTGGGAGTACAGAAAAAAGTTTGAAAAAGTTTGAAAAAGTTAGTTTTAGGAATAACTTGAATCAACGGCGTCAGCTGAGGTTCCGACGGGTTTTTTCCGTTTCTCTACTTCCTAAAGAATAGATCTATGTGTATTTTGTTTTATTCTGAGACATTTCGATTTTTGGTACATTTGGGAGTACAGAAAAAAGTTTGAAAAAGTTTGAAAAAGTTAGTTTTACGAATAACTTGAAACAAAGGCGACGAATGAGCTCAGGAGGGGTTTTTTCCGTTTCTCTACATCCTAAAGAATAGATCTATGTGTATTTTGTTTTAATTAATCACATTTCGATTTTTGGTACATTTGGGAGTACAGAAAAAAGTTTGAAAAAGTTTGAAAAAGTTTGAAAAAGTTAGGTTTACGAATAACTCTAAACAACGGCGTCACCTGAGCTCAGGAGAGGTTTTTTCCGTTTCTCTACTTCCTAAAGAATACATCTATGTGTATTTTGTTTTATTCTGAGACATTTCGATTTTTGGTACATTTGGGAGTACAGAAAAAAGTTTGAAAAAGTTTGAAAAAGTTAGTTTTAGGAATAACATGTAACAAAGGCATCCTCTGAGGTTCCAAGGGGTTTTTTCCGTTTCTCTACATCCTAAAGAATAGATCTATGTGTATTTTGTTTTATTCTGGGGGATTTCGATTTTTGGTACATTTGGGAGTACAGAAAAAAGTTTGAAAAAGTTTGAAAAAGTTAGTTTTACGAATAACTCTGAACAACGGCGTCACCTGAGCTCAGGAGAGGTTTTTTCCGTTTCTCTACTTCCTAAAGAATACATCTATGTGTATTTTGTTTTAATTAATCACATTTCGATTTTTGGTACATTTGGGAGTACAGAAAAAAGTTTGAAAAAGTTTGAAAAAGTTAGTTTTACGAATAACTCTAAACAACGGCGTCACCTGAGCTCAGGAGAGGTTTTTTCCGTTTCTCTACATCCTAAAGAATAGATCTATGTGTATTTTGTTTTATTCTGGGGGATTTCGATTTTTGGTACATTTGGGAGTACAGAAAAAAGTTTGAAAAAGTTTGAAAAAGTTAGTTTTACGAATAACTCTAAACAACGGCGTCACCTGAGCTCAGGAGAGGTTTTTTCCGTTTCTCTACTTCCTAAAGAATACATCTATGTGTATTTTGTTTTATTCTGAGACATTTCGATTTTTGGTACATTTGGGAGTACAGAAAAAAGTTTGAAAAAGTTTGAAAAAGTTAGTTTTAGGAATAACATGTAACAAAGGCATCCTCTGAGGTTCCAAGGGGTTTTTTCCGTTTCTCTACATCCTAAAGAATAGATCTATGTGTATTTTGTTTTATTCTGGGGGATTTCGATTTTTGGTACATTTGGGAGTACAGAAAAAAGTTTGAAAAAGTTTGAAAAAGTTAGTTTTACGAATAACTCTAAACAACGGCGTCACCTGAGCTCAGGAGAGGTTTTTTCCGTTTCTCTACATCCTAAAGAATAGATCTATGTGTATTTTGTTTTATTCTGGGGGATTTCGATTTTTGGTACATTTGGGAGTACAGAAAAAAGTTTGAAAAAGTTAGTTTTACGAATAACTGTAAACAACGGCGTCACCTGAGCTCAGGAGAGGTTTTTTTCCGTTTCTCTACATCCTAAAGAATAGATCTATGTGTATTTTGTTTTATTCTGGGGGATTTCGATTTTTGGTACATTTGGGAGTACAGAAAAAAGTTTGAAAAAGTTTGAAAAAGTTAGTTTTACGAATAACTCTAAACAACGGCGTCACCTGAGCTCAGGAGAGGTTTTTTCCGTTTCCCTACATCCTAAAGAATAGATCTATGTGTATTTTGTTTTATTCTGGGGGATTTCGATTTTTGGTACATTTGGGAGTACAGAAAAAAGTTTGAAAAAGTTTGAAAAAGTTAGTTTTACGAATAACTTGAATCAACGGCGTCAGCTGAGGTTCCGACGGGTTTTTTCCGTTTCTCTACTTCCTAAGGAATACATCTATGTGTAATTTGTTTTATTCTGAAGGATTTCGATTTTTGGTACATTTGGGAGTACAGAAAAAAGTTTGAAAAAGTTTGAAAAAGTTTGAAAAAGTTAGTTTTAGGAATAACTTGAATCAACGGCGTCAGCTGAGGTTCCGACGGGTTTTTTCCGTTTCCCTACATCCTAAAGAATAGATCTATGTGTATTTTGTTTTATTCTGGGGGATTTCGATTTTTGGTACATTTGGGAGTACAGAAAAAAGTTTGAAAAAGTTTGAAAAAGTTAGTTTTACGAATAACTTGAAACAAAGGCGACGAATGAGCTCTGGAGGGGTTTTTTCCGTTTCTCTACATCCTAAAGAATAGATCTATGTGTATTTTGTTTTATTCTGGGGGATTTCGATTTTTGGTACATTTGGGAGTACAGAAAAAAGTTTGAAAAAGTTTGAAAAAGTTAGTTTTACGAATAACTCTAAACAACGGCGTCACCTGAGCTCAGGAGAGGTTTTTTCCGTTTCTCTACTTCCTAAAGAATACATCTATGTGTATTTTGTTTTATTCTGAGACATTTCGATTTTTGGTACATTTGGGAGTACAGAAAAAAGTTTGAAAAAGTTTGAAAAAGTTAGTTTTACGAATAACTCTAAACAACGGCGTCACCTGAGCTCAGGAGAGGTTTTTTCCGTTTCTCTACTTCCTAAAGAATACATCTATGTGTATTTTGTTTTATTCTGAGACATTTCGATTTTTGGTACATTTGGGAGTACAGAAAAAAGTTTGAAAAAGTTTGAAAAAGTTAGTTTTAGGAATAACTTGAATCAACGGCGTCAGCTGAGGTTCCGACGGGTTTTTTCTGTTTCTCTACTTCCTAAAGAATACATCTATGTGTATTTTGTTTTAATTAATCACATTTCGATTTTTGGTACATTTGGGAGTACAGAAAAAAGTTTGAAAAAATTTGAAAATGTTAGTTTTACGAATAACTTGAAACAACGGCGTGAATATTAAAATAAATTACAGTGTTTAGGTAAATCAGAATCGCAAATTTTTTTTTATAATTAATAAATTAATTGGGTGAGTGCGGTCAACCATTGGGATTTCTGTATTCGTCAATGTAAAGGCCGGAAATGAAAATGTAAACAAGTTGACTTCGGTCTGGCGACGTCATCCTTGAGAGGAGGAGGAGGAGGAGCGTAAGGCTGAGATGAGAATACAGCGTTGCCATTTTATATTAAACGTTGCCGTTGTTTTTATAAAACAATTGAGAATTTGTGTGGTTTTCCAATGAAGAATTAGATTTTTGTTTTTTGAATGTGAGAAAATGTGAGATTTATGTTGAGTGAAGTGTTTTTAACTTATTATAATTAAAGGTAATCGGGTTGAAAATGTAATGTTGATTATTATTTCCTATGAAGCGCAGCTGGCCGAGTTTTTAGTGCAACGGTCATTTCTAGATAATCCTGATATAACCTGGATAAAGTTGGAGGACAAATTTTGGATTTTGTATTTGCTAGGGATGCGCCGAATATTCGGTAGGTATTTGATATTCAGTTTGTGTATTCGGTTCGAGTATGTCAATTTTTTGCCTGAACTAAAAGAAAACCTTCATATGAAAGTAATGGAAAATAATTAAATAGTTAATTAATAAAATATGGAATTAATCAGAGAAAATAAAGCAATTAAATTTCAATTCAAAATATTTATTTCTTACAATAAACAGATATCAATCAAATCATTAAAAAGGTATGAAAGTATAGTATTGCCAGCATAAATAGTAGAAGTATAAACTTTGTCCCACACCTGTGTTTAAACTTAGAACGTTATTATATAGGAACGAATGAAGTTTTGCAAAGTTTTCATGTTTGAAAAAAGTAAACAACGGGGTCCTCTGAGCTCAGGAGAGGTTTTTTCCGTTTCTCTACTTCCTAAGGAATACATCTATGTGTATTTTGTTTTAATTAATCACATTTCGATTTTTGGTACATTTGGGAGTACAGAAAAAAGTTTGAAAAAGTTTGAAAAAGTTTGAAAAAGTTAGGTTTACGAATAACTTGAATCAACTTCGTCCTCTGAGCTCAGGAGAGGTTTTTTCCGTTTCTCTACTTCCTAAAGAATACATCTATGTGTATTTTGTTTTATTCTGAGACATTTCGATTTTTGGTACATTTGGGAGTACAGAAAAAAGTTTGAAAAAGTTTGAAAAAGTTAGTTTTACGAATAACTTGAATCAACGGCGTCAGCTGAGGTTCCGACGGGTTTTTTCCGTTTCTCTACTTCCTAAGGAATACATCTATGTGTAATTTGTTTTATTCTGGGGGATTTCGATTTTTGGTACATTTGGGAGTACAGAAAAAAGTTTGAAAAAGTTTGAAAAAGTTAGTTTTACGAATAACTCTAAACAACGGCGTCACCTGAGTTCAGGAGAGGTTTTTTCCGTTTCTCTACATCCTAAAGAATACATCTATGTGTATTTTGTTTTAATTAATCACATTTCGATTTTTGGTACATTTGGGAGTACAGAAAAAAGTTTGAAAAAGTTTGAAAAAGTTAGTTTTACGAATAACTCTAAACAACGGCGTCACCTGAGCTCAGGAGAGGTTTTTTCCGTTTCTCTACATCCTAAAGAATAGATCTATGTGTATTTTGTTTTATTCTGGGGGATTTCGATTTTTGGTACATTTGGGAGTACAGAAAAAAGTTTGAAAAAGTTAGTTTTACGAATAACTGTAAGCAAAGGCATCCTCTGAGGTTCCAAGGGGTTTTTTCCGTTTCTCTACATCCTAAAGAATAGATCTATGTGTATTTTGTTTTATTCTGGGGGATTTCGATTTTTGGTACATTTGGGAGTACAGAAAAAAGTTTGAAAAAGTTTGAAAAAGTTAGTTTTACGAATAACTTGAATCAACGGCGTCAGCTGAGGTTCCGACGGGTTTTTTCCGTTTCTCTACTTCCTAAAGAATACATCTATGTGTATTTTGTTTTATTCTGGGGGATTTCGATTTTTGGTACATTTGGGAGTACAGAAAAAAGTTTGAAAAAGTTTGAAAAAGTTAGTTTTACGAATAACTTGAAACAAAGGCATCCTCTGAGGTTCCAAGGGGTTTTTTCCGTTTCTCTACATCCTAAAGAATAGATCTATGTGTATTTTGTTTTAATTAATCACATTTCGATTTTTGGTACATTTGGGAGTACAGAAAAAAGTTTGAAAAAGTTTGAAAAAGTTAGTTTTAGGAATAACTTGAATCAACGGCGTCACCTGAGCTCAGGAGAGGTTTTTTCCGTTTCTCTACTTCCTAAAGAATACATCTATGTGTATTTTGTTTTAATTTATCACATTTCGATTTTTGGTACATTTGGGAGTACAGAAAAAAGTTTGAAAAAGTTTGAAAAAGTTAGTTTTACGAATAACTCTAAACAACGGCGTCACCTGAGCTCAGGAGAGGTTTTTTCCGTTTCTCTACATCCTAAAGAATAGATCTATGTGTATTTTGTTTTATTCTGGGGGATTTCGATTTTTGGTACATTTGGGAGTACAGAAAAAAGTTTGAAAAAGTTTGAAAAAGTTAGTTTTACGAATAACTCTAAACAACGGCGTCACCTGAGCTCAGGAGAGGTTTTTTTCGTTTCTCTACTTCCTAAAGAATACATCTATGTGTATTTTGTTTTATTCTGAGACATTTCGATTTTTGGTACATTTGGGAGTACAGAAAAAAGTTTGAAAAAGTTTGAAAAAGTTAGTTTTAGGAATAACATGTAACAAAGGCATCCTCTGAGGTTCCAAGGGGTTTTTTCCGTTTCTCTACTTCCTAAAGAATAGATCTATGTGTATTTTGTTTTATTCTGGGGGATTTCGATTTTTGGTACATTTGGGAGTACAGAAAAAAGTTTGAAAAAGTTTGAAAAAGTTAGTTTTACGAATAACTCTAAACAACGGCGTCACCTGAGCTCAGGAGAGGTTTTTTCCGTTTCTCTACTTCCTAAAGAATACATCTATGTGTATTTTGTTTTATTCTGAGACATTTCGATTTTTGGTACATTTGGGAGTACAGAAAAAAGTTTGAAAAAGTTTGAAAAAGTTTGAAAAAGTTAGTTTTAGGAATAACTTGAATCAACGGCGTCAGCTGAGGTTCCGACGGGTTTTTTCCGTTTCCCTACATCCTAAAGAATAGATCTATGTGTATTTTGTTTTATTCTGGGGGATTTCGATTTTTGGTACATTTGGGAGTACAGAAAAAAGTTTGAAAAAGTTTGAAAAAGTTAGTTTTACGAATAACTTGAAACAAAGGCGACGAATGAGCTCAGGAGGGGTTTTTTCCGTTTCTCTACATCCTAAAGAATAGATCTATGTGTATTTTGTTTTATTCTGGGGGATTTCGATTTTTGGTACATTTGGGAGTACAGAAAAAAGTTTGAAAAAGTTTGAAAAAGTTAGTTTTACGAATAACTCTAAACAACGGCGTCACCTGAGCTCAGGAGAGGTTTTTTCCGTTTCTCTACATCCTAAAGAATAGATCTATGTGTATTTTGTTTTATTCTGGGGGATTTCGATTTTTGGTACATTTGGGAGTACAGAAAAAAGTTTGAAAAAGTTAGTTTTACGAATAACTGTAAACAACGGCGTCACCTGAGCTCAGGAGAGGTTTTTTTCCGTTTCTCTACATCCTAAAGAATAGATCTATGTGTATTTTGTTTTATTCTGGGGGATTTCGATTTTTGGTACATTTGGGAGTACAGAAAAAAGTTTGAAAAAGTTTGAAAAAGTTAGTTTTACGAATAACTCTAAACAACGGCGTCACCTGAGCTCAGGAGAGGTTTTTTCCGTTTCCCTACATCCTAAAGAATAGATCTATGTGTATTTTGTTTTATTCTGGGGGATTTCGATTTTTGGTACATTTGGGAGTACAGAAAAAAGTTTGAAAAAGTTTGAAAAAGTTAGTTTTACGAATAACTTGAATCAACGGCGTCAGCTGAGGTTCCGACGGGTTTTTTCCGTTTCTCTACTTCCTAAGGAATACATCTATGTGTAATTTGTTTTATTCTGAAGGATTTCGATTTTTGGTACATTTGGGAGTACAGAAAAAAGTTTGAAAAAGTTTGAAAAAGTTTGAAAAAGTTAGTTTTAGGAATAACTTGAATCAACGGCGTCAGCTGAGGTTCCGACGGGTTTTTTCCGTTTCCCTACATCCTAAAGAATAGATCTATGTGTATTTTGTTTTATTCTGGGGGATTTCGATTTTTGGTACATTTGGGAGTACAGAAAAAAGTTTGAAAAAGTTTGAAAAAGTTAGTTTTACGAATAACTCTAAACAACGGCGTCACCTGAGCTCAGGAGAGGTTTTTTCCGTTTCTCTACTTCCTAAAGAATACATCTATGTGTATTTTGTTTTATTCTGAGACATTTCGATTTTTGGTACATTTGGGAGTACAGAAAAAAGTTTGAAAAAGTTTGAAAAAGTTAGTTTTACGAATAACTCTAAACAACGGCGTCACCTGAGCTCAGGAGAGGTTTTTTCCGTTTCTCTACTTCCTAAAGAATACATCTATGTGTATTTTGTTTTATTCTGAGACATTTCGATTTTTGGTACATTTGGGAGTACAGAAAAAAGTTTGAAAAAGTTTGAAAAAGTTAGTTTTAGGAATAACTTGAATCAACGGCGTCAGCTGAGGTTCCGACGGGTTTTTTCTGTTTCTCTACTTCCTAAAGAATACATCTATGTGTATTTTGTTTTAATTAATCACATTTCGATTTTTGGTACATTTGGGAGTACAGAAAAAAGTTTGAAAAAATTTGAAAATGTTAGTTTTACGAATAACTTGAAACAACGGCGTGAATATTAAAATAAATTACAGTGTTTAGGTAAATCAGAATCGCAAATTTTTTTTTATAATTAATAAATTAATTGGGTGAGTGCGGTCAACCATTGGGATTTCTGTATTCGTCAATGTAAAGGCCGGAAATGAAAATGTAAACAAGTTGACTTCGGTCTGGCGACGTCATCCTTGAGAGGAGGAGGAGGAGGAGCGTAAGGCTGAGATGAGAATACAGCGTTGCCATTTTATATTAAACGTTGCCGTTGTTTTTATAAAACAATTGAGAATTTGTGTGGTTTTCCAATGAAGAATTAGATTTTTGTTTTTTGAATGTGAGAAAATGTGAGATTTATGTTGAGTGAAGTGTTTTTAACTTATTATAATTAAAGGTAATCGGGTTGAAAATGTAATGTTGATTATTATTTCCTATGAAGCGCAGCTGGCCGAGTTTTTAGTGCAACGGTCATTTCTAGATAATCCTGATATAACCTGGATAAAGTTGGAGGACAAATTTTGGATTTTGTATTTGCTAGGGATGCGCCGAATATTCGGTAGGTATTTGATATTCAGTTTGTGTATTCGGTTCGAGTATGTCAATTTTTTGCCTGAACTAAAAGAAAACCTTCATATGAAAGTAATGGAAAATAATTAAATAGTTAATTAATAAAATATGGAATTAATCAGAGAAAATAAAGCAATTAAATTTCAATTCAAAATATTTATTTCTTACAATAAACAGATATCAATCAAATCATTAAAAAGGTATGAAAGTATAGTATTGCCAGCATAAATAGTAGAAGTATAAACTTTGTCCCACACCTGTGTTTAAACTTAGAACGTTATTATACAGGAACGAATGAAGTTTTGCAAAGTTTTCATGTTTGAAAAAAGTAAACAACGGGGTCCTCTGAGCTCAGGAGAGGTTTTTTCCGTTTCTCTACTTCCTAAGGAATACATCTATGTGTATTTTGTTTTAATTAATCACATTTCGATTTTTGGTACATTTGGGAGTACAGAAAAAAGTTTGAAAAAGTTTGAAAAAGTTTGAAAAAGTTAGGTTTACGAATAACTTGAAACAAAGGCGACGAATGAGCTCAGGAGGGGTTTTTTCCGTTTCTCTATATCCTAAAGAATAGATCTATGTGTATTTTGTTTTATTCTGGGGGATTTCGATTTTTGGTACATTTGGGAGTACAGAAAAAAGTTTGAAAAAGTTTGAAAAAGTTAGTTTTACGAATAACTTGAATCAACGGCGTCAGCTGAGGTTCCGACGGGTTTTTTCCGTTTCTCTACTTCCTAAGGAATACATCTATGTGTAATTTGTTTTATTCTGGGGGATTTCGATTTTTGGTACATTTGGGAGTACAGAAAAAAGTTTGAAAAAGTTTGAAAAAGTTAGTTTTACGAATAACATGTAACAAAGGCATCCTCTGAGGTTCCAAGGGGTTTTTTCCGTTTCTCTACATCCTAAAGAATAGATCTATGTGTATTTTGTTTTATTCTGGGGGATTTCGATTTTTGGTACATTTGGGAGTACAGAAAAAAGTTTGAAAAAGTTTGAAAAAATTAGTTTTAGGAATAACTCTAAACAACGGCGTCACCTGAGCTCAGGAGAGGTTTTTTCCGTTTCTCTACTTCCTAAAGAATACATCTATGTGTATTTTGTTTTAATTAATCACATTTCGATTTTTGGTACATTTGGGAGTACAGAAAAAAGTTTGAAAAAGTTTGAAAAAGTTAGTTTTACGAATAACTCTAAACAACGGCGTCACCTGAGCTCAGGAGAGGTTTTTTCCGTTTCTCTACATCCTAAAGAATAGATCTATGTGTATTTTGTTTTATTCTGGGGGATTTCGATTTTTGGTACATTTGGGAGTACAGAAAAAAGTTTGAAAAAGTTTGAAAAAATTAGTTTTAGGAATAACTCTAAACAACGGCGTCACCTGAGCTCAGGAGAGGTTTTTTCCGTTTCTCTACTTCCTAAAGAATACATCTATGTGTATTTTGTTTTAATTAATCACATTTCGATTTTTGGTACATTTGGGAGTACAGAAAAAAGTTTGAAAAAGTTTGAAAAAGTTAGTTTTACGAATAACTCTAAACAACGGCGTCAGCTGAGGTTCCGACGGGTTTTTTCCGTTTCCCTACATCCTAAAGAATAGATCTATGTGTATTTTGTTTTATTCTGGGGGATTTCGATTTTTGGTACATTTGGGAGTACAGAAAAAAGTTTGAAAAAGTTTGAAAAAGTTAGTTTTACGAATAACTCTAAACAACGGCGTCACCTGAGCTCAGGAGAGGTTTTTTCCGTTTCTCTACTTCCTAAAGAATACATCTATGTGTATTTTGTTTTATTCTGAGACATTTCGATTTTTGGTACATTTGGGAGTACAGAAAAAAGTTTGAAAAAGTTTGAAAAAGTTAGTTTTAGGAATAACATGTAACAAAGGCATCCTCTGAGGTTCCAAGGGGTTTTTTCCGTTTCTCTACATCCTAAAGAATAGATCTATGTGTATTTTGTTTTATTCTGGGGGATTTCGATTTTTGGTACATTTGGGAGTACAGAAAAAAGTTTGAAAAAGTTTGAAAAAGTTAGTTTTACGAATAACTCTAAACAACGGCGTCACCTGAGCTCAGGAGAGGTTTTTTCCGTTTCTCTACTTCCTAAAGAATACATCTATGTGTATTTTGTTTTATTCTGGGGGATTTCGATTTTTGGTACATTTGGGAGTACAGAAAAAAGTTTGAAAAAGTTTGAAAAAGTTAGTTTTACGAATAACTCTAAACAACGGCGTCACCTGAGCTCAGGAGAGGTTTTTTCCGTTTCTCTACTTCCTAAAGAATACATCTATGTGTATTTTGTTTTATTCTGAGACATTTCGATTTTTGGTACATTTGGGAGTACAGAAAAAAGTTTGAAAAAGTTTGAAAAAGTTTGAAAAAGTTAGTTTTAGGAATAACTCTAAACAACGGCGTCACCTGAGCTCAGGAGAGGTTTTTTCCGTTTCTCTACTTCCTAAAGAATACATCTATGTGTATTTTGTTTTATTCTGAGACATTTCGATTTTTGGTACATTTGGGAGTACAGAAAAAAGTTTGAAAAAGTTTGAAAAAGTTAGTTTTAGGAATAACTTGAATCAACGGCGTCAGCTGAGGTTCCGACGGGTTTTTTCTGTTTCTCTACTTCCTAAAGAATACATCTATGTGTATTTTGTTTTAATTAATCACATTTCGATTTTTGGTACATTTGGGAGTACAGAAAAAAGTTTGAAAAAATTTGAAAATGTTAGTTTTACGAATAACTTGAAACAACGGCGTGAATATTAAAATAAATTACAGTGTTTAGGTAAATCAGAATCGCAAATTTTTTTTTATAATTAATAAATTAATTGGGTGAGTGCGGTCAACCATTGGGATTTCTGTATTCGTCAATGTAAAGGCCGGAAATGAAAATGTAAACAAGTTGACTTCGGTCTGGCGACGTCATCCTTGAGAGGAGGAGGAGGAGGAGCGTAAGGCTGAGATGAGAATACAGCGTTGCCATTTTATATTAAACGTTGCCGTTGTTTTTATAAAACAATTGAGAATTTGTGTGGTTTTCCAATGAAGAATTAGATTTTTGTTTTTTGAATGTGAGAAAATGTGAGATTTATGTTGAGTGAAGTGTTTTTAACTTATTATAATTAAAGGTAATCGGGTTGAAAATGTAATGTTGATTATTATTTCCTATGAAGCGCAGCTGGCCGAGTTTTTAGTGCAACGGTCATTTCTAGATAATCCTGATATAACCTGGATAAAGTTGGAGGACAAATTTTGGATTTTGTATTTGCTAGGGATGCGCCGAATATTCGGTAGGTATTTGATATTCAGTTTGTGTATTCGGTTCGAGTATGTCAATTTTTTGCCTGAACTAAAAGAAAACCTTCATATGAAAGTAATGGAAAATAATTAAATAGTTAATTAATAAAATATGGAATTAATCAGAGAAAATAAAGCAATTAAATTTCAATTCAAAATATTTATTTCTTACAATAAACAGATATCAATCAAATCATTAAAAAGGTATGAAAGTATAGTATTGCCAGCATAAATAGTAGAAGTATAAACTTTGTCCCACACCTGTGTTTAAACTTAGAACGTTATTATATAGGAACGAATGAAGTTTTGCAAAGTTTTCATGTTTGAAAAAAGTAAACAACGGGGTCCTCTGAGCTCAGGAGAGGTTTTTTCCGTTTCTCTACTTCCTAAGGAATACATCTATGTGTATTTTGTTTTAATTAATCACATTTCGATTTTTGGTACATTTGGGAGTACAGAAAAAAGTTTGAAAAAGTTTGAAAAAGTTAGTTTTAGGAATAACATGTAACAAAGGCATCCTCTGAGGTTCCAAGGGGTTTTTTCCGTTTCTCTACATCCTAAAGAATAGATCTATGTGTATTTTGTTTTATTCTGGGGGATTTCGATTTTTGGTACATTTGGGAGTACAGAAAAAAGTTTGAAAAAGTTTGAAAAAGTTAGTTTTACGAATAACTCTAAACAACGGCGTCACCTGAGCTCAGGAGAGGTTTTTTCCGTTTCTCTACTTCCTAAAGAATACATCTATGTGTATTTTGTTTTATTCTGAGACATTTCGATTTTTGGTACATTTGGGAGTACTGAAAAAAGTTTGAAAAAGTTTGAAAAAGTTAGTTTTAGGAATAACATGTAACAAAGGCATCCTCTGAGGTTCCAAGGGGTTTTTTCCGTTTCTCTACATCCTAAAGAATAGATCTATGTGTATTTTGTTTTATTCTGGGGGATTTCGATTTTTGGTACATTTGGGAGTACAGAAAAAAGTTTGAAAAAGTTTGAAAAAGTTAGTTTTACGAATAACTCTAAACAACGGCGTCACCTGAGCTCAGGAGAGGTTTTTTTCCGTTTCTCTACTTCCTAAAGAATACATCTATGTGTATTTTGTTTTATTCTGAGACATTTCGATTTTTGGTACATTTGGGAGTACAGAAAAAAGTTTGAAAAAGTTTGAAAAAGTTTGAAAAAGTTAGTTTTAGGAATAACTTGAATCAACGGCGTCAGCTGAGGTTCCGACGGGTTTTTTCCGTTTCCCTACATCCTAAAGAATAGATCTATGTGTATTTTGTTTTATTCTGGGGGATTTCGATTTTTGGTACATTTGGGAGTACAGAAAAAAGTTTGAAAAAGTTTGAAAAAGTTAGTTTTACGAATAACTTGAAACAAAGGCGACGAATGAGCTCAGGAGGGGTTTTTTCCGTTTCTCTACATCCTAAAGAATAGATCTATGTGTATTTTGTTTCATTCTGGGGGATTTCGATTTTTGGTACATTTGGGAGTACAGAAAAAAGTTTGAAAAAGTTAGTTTTACGAATAACTGTAAACAACGGCGTCACCTGAGCTCAGGAGAGGTTTTTTTCCGTTTCTCTACATCCTAAAGAATAGATCTATGTGTATTTTGTTTTATTCTGGGGGATTTCGATTTTTGGTACATTTGGGAGTACAGAAAAAAGTTTGAAAAAGTTTGAAAAAGTTAGTTTTACGAATAACTCTAAACAACGGCGTCACCTGAGCTCAGGAGAGGTTTTTTCCGTTTCCCTACATCCTAAAGAATAGATCTATGTGTATTTTGTTTTATTCTGGGGGATTTCGATTTTTGGTACATTTGGGAGTACAGAAAAAAGTTTGAAAAAGTTTGAAAAAGTTAGTTTTACGAATAACTTGAATCAACGGCGTCAGCTGAGGTTCCGACGGGTTTTTTCCGTTTCTCTACTTCCTAAGGAATACATCTATGTGTAATTTGTTTTATTCTGAAGGATTTCGATTTTTGGTACATTTGGGAGTACAGAAAAAAGTTTGAAAAAGTTTGAAAAAGTTTGAAAAAGTTAGTTTTACGAATAACTCTAAACAACGGCGTCACCTGAGCTCAGGAGAGGTTTTTTCCGTTTCTCTACTTCCTAAAGAATACATCTATGTGTATTTTGTTTTATTCTGAGACATTTCGATTTTTGGTACATTTGGGAGTACAGAAAAAAGTTTGAAAAAGTTTGAAAAAGTTAGTTTTACGAATAACTCTAAACAACGGCGTCACCTGAGCTCAGGAGAGGTTTTTTCCGTTTCTCTACTTCCTAAAGAATACATCTATGTGTATTTTGTTTTATTCTGAGACATTTCGATTTTTGGTACATTTGGGAGTACAGAAAAAAGTTTGAAAAAGTTTGAAAAAGTTAGTTTTAGGAATAACTTGAATCAACGGCGTCAGCTGAGGTTCCGACGGGTTTTTTCTGTTTCTCTACTTCCTAAAGAATACATCTATGTGTATTTTGTTTTAATTAATCACATTTCGATTTTTGGTACATTTGGGAGTACAGAAAAAAGTTTGAAAAAATTTGAAAATGTTAGTTTTACGAATAACTTGAAACAACGGCGTGAATATTAAAATAAATTACAGTGTTTAGGTAAATCAGAATCGCAAATTTTTTTTTATAATTAATAAATTAATTGGGTGAGTGCGGTCAACCATTGGGATTTCTGTATTCGTCAATGTAAAGGCCGGAAATGAAAATGTAAACAAGTTGACTTCGGTCTGGCGACGTCATCCTTGAGAGGAGGAGGAGGAGGAGCGTAAGGCTGAGATGAGAATACAGCGTTGCCATTTTATATTAAACGTTGCCGTTGTTTTTATAAAACAATTGAGAATTTGTGTGGTTTTCCAATGAAGAATTAGATTTTTGTTTTTTGAATGTGAGAAAATGTGAGATTTATGTTGAGTGAAGTGTTTTTAACTTATTATAATTAAAGGTAATCGGGTTGAAAATGTAATGTTGATTATTATTTCCTATGAAGCGCAGCTGGCCGAGTTTTTAGTGCAACGGTCATTTCTAGATAATCCTGATATAACCTGGATAAAGTTGGAGGACAAATTTTGGATTTTGTATTTGCTAGGGATGCGCCGAATATTCGGTAGGTATTTGATATTCAGTTTGTGTATTCGGTTCGAGTATGTCAATTTTTTGCCTGAACTAAAAGAAAACCTTCATATGAAAGTAATGGAAAATAATTAAATAGTTAATTAATAAAATATGGAATTAATCAGAGAAAATAAAGCAATTAAATTTCAATTCAAAATATTTATTTCTTACAATAAACAGATATCAATCAAATCATTAAAAAGGTATGAAAGTATAGTATTGCCAGCATAAATAGTAGAAGTATAAACTTTGTCCCACACCTGTGTTTAAACTTAGAACGTTATTATACAGGAACGAATGAAGTTTTGCAAAGTTTTCATGTTTGAAAAAAGTAAACAACGGGGTCCTCTGAGCTCAGGAGAGGTTTTTTCCGTTTCTCTACTTCCTAAGGAATACATCTATGTGTATTTTGTTTTAATTAATCACATTTCGATTTTTGGTACATTTGGGAGTACAGAAAAAAGTTTGAAAAAGTTTGAAAAAGTTTGAAAAAGTTAGGTTTACGAATAACTTGAAACAAAGGCGACGAATGAGCTCAGGAGGGGTTTTTTCCGTTTCTCTATATCCTAAAGAATAGATCTATGTGTATTTTGTTTTATTCTGGGGGATTTCGATTTTTGGTACATTTGGGAGTACAGAAAAAAGTTTGAAAAAGTTTGAAAAAGTTAGTTTTACGAATAACTTGAATCAACGGCGTCAGCTGAGGTTCCGACGGGTTTTTTCCGTTTCTCTACTTCCTAAGGAATACATCTATGTGTAATTTGTTTTATTCTGGGGGATTTCGATTTTTGGTACATTTGGGAGTACAGAAAAAAGTTTGAAAAAGTTTGAAAAAGTTAGTTTTACGAATAACATGTAACAAAGGCATCCTCTGAGGTTCCAAGGGGTTTTTTCCGTTTCTCTACATCCTAAAGAATAGATCTATGTGTATTTTGTTTTATTCTGGGGGATTTCGATTTTTGGTACATTTGGGAGTACAGAAAAAAGTTTGAAAAAGTTAGTTTTACGAATAACTGTAAGCAAAGGCATCCTCTGAGGTTCCAAGGGGTTTTTTCCGTTTCTCTACATCCTAAAGAATAGATCTATGTGTATTTTGTTTTATTCTGGGGGATTTCGATTTTTGGTACATTTGGGAGTACAGAAAAAAGTTTGAAAAAGTTTGAAAAAGTTAGTTTTACGAATAACTCTAAACAACGGCGTCACCTGAGCTCAGGAGAGGTTTTTTCCGTTTCTCTACTTCCTAAAGAATACATCTATGTGTATTTTGTTTTATTCTGAGACATTTCGATTTTTGGTACATTTGGGAGTACAGAAAAAAGTTTGAAAAAGTTTGAAAAAGTTAGTTTTACGAATAACTCTAAACAACGGCGTCACCTGAGCTCAGGAGAGGTTTTTTCCGTTTCTCTACTTCCTAAAGAATACATCTATGTGTATTTTGTTTTATTCTGAGACATTTCGATTTTTGGTACATTTGGGAGTACAGAAAAAAGTTTGAAAAAGTTTGAAAAAGTTAGTTTTACGAATAACTCTAAACAACGGCGTCACCTGAGCTCAGGAGAGGTTTTTTCCGTTTCTCTACATCCTAAAGAATAGATCTATGTGTATTTTGTTTTATTCTGGGGGATTTCGATTTTTGGTACATTTGGGAGTACAGAAAAAAGTTTGAAAAAGTTTGAAAAAGTTAGTTTTACGAATAACTCTAAACAACGGCGTCACCTGAGCTCAGGAGAGGTTTTTTTCGTTTCTCTACTTCCTAAAGAATACATCTATGTGTATTTTGTTTTATTCTGAGACATTTCGATTTTTGGTACATTTGGGAGTACAGAAAAAAGTTTGAAAAAGTTTGAAAAAGTTAGTTTTAGGAATAACATGTAACAAAGGCATCCTCTGAGGTTCCAAGGGGTTTTTTCCGTTTCTCTACATCCTAAAGAATAGATCTATGTGTATTTTGTTTTATTCTGGGGGATTTCGATTTTTGGTACATTTGGGAGTACAGAAAAAAGTTTGAAAAAGTTTGAAAAAGTTAGTTTTACGAATAACTCTAAACAACGGCGTCACCTGAGCTCAGGAGAGGTTTTTTCCGTTTCTCTACTTCCTAAAGAATACATCTATGTGTATTTTGTTTTATTCTGAGACATTTCGATTTTTGGTACATTTGGGAGTACAGAAAAAAGTTTGAAAAAGTTTGAAAAAGTTTGAAAAAGTTAGTTTTAGGAATAACTTGAATCAACGGCGTCAGCTGAGGTTCCGACGGGTTTTTTCCGTTTCCCTACATCCTAAAGAATAGATCTATGTGTATTTTGTTTTATTCTGGGGGATTTCGATTTTTGGTACATTTGGGAGTACAGAAAAAAGTTTGAAAAAGTTTGAAAAAGTTAGTTTTACGAATAACTTGAAACAAAGGCGACGAATGAGCTCAGGAGGGGTTTTTTCCGTTTCTCTACATCCTAAAGAATAGATCTATGTGTATTTTGTTTTATTCTGGGGGATTTCGATTTTTGGTACATTTGGGAGTACAGAAAAAAGTTTGAAAAAGTTTGAAAAAGTTAGTTTTACGAATAACTCTAAACAACGGCGTCACCTGAGCTCAGGAGAGGTTTTTTCCGTTTCTCTACATCCTAAAGAATAGATCTATGTGTATTTTGTTTTATTCTGGGGGATTTCGATTTTTGGTACATTTGGGAGTACAGAAAAAAGTTTGAAAAAGTTAGTTTTACGAATAACTGTAAACAACGGCGTCACCTGAGCTCAGGAGAGGTTTTTTTCCGTTTCTCTACATCCTAAAGAATAGATCTATGTGTATTTTGTTTTATTCTGGGGGATTTCGATTTTTGGTACATTTGGGAGTACAGAAAAAAGTTTGAAAAAGTTTGAAAAAGTTAGTTTTACGAATAACTCTAAACAACGGCGTCACCTGAGCTCAGGAGAGGTTTTTTCCGTTTCCCTACATCCTAAAGAATAGATCTATGTGTATTTTGTTTTATTCTGGGGGATTTCGATTTTTGGTACATTTGGGAGTACAGAAAAAAGTTTGAAAAAGTTTGAAAAAGTTAGTTTTACGAATAACTTGAATCAACGGCGTCAGCTGAGGTTCCGACGGGTTTTTTCCGTTTCTCTACTTCCTAAGGAATACATCTATGTGTAATTTGTTTTATTCTGAAGGATTTCGATTTTTGGTACATTTGGGAGTACAGAAAAAAGTTTGAAAAAGTTTGAAAAAGTTTGAAAAAGTTAGTTTTAGGAATAACTTGAATCAACGGCGTCAGCTGAGGTTCCGACGGGTTTTTTCCGTTTCCCTACATCCTAAAGAATAGATCTATGTGTATTTTGTTTTATTCTGGGGGATTTCGATTTTTGGTACATTTGGGAGTACAGAAAAAAGTTTGAAAAAGTTTGAAAAAGTTAGTTTTACGAATAACTCTAAACAACGGCGTCACCTGAGCTCAGGAGAGGTTTTTTCCGTTTCTCTACTTCCTAAAGAATACATCTATGTGTATTTTGTTTTATTCTGAGACATTTCGATTTTTGGTACATTTGGGAGTACAGAAAAAAGTTTGAAAAAGTTTGAAAAAGTTAGTTTTACGAATAACTCTAAACAACGGCGTCACCTGAGCTCAGGAGAGGTTTTTTCCGTTTCTCTACTTCCTAAAGAATACATCTATGTGTATTTTGTTTTATTCTGAGACATTTCGATTTTTGGTACATTTGGGAGTACAGAAAAAAGTTTGAAAAAGTTTGAAAAAGTTAGTTTTAGGAATAACTTGAATCAACGGCGTCAGCTGAGGTTCCGACGGGTTTTTTCTGTTTCTCTACTTCCTAAAGAATACATCTATGTGTATTTTGTTTTAATTAATCACATTTCGATTTTTGGTACATTTGGGAGTACAGAAAAAAGTTTGAAAAAATTTGAAAATGTTAGTTTTACGAATAACTTGAAACAACGGCGTGAATATTAAAATAAATTACAGTGTTTAGGTAAATCAGAATCGCAAATTTTTTTTTATAATTAATAAATTAATTGGGTGAGTGCGGTCAACCATTGGGATTTCTGTATTCGTCAATGTAAAGGCCGGAAATGAAAATGTAAACAAGTTGACTTCGGTCTGGCGACGTCATCCTTGAGAGGAGGAGGAGGAGGAGCGTAAGGCTGAGATGAGAATACAGCGTTGCCATTTTATATTAAACGTTGCCGTTGTTTTTATAAAACAATTGAGAATTTGTGTGGTTTTCCAATGAAGAATTAGATTTTTGTTTTTTGAATGTGAGAAAATGTGAGATTTATGTTGAGTGAAGTGTTTTTAACTTATTATAATTAAAGGTAATCGGGTTGAAAATGTAATGTTGATTATTATTTCCTATGAAGCGCAGCTGGCCGAGTTTTTAGTGCAACGGTCATTTCTAGATAATCCTGATATAACCTGGATAAAGTTGGAGGACAAATTTTGGATTTTGTATTTGCTAGGGATGCGCCGAATATTCGGTAGGTATTTGATATTCAGTTTGTGTATTCGGTTCGAGTATGTCAATTTTTTGCCTGAACTAAAAGAAAACCTTCATATGAAAGTAATGGAAAATAATTAAATAGTTAATTAATAAAATATGGAATTAATCAGAGAAAATAAAGCAATTAAATTTCAATTCAAAATATTTATTTCTTACAATAAACAGATATCAATCAAATCATTAAAAAGGTATGAAAGTATAGTATTGCCAGCATAAATAGTAGAAGTATAAACTTTGTCCCACACCTGTGTTTAAACTTAGAACGTTATTATATAGGAACGAATGAAGTTTTGCAAAGTTTTCATGTTTGAAAAAAGTAAACAACGGGGTCCTCTGAGCTCAGGAGAGGTTTTTTCCGTTTCTCTACTTCCTAAGGAATACATCTATGTGTATTTTGTTTTAATTAATCACATTTCGATTTTTGGTACATTTGGGAGTACAGAAAAAAGTTTGAAAAAGTTTGAAAAAGTTTGAAAAAGTTAGGTTTACGAATAACTTGAAACAAAGGCGACGAATGAGCTCAGGAGGGGTTTTTTCCGTTTCTCTATATCCTAAAGAATAGATCTATGTGTATTTTGTTTTATTCTGGGGGATTTCGATTTTTGGTACATTTGGGAGTACAGAAAAAAGTTTGAAAAAGTTTGAAAAAGTTAGTTTTACGAATAACTTGAATCAACGGCGTCAGCTGAGGTTCCGACGGGTTTTTTCCGTTTCTCTACTTCCTAAGGAATACATCTATGTGTAATTTGTTTTATTCTGGGGGATTTCGATTTTTGGTACATTTGGGAGTACAGAAAAAAGTTTGAAAAAGTTTGAAAAAGTTAGTTTTACGAATAACATGTAACAAAGGCATCCTCTGAGGTTCCAAGGGGTTTTTTCCGTTTCTCTACATCCTAAAGAATAGATCTATGTGTATTTTGTTTTATTCTGGGGGATTTCGATTTTTGGTACATTTGGGAGTACAGAAAAAAGTTTGAAAAAGTTTGAAAAAGTTAGTTTTACGAATAACTCTAAACAACGGCGTCACCTGAGCTCAGGAGAGGTTTTTTCCGTTTCTCTACTTCCTAAAGAATACATCTATGTGTATTTTGTTTTATTCTGAGACATTTCGATTTTTGGTACATTTGGGAGTACAGAAAAAAGTTTGAAAAAGTTTGAAAAAGTTAGTTTTAGGAATAACATGTAACAAAGGCATCCTCTGAGGTTCCAAGGGGTTTTTTCCGTTTCTCTACATCCTAAAGAATAGATCTATGTGTATTTTGTTTTATTCTGGGGGATTTCGATTTTTGGTACATTTGGGAGTACAGAAAAAAGTTTGAAAAAGTTTGAAAAAGTTAGTTTTACGAATAACTCTAAACAACGGCGTCACCTGAGCTCAGGAGAGGTTTTTTCCGTTTCTCTACTTCCTAAAGAATACATCTATGTGTATTTTGTTTTATTCTGGGGGATTTCGATTTTTGGTACATTTGGGAGTACAGAAAAAAGTTTGAAAAAGTTTGAAAAAGTTAGTTTTACGAATAACTCTAAACAACGGCGTCACCTGAGCTCAGGAGAGGTTTTTTCCGTTTCTCTACTTCCTAAAGAATACATCTATGTGTATTTTGTTTTATTCTGAGACATTTCGATTTTTGGTACATTTGGGAGTACAGAAAAAAGTTTGAAAAAGTTTGAAAAAGTTTGAAAAAGTTAGTTTTAGGAATAACTCTAAACAACGGCGTCACCTGAGCTCAGGAGAGGTTTTTTCCGTTTCTCTACTTCCTAAAGAATACATCTATGTGTATTTTGTTTTATTCTGAGACATTTCGATTTTTGGTACATTTGGGAGTACAGAAAAAAGTTTGAAAAAGTTTGAAAAAGTTAGTTTTAGGAATAACTTGAATCAACGGCGTCAGCTGAGGTTCCGACGGGTTTTTTCTGTTTCTCTACTTCCTAAAGAATACATCTATGTGTATTTTGTTTTAATTAATCACATTTCGATTTTTGGTACATTTGGGAGTACAGAAAAAAGTTTGAAAAAATTTGAAAATGTTAGTTTTACGAATAACTTGAAACAACGGCGTGAATATTAAAATAAATTACAGTGTTTAGGTAAATCAGAATCGCAAATTTTTTTTTATAATTAATAAATTAATTGGGTGAGTGCGGTCAACCATTGGGATTTCTGTATTCGTCAATGTAAAGGCCGGAAATGAAAATGTAAACAAGTTGACTTCGGTCTGGCGACGTCATCCTTGAGAGGAGGAGGAGGAGGAGCGTAAGGCTGAGATGAGAATACAGCGTTGCCATTTTATATTAAACGTTGCCGTTGTTTTTATAAAACAATTGAGAATTTGTGTGGTTTTCCAATGAAGAATTAGATTTTTGTTTTTTGAATGTGAGAAAATGTGAGATTTATGTTGAGTGAAGTGTTTTTAACTTATTATAATTAAAGGTAATCGGGTTGAAAATGTAATGTTGATTATTATTTCCTATGAAGCGCAGCTGGCCGAGTTTTTAGTGCAACGGTCATTTCTAGATAATCCTGATATAACCTGGATAAAGTTGGAGGACAAATTTTGGATTTTGTATTTGCTAGGGATGCGCCGAATATTCGGTAGGTATTTGATATTCAGTTTGTGTATTCGGTTCGAGTATGTCAATTTTTTGCCTGAACTAAAAGAAAACCTTCATATGAAAGTAATGGAAAATAATTAAATAGTTAATTAATAAAATATGGAATTAATCAGAGAAAATAAAGCAATTAAATTTCAATTCAAAATATTTATTTCTTACAATAAACAGATATCAATCAAATCATTAAAAAGGTATGAAAGTATAGTATTGCCAGCATAAATAGTAGAAGTATAAACTTTGTCCCACACCTGTGTTTAAACTTAGAACGTTATTATATAGGAACGAATGAAGTTTTGCAAAGTTTTCATGTTTGAAAAAAGTAAACAACGGGGTCCTCTGAGCTCAGGAGAGGTTTTTTCCGTTTCTCTACTTCCTAAGGAATACATCTATGTGTATTTTGTTTTAATTAATCACATTTCGATTTTTGGTACATTTGGGAGTACAGAAAAAAGTTTGAAAAAGTTTGAAAAAGTTTGAAAAAGTTAGGTTTACGAATAACTTGAAACAAAGGCGACGAATGAGCTCAGGAGGGGTTTTTTCCGTTTCTCTATATCCTAAAGAATAGATCTATGTGTATTTTGTTTTATTCTGGGGGATTTCGATTTTTGGTACATTTGGGAGTACAGAAAAAAGTTTGAAAAAGTTTGAAAAAGTTAGTTTTACGAATAACTTGAATCAACGGCGTCAGCTGAGGTTCCGACGGGTTTTTTCCGTTTCTCTACTTCCTAAGGAATACATCTATGTGTAATTTGTTTTATTCTGGGGGATTTCGATTTTTGGTACATTTGGGAGTACAGAAAAAAGTTTGAAAAAGTTTGAAAAAGTTAGTTTTACGAATAACTCTAAACAACGGCGTCACCTGAGCTCAGGAGAGGTTTTTTCCGTTTCTCTACATCCTAAAGAATACATCTATGTGTATTTTGTTTTAATTAATCACATTTCGATTTTTGGTACATTTGGGAGTACAGAAAAAAGTTTGAAAAAGTTTGAAAAAGTTAGTTTTACGAATAACTCTAAACAACGGCGTCACCTGAGCTCAGGAGAGGTTTTTTCCGTTTCTCTACATCCTAAAGAATAGATCTATGTGTATTTTGTTTTATTCTGGGGGATTTCGATTTTTGGTACATTTGGGAGTACAGAAAAAAGTTTGAAAAAGTTAGTTTTACGAATAACTGTAAGCAAAGGCATCCTCTGAGGTTCCAAGGGGTTTTTTCCGTTTCTCTACATCCTAAAGAATAGATCTATGTGTATTTTGTTTTATTCTGGGGGATTTCGATTTTTGGTACATTTGGGAGTACAGAAAAAAGTTTGAAAAAGTTTGAAAAAGTTAGTTTTACGAATAACTTGAATCAACGGCGTCAGCTGAGGTTCCGACGGGTTTTTTCCGTTTCTCTACTTCCTAAAGAATACATCTATGTGTATTTTGTTTTATTCTGGGGGATTTCGATTTTTGGTACATTTGGGAGTACAGAAAAAAGTTTGAAAAAGTTTGAAAAAGTTAGTTTTACGAATAACTTGAAACAAAGGCATCCTCTGAGGTTCCAAGGGGTTTTTTCCGTTTCTCTACATCCTAAAGAATAGATCTATGTGTATTTTGTTTTAATTAATCACATTTCGATTTTTGGTACATTTGGGAGTACAGAAAAAAGTTTGAAAAAGTTTGAAAAAGTTAGCTTTACGAATAACTCTGAACAACGGCGTCACCTGAGCTCAGGAGAGGTTTTTTCCGTTTCTCTACTTCCTAAAGAATACATCTATGTGTATTTTGTTTTAATTAATCACATTTCGATTTTTGGTACATTTGGGAGTACAGAAAAAAGTTTGAAAAAGTTTGAAAAAGTTAGTTTTACGAATAACTCTAAACAACGGCGTCACCTGAGCTCAGGAGAGGTTTTTTCCGTTTCTCTACATCCTAAAGAATACATCTATGTGTATTTTGTTTTAATTAATCACATTTCGATTTTTGGTACATTTGGGAGTACAGAAAAAAGTTTGAAAAAGTTTGAAAAAGTTAGTTTTACGAATAACTCTAAACAACGGCGTCACCTGAGCTCAGGAGAGGTTTTTTCCGTTTCTCTACTTCCTAAAGAATACATCTATGTGTATTTTGTTTTATTCTGAGACATTTCGATTTTTGGTACATTTGGGAGTACAGAAAAAAGTTTGAAAAAGTTTGAAAAAGTTTGAAAAAATTAGTTTTAGGAATAACTTGAATCAACGGCGTCAGCTGAGGTTCCGACGAGTTTTTTCCGTTTCCCTACATCCTAAAGAATAGATCTATGTGTATTTTGTTTTATTCTGGGGGATTTCGATTTTTGGTACATTTGGGAGTACAGAAAAAAGTTTGAAAAAGTTTGAAAAAGTTAGTTTTACGAATAACTTGAAACAAAGGCGACGAATGAGCTCAGGAGGGGTTTTTTCCGTTTCTCTACATCCTAAAGAATAGATCTATGTGTATTTTGTTTTATTCTGGGGGATTTCGATTTTTGGTACATTTGGGAGTACAGAAAAAAGTTTGAAAAAGTTTGAAAAAGTTAGTTTTACGAATAACTCTAAACAACGGCGTCACCTGAGCTCAGGAGAGGTTTTTTCCGTTTCTCTACATCCTAAAGAATAGATCTATGTGTATTTTGTTTTATTCTGGGGGATTTCGATTTTTGGTACATTTGGGAGTACAGAAAAAAGTTTGAAAAAGTTAGTTTTACGAATAACTGTAAACAACGGCGTCACCTGAGCTCAGGAGAGGTTTTTTTCCGTTTCTCTACATCCTAAAGAATAGATCTATGTGTATTTTGTTTTATTCTGGGGGATTTCGATTTTTGGTACATTTGGGAGTACAGAAAAAAGTTTGAAAAAGTTTGAAAAAGTTAGTTTTACGAATAACTCTAAACAACGGCGTCACCTGAGCTCAGGAGAGGTTTTTTCCGTTTCTCTACTTCCTAAAGAATACATCTATGTGTATTTTGTTTTAATTAATCACATTTCGATTTTTGGTACATTTGGGAGTACAGAAAAAAGTTTGAAAAAGTTTGAAAAAGTTAGTTTTAGGAATAACTCTAAACAACGGCGTCACCTGAGCTCAGGAGAGGTTTTTTCCGTTTCTCTACTTCCTAAAGAATACATCTATGTGTATTTTGTTTTAATTAATCACATTTCGATTTTTGGTACATTTGGGAGTACAGAAAAAAGTTTGAAAAAGTTTGAAAAAGTTAGTTTTACGAATAACTCTAAACAACGGCGTCACCTGAGCTCAGGAGAGGTTTTTTCCGTTTCTCTACATCCTAAAGAATAGATCTATGTGTATTTTGTTTTATTCTGGGGGATTTCGATTTTTGGTACATTTGGGAGTACAGAAAAAAGTTTGAAAAAGTTTGAAAAAATTAGTTTTAGGAATAACTCTAAACAACGGCGTCACCTGAGCTCAGGAGAGGTTTTTTCCGTTTCTCTACTTCCTAAAGAATACATCTATGTGTATTTTGTTTTAATTAATCACATTTCGATTTTTGGTACATTTGGGAGTACAGAAAAAAGTTTGAAAAAGTTTGAAAAAGTTAGTTTTACGAATAACTCTAAACAACGGCGTCAGCTGAGGTTCCGACGGGTTTTTTCCGTTTCCCTACATCCTAAAGAATAGATCTATGTGTATTTTGTTTTATTCTGGGGGATTTCGATTTTTGGTACATTTGGGAGTACAGAAAAAAGTTTGAAAAAGTTTGAAAAAGTTAGTTTTAGGAATAACTTGAATCAACGGCGTCAGCTGAGGTTCCGACGGGTTTTTTCCGTTTCTCTACTTCCTAAAGAATACATCTATGTGTATTTTGTTTTATTCTGGGGGATTTCGATTTTTGGTACATTTGGGAGTACAGAAAAAAGTTTGAAAAAGTTTGAAAAAGTTAGTTTTACGAATAACTCTAAACAACGGCGTCACCTGAGCTCAGGAGAGGTTTTTTCCGTTTCTCTACATCCTAAAGAATAGATCTATGTGTATTTTGTTTTATTCTGGGGGATTTCGATTTTTGGTACATTTGGGAGTACAGAAAAAAGTTTGAAAAAGTTTGAAAAAGTTAGTTTTACGAATAACTCTAAACAACGGCGTCACCTGAGCTCAGGAGAGGTTTTTTCCGTTTCTCTACATCCTAAAGAATAGATCTATGTGTATTTTGTTTTATTCTGGGGGATTTCGATTTTTGGTACATTTGGGAGTACAGAAAAAAGTTTGAAAAAGTTTGAAAAAGTTAGTTTTAGGAATAACTTGAATCAACGGCGTCAGCTGAGGTTCCGACGGGTTTTTTCTGTTTCTCTACTTCCTAAAGAATACATCTATGTGTATTTTGTTTTAATTAATCACATTTCGATTTTTGGTACATTTGGGAGTACAGAAAAAAGTTTGAAAAAGTTTGAAAAAGTTTGAAAAAGTTAGGTTTACGAATAACTCTAAACAACGGCGTCACCTGAGCTCAGGAGAGGTTTTTTCCGTTTCTCTACTTCCTAAAGAATACATCTATGTGTATTTTGTTTTATTCTGAGACATTTCGATTTTTGGTACATTTGGGAGTACAGAAAAAAGTTTGAAAAAGTTTGAAAAAGTTAGTTTTACGAATAACTCTAAACAACGGCGTCACCTGAGCTCAGGAGAGGTTTTTTCCGTTTCTCTACTTCCTAAAGAATACATCTATGTGTATTTTGTTTTAATTAATCACATTTCGATTTTTGGTACATTTGGGAGTACAGAAAAAAGTTTGAAAAAGTTTGAAAAAGTTAGTTTTAGGAATAACTTGAATCAACGGCGTCAGCTGAGGTTCCGACGGGTTTTTTCCGTTTCTCTACTTCCTAAAGAATACATCTATGTGTATTTTGTTTTATTCTGGGGGATTTCGATTTTTGGTACATTTGGGAGTACAGAAAAAAGTTTGAAAAAGTTTGAAAAAGTTAGTTTTAGGAATAACTTGAATCAACGGCGTCAGCTGAGGTTCCGACGGGTTTTTTCTGTTTCTCTACTTCCTAAAGAATACATCTATGTGTATTTTGTTTTAATTAATCACATTTCGATTTTTGGTACATTTGGGAGTACAGAAAAAAGTTTGAAAAAATTTGAAAATGTTAGTTTTACGAATAACTTGAAACAACGGCGTGAATATTAAAATAAATTACAGTGTTTAGGTAAATCAGAATCGCAAATTTTTTTTTATAATTAATAAATTAATTGGGTGAGTGCGGTCAACCATTGGGATTTCTGTATTCGTCAATGTAAAGGCCGGAAATGAAAATGTAAACAAGTTGACTTCGGTCTGGCGACGTCATCCTTGAGAGGAGGAGGAGGAGGAGCGTAAGGCTGAGATGAGAATACAGCGTTGCCATTTTATATTAAACGTTGCCGTTGTTTTTATAAAACAATTGAGAATTTGTGTGGTTTTCCAATGAAGAATTAGATTTTTGTTTTTTGAATGTGAGAAAATGTGAGATTTATGTTGAGTGAAGTGTTTTTAACTTATTATAATTAAAGGTAATCGGGTTGAAAATGTAATGTTGATTATTATTTCCTATGAAGCGCAGCTGGCCGAGTTTTTAGTGCAACGGTCATTTCTAGATAATCCTGATATAACCTGGATAAAGTTGGAGGACAAATTTTGGATTTTGTATTTGCTAGGGATGCGCCGAATATTCGGTAGGTATTTGATATTCAGTTTGTGTATTCGGTTCGAGTATGTCAATTTTTTGCCTGAACTAAAAGAAAACCTTCATATGAAAGTAATGGAAAATAATTAAATAGTTAATTAATAAAATATGGAATTAATCAGAGAAAATAAAGCAATTAAATTTCAATTCAAAATATTTATTTCTTACAATAAACAGATATCAATCAAATCATTAAAAAGGTATGAAAGTATAGTATTGCCAGCATAAATAGTAGAAGTATAAACTTTGTCCCACACCTGTGTTTAAACTTAGAACGTTATTATACAGGAACGAATGAAGTTTTGCAAAGTTTTCATGTTTGAAAAAAGTAAACAACGGGGTCCTCTGAGCTCAGGAGAGGTTTTTTCCGTTTCTCTACTTCCTAAGGAATACATCTATGTGTATTTTGTTTTAATTAATCACATTTCGATTTTTGGTACATTTGGGAGTACAGAAAAAAGTTTGAAAAAGTTTGAAAAAGTTAGTTTTACGAATAACTCTAAACAACGGCGTCAGCTGAGGTTCCGACGGGTTTTTTCCGTTTCCCTACATCCTAAAGAATAGATCTATGTGTATTTTGTTTTATTCTGGGGGATTTCGATTTTTGGTACATTTGGGAGTACAGAAAAAAGTTTGAAAAAGTTTGAAAAAGTTAGTTTTACGAATAACTCTAAACAACGGCGTCACCTGAGCTCAGGAGAGGTTTTTTCCGTTTCTCTACTTCCTAAAGAATACATCTATGTGTATTTTGTTTTATTCTGGGGGATTTCGATTTTTGGTACATTTGGGAGTACAGAAAAAAGTTTGAAAAAGTTTGAAAAAGTTAGTTTTACGAATAACTCTAAACAACGGCGTCACCTGAGCTCAGGAGAGGTTTTTTCCGTTTCTCTACATCCTAAAGAATAGATCTATGTGTATTTTGTTTTATTCTGGGGGATTTCGATTTTTGGTACATTTGGGAGTACAGAAAAAAGTTTGAAAAAGTTTGAAAAAGTTAGTTTTACGAATAACTCTAAACAACGGCGTCACCTGAGCTCAGGAGAGGTTTTTTCCGTTTCTCTACATCCTAAAGAATAGATCTATGTGTATTTTGTTTTATTCTGGGGGATTTCGATTTTTGGTACATTTGGGAGTACAGAAAAAAGTTTGAAAAAGTTTGAAAAAGTTAGTTTTAGGAATAACTTGAATCAACGGCGTCAGCTGAGGTTCCGACGGGTTTTTTCTGTTTCTCTACTTCCTAAAGAATACATCTATGTGTATTTTGTTTTAATTAATCACATTTCGATTTTTGGTACATTTGGGAGTACAGAAAAAAGTTTGAAAAAGTTTGAAAAAGTTTGAAAAAGTTAGGTTTACGAATAACTCTAAACAACGGCGTCACCTGAGCTCAGGAGAGGTTTTTTCCGTTTCTCTACTTCCTAAAGAATACATCTATGTGTATTTTGTTTTATTCTGAGACATTTCGATTTTTGGTACATTTGGGAGTACAGAAAAAAGTTTGAAAAAGTTTGAAAAAGTTAGTTTTACGAATAACTCTAAACAACGGCGTCACCTGAGCTCAGGAGAGGTTTTTTCCGTTTCTCTACTTCCTAAAGAATACATCTATGTGTATTTTGTTTTAATTAATCACATTTCGATTTTTGGTACATTTGGGAGTACAGAAAAAAGTTTGAAAAAGTTTGAAAAAGTTAGTTTTAGGAATAACTTGAATCAACGGCGTCAGCTGAGGTTCCGACGGGTTTTTTCCGTTTCTCTACTTCCTAAAGAATACATCTATGTGTATTTTGTTTTATTCTGGGGGATTTCGATTTTTGGTACATTTGGGAGTACAGAAAAAAGTTTGAAAAAGTTTGAAAAAGTTAGTTTTACGAATAACTCTAAACAACGGCGTCAGCTGAGGTTCCGACGGGTTTTTTCCGTTTCCCTACATCCTAAAGAATAGATCTATGTGTATTTTGTTTTATTCTGGGGGATTTCGATTTTTGGTACATTTGGGAGTACAGAAAAAAGTTTGAAAAAGTTTGAAAAAGTTAGTTTTAGGAATAACTTGAATCAACGGCGTCAGCTGAGGTTCCGACGGGTTTTTTCCGTTTCTCTACTTCCTAAAGAATACATCTATGTGTATTTTGTTTTATTCTGGGGGATTTCGATTTTTGGTACATTTGGGAGTACAGAAAAAAGTTTGAAAAAGTTTGAAAAAGTTAGTTTTACGAATAACTCTAAACAACGGCGTCACCTGAGCTCAGGAGAGGTTTTTTCCGTTTCTCTACATCCTAAAGAATAGATCTATGTGTATTTTGTTTTATTCTGGGGGATTTCGATTTTTGGTACATTTGGGAGTACAGAAAAAAGTTTGAAAAAGTTTGAAAAAGTTAGTTTTACGAATAACTCTAAACAACGGCGTCACCTGAGCTCAGGAGAGGTTTTTTCCGTTTCTCTACATCCTAAAGAATAGATCTATGTGTATTTTGTTTTATTCTGGGGGATTTCGATTTTTGGTACATTTGGGAGTACAGAAAAAAGTTTGAAAAAGTTTGAAAAAGTTAGTTTTACGAATAACTTGAAACAAAGGCGACGAATGAGCTCAGGAGGGGTTTTTTCCGTTTCTCTACATCCTAAAGAATACATCTATGTGTATTTTGTTTTAATTAATCACATTTCGATTTTTGGTACATTTGGGAGTACAGAAAAAAGTTTGAAAAAGTTTGAAAAAGTTAGTTTTACGAATAACTCTAAACAACGGCGTCACCTGAGCTCAGGAGAGGTTTTTTCCGTTTCTCTACATCCTAAAGAATACATCTATGTGTATTTTGTTTTAATTAATCACATTTCGATTTTTGGTACATTTGGGAGTACAGAAAAAAGTTTGAAAAAGTTTGAAAAAGTTAGTTTTACGAATAACTCTAAACAACGGCGTCACCTGAGCTCAGGAGAGGTTTTTTCCGTTTCTCTACATCCTAAAGAATAGATCTATGTGTATTTTGTTTTATTCTGGGGGATTTCGATTTTTGGTACATTTGGGAGTACAGAAAAAAGTTTGAAAAAGTTTGAAAAAGTTAGTTTTACGAATAACTTGAAACAAAGGCGACGAATGAGCTCAGGAGGGGTTTTTTCCGTTTCTCTACATCCTAAAGAATACATCTATGTGTATTTTGTTTTAATTAATCACATTTCGATTTTTGGTACATTTGGGAGTACAGAAAAAAGTTTGAAAAAGTTTGAAAAAGTTAGTTTTACGAATAACTCTAAACAACGGCGTCACCTGAGCTCAGGAGAGGTTTTTTCCGTTTCTCTACATCCTAAAGAATAGATCTATGTGTATTTTGTTTTATTCTGGGGGATTTCGATTTTTGGTACATTTGGGAGTACAGAAAAAAGTTTGAAAAAGTTTGAAAAAGTTTGAAAAAGTTAGGTTTACGAATAACTCTAAACAACGGCGTCACCTGAGCTCAGGAGAGGTTTTTTCCGTTTCTCTACTTCCTAAAGAATACATCTATGTGTATTTTGTTTTATTCTGAGACATTTCGATTTTTGGTACATTTGGGAGTACAGAAAAAAGTTTGAAAAAGTTTGAAAAAGTTAGTTTTAGGAATAACATGTAACAAAGGCATCCTCTGAGGTTCCAAGGGGTTTTTTCCGTTTCTCTACATCCTAAAGAATAGATCTATGTGTATTTTGTTTTATTCTGGGGGATTTCGATTTTTGGTACATTTGGGAGTACAGAAAAAAGTTTGAAAAAGTTTGAAAAAGTTAGTTTTACGAATAACTCTAAACAACGGCGTCACCTGAGCTCAGGAGAGGTTTTTTCCGTTTCTCTACATCCTAAAGAATAGATCTATGTGTATTTTGTTTTATTCTGGGGGATTTCGATTTTTGGTACATTTGGGAGTACAGAAAAAAGTTTGAAAAAGTTTGAAAAAGTTAGTTTTACGAATAACTCTAAACAACGGCGTCAGCTGAGGTTCCGACGGGTTTTTTCCGTTTCCCTACATCCTAAAGAATAGATCTATGTGTATTTTGTTTTATTCTGGGGGATTTCGATTTTTGGTACATTTGGGAGTACAGAAAAAAGTTTGAAAAAGTTTGAAAAAGTTAGTTTTAGGAATAACTTGAATCAACGGCGTCAGCTGAGGTTCCGACGGGTTTTTTCCGTTTCTCTACTTCCTAAAGAATACATCTATGTGTATTTTGTTTTATTCTGGGGGATTTCGATTTTTGGTACATTTGGGAGTACAGAAAAAAGTTTGAAAAAGTTTGAAAAAGTTAGTTTTAGGAATAACTTGAATCAACGGCGTCAGCTGAGGTTCCGACGGGTTTTTTCTGTTTCTCTACTTCCTAAAGAATACATCTATGTGTATTTTGTTTTAATTAATCACATTTCGATTTTTGGTACATTTGGGAGTACAGAAAAAAGTTTGAAAAAATTTGAAAATGTTAGTTTTACGAATAACTTGAAACAACGGCGTGAATATTAAAATAAATTACAGTGTTTAGGTAAATCAGAATCGCAAATTTTTTTTTATAATTAATAAATTAATTGGGTGAGTGCGGTCAACCATTGGGATTTCTGTATTCGTCAATGTAAAGGCCGGAAATGAAAATGTAAACAAGTTGACTTCGGTCTGGCGACGTCATCCTTGAGAGGAGGAGGAGGAGGAGCGTAAGGCTGAGATGAGAATACAGCGTTGCCATTTTATATTAAACGTTGCCGTTGTTTTTATAAAACAATTGAGAATTTGTGTGGTTTTCCAATGAAGAATTAGATTTTTGTTTTTTGAATGTGAGAAAATGTGAGATTTATGTTGAGTGAAGTGTTTTTAACTTATTATAATTAAAGGTAATCGGGTTGAAAATGTAATGTTGATTATTATTTCCTATGAAGCGCAGCTGGCCGAGTTTTTAGTGCAACGGTCATTTCTAGATAATCCTGATATAACCTGGATAAAGTTGGAGGACAAATTTTGGATTTTGTATTTGCTAGGGATGCGCCGAATATTCGGTAGGTATTTGATATTCAGTTTGTGTATTCGGTTCGAGTATGTCAATTTTTTGCCTGAACTAAAAGAAAACCTTCATATGAAAGTAATGGAAAATAATTAAATAGTTAATTAATAAAATATGGAATTAATCAGAGAAAATAAAGCAATTAAATTTCAATTCAAAATATTTATTTCTTACAATAAACAGATATCAATCAAATCATTAAAAAGGTATGAAAGTATAGTATTGCCAGCATAAATAGTAGAAGTATAAACTTTGTCCCACACCTGTGTTTAAACTTAGAACGTTATTATATAGGAACGAATGAAGTTTTGCAAAGTTTTCATGTTTGAAAAAAGCAAACAACGGGGTCCTCTGAGCTCAGGAGAGGTTTTTTCCGTTTCTCTACTTCCTAAGGAATACATCTATGTGTATTTTGTTTTAATTAATCACATTTCGATTTTTGGTACATTTGGGAGTACAGAAAAAAGTTTGAAAAAGTTTGAAAAAGTTAGTTTTACGAATAACTCTAAACAACGGCGTCACCTGAGCTCAGGAGAGGTTTTTTCCGTTTCTCTACATCCTAAAGAATAGATCTATGTGTATTTTGTTTTATTCTGGGGGATTTCGATTTTTGGTACATTTGGGAGTACAGAAAAAAGTTTGAAAAAGTTTGAAAAAATTAGTTTTAGGAATAACTCTAAACAACGGCGTCACCTGAGCTCAGGAGAGGTTTTTTCCGTTTCTCTACTTCCTAAAGAATACATCTATGTGTATTTTGTTTTAATTAATCACATTTCGATTTTTGGTACATTTGGGAGTACAGAAAAAAGTTTGAAAAAGTTTGAAAAAGTTAGTTTTACGAATAACTCTAAACAACGGCGTCAGCTGAGGTTCCGACGGGTTTTTTCCGTTTCCCTACATCCTAAAGAATAGATCTATGTGTATTTTGTTTTATTCTGGGGGATTTCGATTTTTGGTACATTTGGGAGTACAGAAAAAAGTTTGAAAAAGTTTGAAAAAGTTAGTTTTACGAATAACTCTAAACAACGGCGTCACCTGAGCTCAGGAGAGGTTTTTTCCGTTTCTCTACTTCCTAAAGAATACATCTATGTGTATTTTGTTTTATTCTGAGACATTTCGATTTTTGGTACATTTGGGAGTACAGAAAAAAGTTTGAAAAAGTTTGAAAAAGTTAGTTTTAGGAATAACATGTAACAAAGGCATCCTCTGAGGTTCCAAGGGGTTTTTTCCGTTTCTCTACATCCTAAAGAATAGATCTATGTGTATTTTGTTTTATTCTGGGGGATTTCGATTTTTGGTACATTTGGGAGTACAGAAAAAAGTTTGAAAAAGTTTGAAAAAGTTAGTTTTACGAATAACTCTAAACAACGGCGTCACCTGAGCTCAGGAGAGGTTTTTTCCGTTTCTCTACTTCCTAAAGAATACATCTATGTGTATTTTGTTTTATTCTGGGGGATTTCGATTTTTGGTACATTTGGAAGTACAGAAAAAAGTTTGAAAAAGTTTGAAAAAGTTAGTTTTACGAATAACTCTAAACAACGGCGTCACCTGAGCTCAGGAGAGGTTTTTTCCGTTTCTCTACTTCCTAAAGAATACATCTATGTGTATTTTGTTTTATTCTGAGACATTTCGATTTTTGGTACATTTGGGAGTACAGAAAAAAGTTTGAAAAAGTTTGAAAAAGTTTGAAAAAGTTAGTTTTAGGAATAACTCTAAACAACGGCGTCACCTGAGCTCAGGAGAGGTTTTTTCCGTTTCTCTACTTCCTAAAGAATACATCTATGTGTATTTTGTTTTATTCTGAGACATTTCGATTTTTGGTACATTTGGGAGTACAGAAAAAAGTTTGAAAAAGTTTGAAAAAGTTAGTTTTAGGAATAACTTGAATCAACGGCGTCAGCTGAGGTTCCGACGGGTTTTTTCTGTTTCTCTACTTCCTAAAGAATACATCTATGTGTATTTTGTTTTAATTAATCACATTTCGATTTTTGGTACATTTGGGAGTACAGAAAAAAGTTTGAAAAAATTTGAAAATGTTAGTTTTACGAATAACTTGAAACAACGGCGTGAATATTAAAATAAATTACAGTGTTTAGGTAAATCAGAATCGCAAATTTTTTTTTATAATTAATAAATTAATTGGGTGAGTGCGGTCAACCATTGGGATTTCTGTATTCGTCAATGTAAAGGCCGGAAATGAAAATGTAAACAAGTTGACTTCGGTCTGGCGACGTCATCCTTGAGAGGAGGAGGAGGAGGAGCGTAAGGCTGAGATGAGAATACAGCGTTGCCATTTTATATTAAACGTTGCCGTTGTTTTTATAAAACAATTGAGAATTTGTGTGGTTTTCCAATGAAGAATTAGATTTTTGTTTTTTGAATGTGAGAAAATGTGAGATTTATGTTGAGTGAAGTGTTTTTAACTTATTATAATTAAAGGTAATCGGGTTGAAAATGTAATGTTGATTATTATTTCCTATGAAGCGCAGCTGGCCGAGTTTTTAGTGCAACGGTCATTTCTAGATAATCCTGATATAACCTGGATAAAGTTGGAGGACAAATTTTGGATTTTGTATTTGCTAGGGATGCGCCGAATATTCGGTAGGTATTTGATATTCAGTTTGTGTATTCGGTTCGAGTATGTCAATTTTTTGCCTGAACTAAAAGAAAACCTTCATATGAAAGTAATGGAAAATAATTAAATAGTTAATTAATAAAATATGGAATTAATCAGAGAAAATAAAGCAATTAAATTTCAATTCAAAATATTTATTTCTTACAATAAACAGATATCAATCAAATCATTAAAAAGGTATGAAAGTATAGTATTGCCAGCATAAATAGTAGAAGTATAAACTTTGTCCCACACCTGTGTTTAAACTTAGAACGTTATTATATAGGAACGAATGAAGTTTTGCAAAGTTTTCATGTTTGAAAAAAGTAAACAACGGGGTCCTCTGAGCTCAGGAGAGGTTTTTTCCGTTTCTCTACTTCCTAAGGAATACATCTATGTGTATTTTGTTTTAATTAATCACATTTCGATTTTTGGTACATTTGGGAGTACAGAAAAAAGTTTGAAAAAGTTTGAAAAAGTTAGTTTTAGGAATAACATGTAACAAAGGCATCCTCTGAGGTTCCAAGGGGTTTTTTCCGTTTCTCTACATCCTAAAGAATAGATCTATGTGTATTTTGTTTTATTCTGGGGGATTTCGATTTTTGGTACATTTGGGAGTACAGAAAAAAGTTTGAAAAAGTTTGAAAAAGTTAGTTTTACGAATAACTCTAAACAACGGCGTCACCTGAGCTCAGGAGAGGTTTTTTCCGTTTCTCTACTTCCTAAAGAATACATCTATGTGTATTTTGTTTTATTCTGAGACATTTCGATTTTTGGTACATTTGGGAGTACTGAAAAAAGTTTGAAAAAGTTTGAAAAAGTTAGTTTTAGGAATAACATGTAACAAAGGCATCCTCTGAGGTTCCAAGGGGTTTTTTCCGTTTCTCTACATCCTAAAGAATAGATCTATGTGTATTTTGTTTTATTCTGGGGGATTTCGATTTTTGGTACATTTGGGAGTACAGAAAAAAGTTTGAAAAAGTTTGAAAAAGTTAGTTTTACGAATAACTCTAAACAACGGCGTCACCTGAGCTCAGGAGAGGTTTTTTTCCGTTTCTCTACTTCCTAAAGAATACATCTATGTGTATTTTGTTTTATTCTGAGACATTTCGATTTTTGGTACATTTGGGAGTACAGAAAAAAGTTTGAAAAAGTTTGAAAAAGTTTGAAAAAGTTAGTTTTAGGAATAACTTGAATCAACGGCGTCAGCTGAGGTTCCGACGGGTTTTTTCCGTTTCCCTACATCCTAAAGAATAGATCTATGTGTATTTTGTTTTATTCTGGGGGATTTCGATTTTTGGTACATTTGGGAGTACAGAAAAAAGTTTGAAAAAGTTTGAAAAAGTTAGTTTTACGAATAACTTGAAACAAAGGCGACGAATGAGCTCAGGAGGGGTTTTTTCCGTTTCTCTACATCCTAAAGAATAGATCTATGTGTATTTTGTTTCATTCTGGGGGATTTCGATTTTTGGTACATTTGGGAGTACAGAAAAAAGTTTGAAAAAGTTAGTTTTACGAATAACTGTAAACAACGGCGTCACCTGAGCTCAGGAGAGGTTTTTTTCCGTTTCTCTACATCCTAAAGAATAGATCTATGTGTATTTTGTTTTATTCTGGGGGATTTCGATTTTTGGTACATTTGGGAGTACAGAAAAAAGTTTGAAAAAGTTTGAAAAAGTTAGTTTTACGAATAACTCTAAACAACGGCGTCACCTGAGCTCAGGAGAGGTTTTTTCCGTTTCCCTACATCCTAAAGAATAGATCTATGTGTATTTTGTTTTATTCTGGGGGATTTCGATTTTTGGTACATTTGGGAGTACAGAAAAAAGTTTGAAAAAGTTTGAAAAAGTTAGTTTTACGAATAACTTGAATCAACGGCGTCAGCTGAGGTTCCGACGGGTTTTTTCCGTTTCTCTACTTCCTAAGGAATACATCTATGTGTAATTTGTTTTATTCTGAAGGATTTCGATTTTTGGTACATTTGGGAGTACAGAAAAAAGTTTGAAAAAGTTTGAAAAAGTTTGAAAAAGTTAGTTTTACGAATAACTCTAAACAACGGCGTCACCTGAGCTCAGGAGAGGTTTTTTCCGTTTCTCTACTTCCTAAAGAATACATCTATGTGTATTTTGTTTTATTCTGAGACATTTCGATTTTTGGTACATTTGGGAGTACAGAAAAAAGTTTGAAAAAGTTTGAAAAAGTTAGTTTTACGAATAACTCTAAACAACGGCGTCACCTGAGCTCAGGAGAGGTTTTTTCCGTTTCTCTACTTCCTAAAGAATACATCTATGTGTATTTTGTTTTATTCTGAGACATTTCGATTTTTGGTACATTTGGGAGTACAGAAAAAAGTTTGAAAAAGTTTGAAAAAGTTAGTTTTAGGAATAACTTGAATCAACGGCGTCAGCTGAGGTTCCGACGGGTTTTTTCTGTTTCTCTACTTCCTAAAGAATACATCTATGTGTATTTTGTTTTAATTAATCACATTTCGATTTTTGGTACATTTGGGAGTACAGAAAAAAGTTTGAAAAAATTTGAAAATGTTAGTTTTACGAATAACTTGAAACAACGGCGTGAATATTAAAATAAATTACAGTGTTTAGGTAAATCAGAATCGCAAATTTTTTTTTATAATTAATAAATTAATTGGGTGAGTGCGGTCAACCATTGGGATTTCTGTATTCGTCAATGTAAAGGCCGGAAATGAAAATGTAAACAAGTTGACTTCGGTCTGGCGACGTCATCCTTGAGAGGAGGAGGAGGAGGAGCGTAAGGCTGAGATGAGAATACAGCGTTGCCATTTTATATTAAACGTTGCCGTTGTTTTTATAAAACAATTGAGAATTTGTGTGGTTTTCCAATGAAGAATTAGATTTTTGTTTTTTGAATGTGAGAAAATGTGAGATTTATGTTGAGTGAAGTGTTTTTAACTTATTATAATTAAAGGTAATCGGGTTGAAAATGTAATGTTGATTATTATTTCCTATGAAGCGCAGCTGGCCGAGTTTTTAGTGCAACGGTCATTTCTAGATAATCCTGATATAACCTGGATAAAGTTGGAGGACAAATTTTGGATTTTGTATTTGCTAGGGATGCGCCGAATATTCGGTAGGTATTTGATATTCAGTTTGTGTATTCGGTTCGAGTATGTCAATTTTTTGCCTGAACTAAAAGAAAACCTTCATATGAAAGTAATGGAAAATAATTAAATAGTTAATTAATAAAATATGGAATTAATCAGAGAAAATAAAGCAATTAAATTTCAATTCAAAATATTTATTTCTTACAATAAACAGATATCAATCAAATCATTAAAAAGGTATGAAAGTATAGTATTGCCAGCATAAATAGTAGAAGTATAAACTTTGTCCCACACCTGTGTTTAAACTTAGAACGTTATTATACAGGAACGAATGAAGTTTTGCAAAGTTTTCATGTTTGAAAAAAGTAAACAACGGGGTCCTCTGAGCTCAGGAGAGGTTTTTTCCGTTTCTCTACTTCCTAAGGAATACATCTATGTGTATTTTGTTTTAATTAATCACATTTCGATTTTTGGTACATTTGGGAGTACAGAAAAAAGTTTGAAAAAGTTTGAAAAAGTTTGAAAAAGTTAGGTTTACGAATAACTTGAAACAAAGGCGACGAATGAGCTCAGGAGGGGTTTTTTCCGTTTCTCTATATCCTAAAGAATAGATCTATGTGTATTTTGTTTTATTCTGGGGGATTTCGATTTTTGGTACATTTGGGAGTACAGAAAAAAGTTTGAAAAAGTTTGAAAAAGTTAGTTTTACGAATAACTTGAATCAACGGCGTCAGCTGAGGTTCCGACGGGTTTTTTCCGTTTCTCTACTTCCTAAGGAATACATCTATGTGTAATTTGTTTTATTCTGGGGGATTTCGATTTTTGGTACATTTGGGAGTACAGAAAAAAGTTTGAAAAAGTTTGAAAAAGTTAGTTTTACGAATAACATGTAACAAAGGCATCCTCTGAGGTTCCAAGGGGTTTTTTCCGTTTCTCTACATCCTAAAGAATAGATCTATGTGTATTTTGTTTTATTCTGGGGGATTTCGATTTTTGGTACATTTGGGAGTACAGAAAAAAGTTTGAAAAAGTTAGTTTTACGAATAACTGTAAGCAAAGGCATCCTCTGAGGTTCCAAGGGGTTTTTTCCGTTTCTCTACATCCTAAAGAATAGATCTATGTGTATTTTGTTTTATTCTGGGGGATTTCGATTTTTGGTACATTTGGGAGTACAGAAAAAAGTTTGAAAAAGTTTGAAAAAGTTAGTTTTACGAATAACTCTAAACAACGGCGTCACCTGAGCTCAGGAGAGGTTTTTTCCGTTTCTCTACTTCCTAAAGAATACATCTATGTGTATTTTGTTTTATTCTGAGACATTTCGATTTTTGGTACATTTGGGAGTACAGAAAAAAGTTTGAAAAAGTTTGAAAAAGTTAGTTTTACGAATAACTCTAAACAACGGCGTCACCTGAGCTCAGGAGAGGTTTTTTCCGTTTCTCTACTTCCTAAAGAATACATCTATGTGTATTTTGTTTTATTCTGAGACATTTCGATTTTTGGTACATTTGGGAGTACAGAAAAAAGTTTGAAAAAGTTTGAAAAAGTTAGTTTTACGAATAACTCTAAACAACGGCGTCACCTGAGCTCAGGAGAGGTTTTTTCCGTTTCTCTACATCCTAAAGAATAGATCTATGTGTATTTTGTTTTATTCTGGGGGATTTCGATTTTTGGTACATTTGGGAGTACAGAAAAAAGTTTGAAAAAGTTTGAAAAAGTTAGTTTTACGAATAACTCTAAACAACGGCGTCACCTGAGCTCAGGAGAGGTTTTTTTCGTTTCTCTACTTCCTAAAGAATACATCTATGTGTATTTTGTTTTATTCTGAGACATTTCGATTTTTGGTACATTTGGGAGTACAGAAAAAAGTTTGAAAAAGTTTGAAAAAGTTAGTTTTAGGAATAACATGTAACAAAGGCATCCTCTGAGGTTCCAAGGGGTTTTTTCCGTTTCTCTACATCCTAAAGAATAGATCTATGTGTATTTTGTTTTATTCTGGGGGATTTCGATTTTTGGTACATTTGGGAGTACAGAAAAAAGTTTGAAAAAGTTTGAAAAAGTTAGTTTTACGAATAACTCTAAACAACGGCGTCACCTGAGCTCAGGAGAGGTTTTTTCCGTTTCTCTACTTCCTAAAGAATACATCTATGTGTATTTTGTTTTATTCTGAGACATTTCGATTTTTGGTACATTTGGGAGTACAGAAAAAAGTTTGAAAAAGTTTGAAAAAGTTTGAAAAAGTTAGTTTTAGGAATAACTTGAATCAACGGCGTCAGCTGAGGTTCCGACGGGTTTTTTCCGTTTCCCTACATCCTAAAGAATAGATCTATGTGTATTTTGTTTTATTCTGGGGGATTTCGATTTTTGGTACATTTGGGAGTACAGAAAAAAGTTTGAAAAAGTTTGAAAAAGTTAGTTTTACGAATAACTTGAAACAAAGGCGACGAATGAGCTCAGGAGGGGTTTTTTCCGTTTCTCTACATCCTAAAGAATAGATCTATGTGTATTTTGTTTTATTCTGGGGGATTTCGATTTTTGGTACATTTGGGAGTACAGAAAAAAGTTTGAAAAAGTTTGAAAAAGTTAGTTTTACGAATAACTCTAAACAACGGCGTCACCTGAGCTCAGGAGAGGTTTTTTCCGTTTCTCTACATCCTAAAGAATAGATCTATGTGTATTTTGTTTTATTCTGGGGGATTTCGATTTTTGGTACATTTGGGAGTACAGAAAAAAGTTTGAAAAAGTTAGTTTTACGAATAACTGTAAACAACGGCGTCACCTGAGCTCAGGAGAGGTTTTTTTCCGTTTCTCTACATCCTAAAGAATAGATCTATGTGTATTTTGTTTTATTCTGGGGGATTTCGATTTTTGGTACATTTGGGAGTACAGAAAAAAGTTTGAAAAAGTTTGAAAAAGTTAGTTTTACGAATAACTCTAAACAACGGCGTCACCTGAGCTCAGGAGAGGTTTTTTCCGTTTCCCTACATCCTAAAGAATAGATCTATGTGTATTTTGTTTTATTCTGGGGGATTTCGATTTTTGGTACATTTGGGAGTACAGAAAAAAGTTTGAAAAAGTTTGAAAAAGTTAGTTTTACGAATAACTTGAATCAACGGCGTCAGCTGAGGTTCCGACGGGTTTTTTCCGTTTCTCTACTTCCTAAGGAATACATCTATGTGTAATTTGTTTTATTCTGAAGGATTTCGATTTTTGGTACATTTGGGAGTACAGAAAAAAGTTTGAAAAAGTTTGAAAAAGTTTGAAAAAGTTAGTTTTAGGAATAACTTGAATCAACGGCGTCAGCTGAGGTTCCGACGGGTTTTTTCCGTTTCCCTACATCCTAAAGAATAGATCTATGTGTATTTTGTTTTATTCTGGGGGATTTCGATTTTTGGTACATTTGGGAGTACAGAAAAAAGTTTGAAAAAGTTTGAAAAAGTTAGTTTTACGAATAACTCTAAACAACGGCGTCACCTGAGCTCAGGAGAGGTTTTTTCCGTTTCTCTACTTCCTAAAGAATACATCTATGTGTATTTTGTTTTATTCTGAGACATTTCGATTTTTGGTACATTTGGGAGTACAGAAAAAAGTTTGAAAAAGTTTGAAAAAGTTAGTTTTACGAATAACTCTAAACAACGGCGTCACCTGAGCTCAGGAGAGGTTTTTTCCGTTTCTCTACTTCCTAAAGAATACATCTATGTGTATTTTGTTTTATTCTGAGACATTTCGATTTTTGGTACATTTGGGAGTACAGAAAAAAGTTTGAAAAAGTTTGAAAAAGTTAGTTTTAGGAATAACTTGAATCAACGGCGTCAGCTGAGGTTCCGACGGGTTTTTTCTGTTTCTCTACTTCCTAAAGAATACATCTATGTGTATTTTGTTTTAATTAATCACATTTCGATTTTTGGTACATTTGGGAGTACAGAAAAAAGTTTGAAAAAATTTGAAAATGTTAGTTTTACGAATAACTTGAAACAACGGCGTGAATATTAAAATAAATTACAGTGTTTAGGTAAATCAGAATCGCAAATTTTTTTTTATAATTAATAAATTAATTGGGTGAGTGCGGTCAACCATTGGGATTTCTGTATTCGTCAATGTAAAGGCCGGAAATGAAAATGTAAACAAGTTGACTTCGGTCTGGCGACGTCATCCTTGAGAGGAGGAGGAGGAGGAGCGTAAGGCTGAGATGAGAATACAGCGTTGCCATTTTATATTAAACGTTGCCGTTGTTTTTATAAAACAATTGAGAATTTGTGTGGTTTTCCAATGAAGAATTAGATTTTTGTTTTTTGAATGTGAGAAAATGTGAGATTTATGTTGAGTGAAGTGTTTTTAACTTATTATAATTAAAGGTAATCGGGTTGAAAATGTAATGTTGATTATTATTTCCTATGAAGCGCAGCTGGCCGAGTTTTTAGTGCAACGGTCATTTCTAGATAATCCTGATATAACCTGGATAAAGTTGGAGGACAAATTTTGGATTTTGTATTTGCTAGGGATGCGCCGAATATTCGGTAGGTATTTGATATTCAGTTTGTGTATTCGGTTCGAGTATGTCAATTTTTTGCCTGAACTAAAAGAAAACCTTCATATGAAAGTAATGGAAAATAATTAAATAGTTAATTAATAAAATATGGAATTAATCAGAGAAAATAAAGCAATTAAATTTCAATTCAAAATATTTATTTCTTACAATAAACAGATATCAATCAAATCATTAAAAAGGTATGAAAGTATAGTATTGCCAGCATAAATAGTAGAAGTATAAACTTTGTCCCACACCTGTGTTTAAACTTAGAACGTTATTATACAGGAACGAATGAAGTTTTGCAAAGTTTTCATGTTTGAAAAAAGTAAACAACGGGGTCCTCTGAGCTCAGGAGAGGTTTTTTCCGTTTCTCTACTTCCTAAGGAATACATCTATGTGTATTTTGTTTTAATTAATCACATTTCGATTTTTGGTACATTTGGGAGTACAGAAAAAAGTTTGAAAAAGTTTGAAAAAGTTTGAAAAAGTTAGGTTTACGAATAACTTGAAACAAAGGCGACGAATGAGCTCAGGAGGGGTTTTTTCCGTTTCTCTATATCCTAAAGAATAGATCTATGTGTATTTTGTTTTATTCTGGGGGATTTCGATTTTTGGTACATTTGGGAGTACAGAAAAAAGTTTGAAAAAGTTTGAAAAAGTTAGTTTTACGAATAACTTGAATCAACGGCGTCAGCTGAGGTTCCGACGGGTTTTTTCCGTTTCTCTACTTCCTAAGGAATACATCTATGTGTAATTTGTTTTATTCTGGGGGATTTCGATTTTTGGTACATTTGGGAGTACAGAAAAAAGTTTGAAAAAGTTTGAAAAAGTTAGTTTTACGAATAACATGTAACAAAGGCATCCTCTGAGGTTCCAAGGGGTTTTTTCCGTTTCTCTACATCCTAAAGAATAGATCTATGTGTATTTTGTTTTATTCTGGGGGATTTCGATTTTTGGTACATTTGGGAGTACAGAAAAAAGTTTGAAAAAGTTTGAAAAAGTTAGTTTTACGAATAACTCTAAACAACGGCGTCACCTGAGCTCAGGAGAGGTTTTTTCCGTTTCTCTACTTCCTAAAGAATACATCTATGTGTATTTTGTTTTATTCTGAGACATTTCGATTTTTGGTACATTTGGGAGTACAGAAAAAAGTTTGAAAAAGTTTGAAAAAGTTAGTTTTAGGAATAACATGTAACAAAGGCATCCTCTGAGGTTCCAAGGGGTTTTTTCCGTTTCTCTACATCCTAAAGAATAGATCTATGTGTATTTTGTTTTATTCTGGGGGATTTCGATTTTTGGTACATTTGGGAGTACAGAAAAAAGTTTGAAAAAGTTTGAAAAAGTTAGTTTTACGAATAACTCTAAACAACGGCGTCACCTGAGCTCAGGAGAGGTTTTTTCCGTTTCTCTACTTCCTAAAGAATACATCTATGTGTATTTTGTTTTATTCTGGGGGATTTCGATTTTTGGTACATTTGGGAGTACAGAAAAAAGTTTGAAAAAGTTTGAAAAAGTTAGTTTTACGAATAACTCTAAACAACGGCGTCACCTGAGCTCAGGAGAGGTTTTTTCCGTTTCTCTACTTCCTAAAGAATACATCTATGTGTATTTTGTTTTATTCTGAGACATTTCGATTTTTGGTACATTTGGGAGTACAGAAAAAAGTTTGAAAAAGTTTGAAAAAGTTTGAAAAAGTTAGTTTTAGGAATAACTCTAAACAACGGCGTCACCTGAGCTCAGGAGAGGTTTTTTCCGTTTCTCTACTTCCTAAAGAATACATCTATGTGTATTTTGTTTTATTCTGAGACATTTCGATTTTTGGTACATTTGGGAGTACAGAAAAAAGTTTGAAAAAGTTTGAAAAAGTTAGTTTTAGGAATAACTTGAATCAACGGCGTCAGCTGAGGTTCCGACGGGTTTTTTCTGTTTCTCTACTTCCTAAAGAATACATCTATGTGTATTTTGTTTTAATTAATCACATTTCGATTTTTGGTACATTTGGGAGTACAGAAAAAAGTTTGAAAAAATTTGAAAATGTTAGTTTTACGAATAACTTGAAACAACGGCGTGAATATTAAAATAAATTACAGTGTTTAGGTAAATCAGAATCGCAAATTTTTTTTTATAATTAATAAATTAATTGGGTGAGTGCGGTCAACCATTGGGATTTCTGTATTCGTCAATGTAAAGGCCGGAAATGAAAATGTAAACAAGTTGACTTCGGTCTGGCGACGTCATCCTTGAGAGGAGGAGGAGGAGGAGCGTAAGGCTGAGATGAGAATACAGCGTTGCCATTTTATATTAAACGTTGCCGTTGTTTTTATAAAACAATTGAGAATTTGTGTGGTTTTCCAATGAAGAATTAGATTTTTGTTTTTTGAATGTGAGAAAATGTGAGATTTATGTTGAGTGAAGTGTTTTTAACTTATTATAATTAAAGGTAATCGGGTTGAAAATGTAATGTTGATTATTATTTCCTATGAAGCGCAGCTGGCCGAGTTTTTAGTGCAACGGTCATTTCTAGATAATCCTGATATAACCTGGATAAAGTTGGAGGACAAATTTTGGATTTTGTATTTGCTAGGGATGCGCCGAATATTCGGTAGGTATTTGATATTCAGTTTGTGTATTCGGTTCGAGTATGTCAATTTTTTGCCTGAACTAAAAGAAAACCTTCATATGAAAGTAATGGAAAATAATTAAATAGTTAATTAATAAAATATGGAATTAATCAGAGAAAATAAAGCAATTAAATTTCAATTCAAAATATTTATTTCTTACAATAAACAGATATCAATCAAATCATTAAAAAGGTATGAAAGTATAGTATTGCCAGCATAAATAGTAGAAGTATAAACTTTGTCCCACACCTGTGTTTAAACTTAGAACGTTATTATATAGGAACGAATGAAGTTTTGCAAAGTTTTCATGTTTGAAAAAAGTAAACAACGGGGTCCTCTGAGCTCAGGAGAGGTTTTTTCCGTTTCTCTACTTCCTAAGGAATACATCTATGTGTATTTTGTTTTAATTAATCACATTTCGATTTTTGGTACATTTGGGAGTACAGAAAAAAGTTTGAAAAAGTTTGAAAAAGTTTGAAAAAGTTAGGTTTACGAATAACTTGAAACAAAGGCGACGAATGAGCTCAGGAGGGGTTTTTTCCGTTTCTCTATATCCTAAAGAATAGATCTATGTGTATTTTGTTTTATTCTGGGGGATTTCGATTTTTGGTACATTTGGGAGTACAGAAAAAAGTTTGAAAAAGTTTGAAAAAGTTAGTTTTACGAATAACTTGAATCAACGGCGTCAGCTGAGGTTCCGACGGGTTTTTTCCGTTTCTCTACTTCCTAAGGAATACATCTATGTGTAATTTGTTTTATTCTGGGGGATTTCGATTTTTGGTACATTTGGGAGTACAGAAAAAAGTTTGAAAAAGTTTGAAAAAGTTAGTTTTACGAATAACTCTAAACAACGGCGTCACCTGAGCTCAGGAGAGGTTTTTTCCGTTTCTCTACATCCTAAAGAATACATCTATGTGTATTTTGTTTTAATTAATCACATTTCGATTTTTGGTACATTTGGGAGTACAGAAAAAAGTTTGAAAAAGTTTGAAAAAGTTAGTTTTACGAATAACTCTAAACAACGGCGTCACCTGAGCTCAGGAGAGGTTTTTTCCGTTTCTCTACATCCTAAAGAATAGATCTATGTGTATTTTGTTTTATTCTGGGGGATTTCGATTTTTGGTACATTTGGGAGTACAGAAAAAAGTTTGAAAAAGTTAGTTTTACGAATAACTGTAAGCAAAGGCATCCTCTGAGGTTCCAAGGGGTTTTTTCCGTTTCTCTACATCCTAAAGAATAGATCTATGTGTATTTTGTTTTATTCTGGGGGATTTCGATTTTTGGTACATTTGGGAGTACAGAAAAAAGTTTGAAAAAGTTTGAAAAAGTTAGTTTTACGAATAACTTGAATCAACGGCGTCAGCTGAGGTTCCGACGGGTTTTTTCCGTTTCTCTACTTCCTAAAGAATACATCTATGTGTATTTTGTTTTATTCTGGGGGATTTCGATTTTTGGTACATTTGGGAGTACAGAAAAAAGTTTGAAAAAGTTTGAAAAAGTTAGTTTTACGAATAACTTGAAACAAAGGCATCCTCTGAGGTTCCAAGGGGTTTTTTCCGTTTCTCTACATCCTAAAGAATAGATCTATGTGTATTTTGTTTTAATTAATCACATTTCGATTTTTGGTACATTTGGGAGTACAGAAAAAAGTTTGAAAAAGTTTGAAAAAGTTAGCTTTACGAATAACTCTGAACAACGGCGTCACCTGAGCTCAGGAGAGGTTTTTTCCGTTTCTCTACTTCCTAAAGAATACATCTATGTGTATTTTGTTTTAATTAATCACATTTCGATTTTTGGTACATTTGGGAGTACAGAAAAAAGTTTGAAAAAGTTTGAAAAAGTTAGTTTTACGAATAACTCTAAACAACGGCGTCACCTGAGCTCAGGAGAGGTTTTTTCCGTTTCTCTACATCCTAAAGAATACATCTATGTGTATTTTGTTTTAATTAATCACATTTCGATTTTTGGTACATTTGGGAGTACAGAAAAAAGTTTGAAAAAGTTTGAAAAAGTTAGTTTTACGAATAACTCTAAACAACGGCGTCACCTGAGCTCAGGAGAGGTTTTTTCCGTTTCTCTACTTCCTAAAGAATACATCTATGTGTATTTTGTTTTATTCTGAGACATTTCGATTTTTGGTACATTTGGGAGTACAGAAAAAAGTTTGAAAAAGTTTGAAAAAGTTTGAAAAAATTAGTTTTAGGAATAACTTGAATCAACGGCGTCAGCTGAGGTTCCGACGGGTTTTTTCCGTTTCCCTACATCCTAAAGAATAGATCTATGTGTATTTTGTTTTATTCTGGGGGATTTCGATTTTTGGTACATTTGGGAGTACAGAAAAAAGTTTGAAAAAGTTTGAAAAAGTTAGTTTTACGAATAACTTGAAACAAAGGCGACGAATGAGCTCAGGAGGGGTTTTTTCCGTTTCTCTACATCCTAAAGAATAGATCTATGTGTATTTTGTTTTATTCTGGGGGATTTCGATTTTTGGTACATTTGGGAGTACAGAAAAAAGTTTGAAAAAGTTTGAAAAAGTTAGTTTTACGAATAACTCTAAACAACGGCGTCACCTGAGCTCAGGAGAGGTTTTTTCCGTTTCTCTACATCCTAAAGAATAGATCTATGTGTATTTTGTTTTATTCTGGGGGATTTCGATTTTTGGTACATTTGGGAGTACAGAAAAAAGTTTGAAAAAGTTAGTTTTACGAATAACTGTAAACAACGGCGTCACCTGAGCTCAGGAGAGGTTTTTTTCCGTTTCTCTACATCCTAAAGAATAGATCTATGTGTATTTTGTTTTATTCTGGGGGATTTCGATTTTTGGTACATTTGGGAGTACAGAAAAAAGTTTGAAAAAGTTTGAAAAAGTTAGTTTTACGAATAACTCTAAACAACGGCGTCACCTGAGCTCAGGAGAGGTTTTTTCCGTTTCTCTACTTCCTAAAGAATACATCTATGTGTATTTTGTTTTAATTAATCACATTTCGATTTTTGGTACATTTGGGAGTACAGAAAAAAGTTTGAAAAAGTTTGAAAAAGTTAGTTTTAGGAATAACTCTAAACAACGGCGTCACCTGAGCTCAGGAGAGGTTTTTTCCGTTTCTCTACTTCCTAAAGAATACATCTATGTGTATTTTGTTTTAATTAATCACATTTCGATTTTTGGTACATTTGGGAGTACAGAAAAAAGTTTGAAAAAGTTTGAAAAAGTTAGTTTTACGAATAACTCTAAACAACGGCGTCACCTGAGCTCAGGAGAGGTTTTTTCCGTTTCTCTACATCCTAAAGAATAGATCTATGTGTATTTTGTTTTATTCTGGGGGATTTCGATTTTTGGTACATTTGGGAGTACAGAAAAAAGTTTGAAAAAGTTTGAAAAAATTAGTTTTAGGAATAACTCTAAACAACGGCGTCACCTGAGCTCAGGAGAGGTTTTTTCCGTTTCTCTACTTCCTAAAGAATACATCTATGTGTATTTTGTTTTAATTAATCACATTTCGATTTTTGGTACATTTGGGAGTACAGAAAAAAGTTTGAAAAAGTTTGAAAAAGTTAGTTTTACGAATAACTCTAAACAACGGCGTCAGCTGAGGTTCCGACGGGTTTTTTCCGTTTCCCTACATCCTAAAGAATAGATCTATGTGTATTTTGTTTTATTCTGGGGGATTTCGATTTTTGGTACATTTGGGAGTACAGAAAAAAGTTTGAAAAAGTTTGAAAAAGTTAGTTTTAGGAATAACTTGAATCAACGGCGTCAGCTGAGGTTCCGACGGGTTTTTTCCGTTTCTCTACTTCCTAAAGAATACATCTATGTGTATTTTGTTTTATTCTGGGGGATTTCGATTTTTGGTACATTTGGGAGTACAGAAAAAAGTTTGAAAAAGTTTGAAAAAGTTAGTTTTACGAATAACTCTAAACAACGGCGTCACCTGAGCTCAGGAGAGGTTTTTTCCGTTTCTCTACATCCTAAAGAATAGATCTATGTGTATTTTGTTTTATTCTGGGGGATTTCGATTTTTGGTACATTTGGGAGTACAGAAAAAAGTTTGAAAAAGTTTGAAAAAGTTAGTTTTACGAATAACTCTAAACAACGGCGTCACCTGAGCTCAGGAGAGGTTTTTTCCGTTTCTCTACATCCTAAAGAATAGATCTATGTGTATTTTGTTTTATTCTGGGGGATTTCGATTTTTGGTACATTTGGGAGTACAGAAAAAAGTTTGAAAAAGTTTGAAAAAGTTAGTTTTAGGAATAACTTGAATCAACGGCGTCAGCTGAGGTTCCGACGGGTTTTTTCTGTTTCTCTACTTCCTAAAGAATACATCTATGTGTATTTTGTTTTAATTAATCACATTTCGATTTTTGGTACATTTGGGAGTACAGAAAAAAGTTTGAAAAAGTTTGAAAAAGTTTGAAAAAGTTAGGTTTACGAATAACTCTAAACAACGGCGTCACCTGAGCTCAGGAGAGGTTTTTTCCGTTTCTCTACTTCCTAAAGAATACATCTATGTGTATTTTGTTTTATTCTGAGACATTTCGATTTTTGGTACATTTGGGAGTACAGAAAAAAGTTTGAAAAAGTTTGAAAAAGTTAGTTTTACGAATAACTCTAAACAACGGCGTCACCTGAGCTCAGGAGAGGTTTTTTCCGTTTCTCTACTTCCTAAAGAATACATCTATGTGTATTTTGTTTTAATTAATCACATTTCGATTTTTGGTACATTTGGGAGTACAGAAAAAAGTTTGAAAAAGTTTGAAAAAGTTAGTTTTAGGAATAACTTGAATCAACGGCGTCAGCTGAGGTTCCGACGGGTTTTTTCCGTTTCTCTACTTCCTAAAGAATACATCTATGTGTATTTTGTTTTATTCTGGGGGATTTCGATTTTTGGTACATTTGGGAGTACAGAAAAAAGTTTGAAAAAGTTTGAAAAAGTTAGTTTTAGGAATAACTTGAATCAACGGCGTCAGCTGAGGTTCCGACGGGTTTTTTCTGTTTCTCTACTTCCTAAAGAATACATCTATGTGTATTTTGTTTTAATTAATCACATTTCGATTTTTGGTACATTTGGGAGTACAGAAAAAAGTTTGAAAAAATTTGAAAATGTTAGTTTTACGAATAACTTGAAACAACGGCGTGAATATTAAAATAAATTACAGTGTTTAGGTAAATCAGAATCGCAAATTTTTTTTTATAATTAATAAATTAATTGGGTGAGTGCGGTCAACCATTGGGATTTCTGTATTCGTCAATGTAAAGGCCGGAAATGAAAATGTAAACAAGTTGACTTCGGTCTGGCGACGTCATCCTTGAGAGGAGGAGGAGGAGGAGCGTAAGGCTGAGATGAGAATACAGCGTTGCCATTTTATATTAAACGTTGCCGTTGTTTTTATAAAACAATTGAGAATTTGTGTGGTTTTCCAATGAAGAATTAGATTTTTGTTTTTTGAATGTGAGAAAATGTGAGATTTATGTTGAGTGAAGTGTTTTTAACTTATTATAATTAAAGGTAATCGGGTTGAAAATGTAATGTTGATTATTATTTCCTATGAAGCGCAGCTGGCCGAGTTTTTAGTGCAACGGTCATTTCTAGATAATCCTGATATAACCTGGATAAAGTTGGAGGACAAATTTTGGATTTTGTATTTGCTAGGGATGCGCCGAATATTCGGTAGGTATTTGATATTCAGTTTGTGTATTCGGTTCGAGTATGTCAATTTTTTGCCTGAACTAAAAGAAAACCTTCATATGAAAGTAATGGAAAATAATTAAATAGTTAATTAATAAAATATGGAATTAATCAGAGAAAATAAAGCAATTAAATTTCAATTCAAAATATTTATTTCTTACAATAAACAGATATCAATCAAATCATTAAAAAGGTATGAAAGTATAGTATTGCCAGCATAAATAGTAGAAGTATAAACTTTGTCCCACACCTGTGTTTAAACTTAGAACGTTATTATACAGGAACGAATGAAGTTTTGCAAAGTTTTCATGTTTGAAAAAAGTAAACAACGGGGTCCTCTGAGCTCAGGAGAGGTTTTTTCCGTTTCTCTACTTCCTAAGGAATACATCTATGTGTATTTTGTTTTAATTAATCACATTTCGATTTTTGGTACATTTGGGAGTACAGAAAAAAGTTTGAAAAAGTTTGAAAAAGTTAGTTTTACGAATAACTCTAAACAACGGCGTCAGCTGAGGTTCCGACGGGTTTTTTCCGTTTCCCTACATCCTAAAGAATAGATCTATGTGTATTTTGTTTTATTCTGGGGGATTTCGATTTTTGGTACATTTGGGAGTACAGAAAAAAGTTTGAAAAAGTTTGAAAAAGTTAGTTTTACGAATAACTCTAAACAACGGCGTCACCTGAGCTCAGGAGAGGTTTTTTCCGTTTCTCTACTTCCTAAAGAATACATCTATGTGTATTTTGTTTTATTCTGGGGGATTTCGATTTTTGGTACATTTGGGAGTACAGAAAAAAGTTTGAAAAAGTTTGAAAAAGTTAGTTTTACGAATAACTCTAAACAACGGCGTCACCTGAGCTCAGGAGAGGTTTTTTCCGTTTCTCTACATCCTAAAGAATAGATCTATGTGTATTTTGTTTTATTCTGGGGGATTTCGATTTTTGGTACATTTGGGAGTACAGAAAAAAGTTTGAAAAAGTTTGAAAAAGTTAGTTTTACGAATAACTCTAAACAACGGCGTCACCTGAGCTCAGGAGAGGTTTTTTCCGTTTCTCTACATCCTAAAGAATAGATCTATGTGTATTTTGTTTTATTCTGGGGGATTTCGATTTTTGGTACATTTGGGAGTACAGAAAAAAGTTTGAAAAAGTTTGAAAAAGTTAGTTTTAGGAATAACTTGAATCAACGGCGTCAGCTGAGGTTCCGACGGGTTTTTTCTGTTTCTCTACTTCCTAAAGAATACATCTATGTGTATTTTGTTTTAATTAATCACATTTCGATTTTTGGTACATTTGGGAGTACAGAAAAAAGTTTGAAAAAGTTTGAAAAAGTTTGAAAAAGTTAGGTTTACGAATAACTCTAAACAACGGCGTCACCTGAGCTCAGGAGAGGTTTTTTCCGTTTCTCTACTTCCTAAAGAATACATCTATGTGTATTTTGTTTTATTCTGAGACATTTCGATTTTTGGTACATTTGGGAGTACAGAAAAAAGTTTGAAAAAGTTTGAAAAAGTTAGTTTTACGAATAACTCTAAACAACGGCGTCACCTGAGCTCAGGAGAGGTTTTTTCCGTTTCTCTACTTCCTAAAGAATACATCTATGTGTATTTTGTTTTAATTAATCACATTTCGATTTTTGGTACATTTGGGAGTACAGAAAAAAGTTTGAAAAAGTTTGAAAAAGTTAGTTTTAGGAATAACTTGAATCAACGGCGTCAGCTGAGGTTCCGACGGGTTTTTTCCGTTTCTCTACTTCCTAAAGAATACATCTATGTGTATTTTGTTTTATTCTGGGGGATTTCGATTTTTGGTACATTTGGGAGTACAGAAAAAAGTTTGAAAAAGTTTGAAAAAGTTAGTTTTACGAATAACTCTAAACAACGGCGTCAGCTGAGGTTCCGACGGGTTTTTTCCGTTTCCCTACATCCTAAAGAATAGATCTATGTGTATTTTGTTTTATTCTGGGGGATTTCGATTTTTGGTACATTTGGGAGTACAGAAAAAAGTTTGAAAAAGTTTGAAAAAGTTAGTTTTAGGAATAACTTGAATCAACGGCGTCAGCTGAGGTTCCGACGGGTTTTTTCCGTTTCTCTACTTCCTAAAGAATACATCTATGTGTATTTTGTTTTATTCTGGGGGATTTCGATTTTTGGTACATTTGGGAGTACAGAAAAAAGTTTGAAAAAGTTTGAAAAAGTTAGTTTTACGAATAACTCTAAACAACGGCGTCACCTGAGCTCAGGAGAGGTTTTTTCCGTTTCTCTACATCCTAAAGAATAGATCTATGTGTATTTTGTTTTATTCTGGGGGATTTCGATTTTTGGTACATTTGGGAGTACAGAAAAAAGTTTGAAAAAGTTTGAAAAAGTTAGTTTTACGAATAACTCTAAACAACGGCGTCACCTGAGCTCAGGAGAGGTTTTTTCCGTTTCTCTACATCCTAAAGAATAGATCTATGTGTATTTTGTTTTATTCTGGGGGATTTCGATTTTTGGTACATTTGGGAGTACAGAAAAAAGTTTGAAAAAGTTTGAAAAAGTTAGTTTTACGAATAACTTGAAACAAAGGCGACGAATGAGCTCAGGAGGGGTTTTTTCCGTTTCTCTACATCCTAAAGAATACATCTATGTGTATTTTGTTTTAATTAATCA
>JAQIBA010000232.1:0-59624 GCA_028293925.1 Brueelia nebulosa
TGCACGAGCGTTTCTATCACCGAGAATGCATGAGTGGGGCCTCTCAGGCCCGCATTTGTTTTACATGGGATTTCTTACCGACTTCGCGATTTTTAAGACAATGACTTCGTTTTTGTTTTCTTTTTTATATTCTTCAGCAATTGGCACACCAAAAAAGCTTTCATTTCTACTGATGTCCTTTCCCATGAGTTTCCAAAAATTCGCCTTTCTTCCAAATTGGTGCAATGGACAATTTCGGATATGATATTTTCAGAAATTAATTTTTGCGAAGATGCTTTCAAATATTTTGTCACAGTCCCCCTCACTGGACCCGGGGTTTTTTTCAAAATGTTTCTTTGGGGTGTTTTGGTTTGTGGAGGTGGGTTCCTGCATCACAGCATACCGTTTTTTGATCTTACGCTATGTGATGCTGGCTGGTCAGGAATAGCAGGTTGGGTAAAATTTCGTTGGTAAAAATTCGTCAGAGCTTTCTTTGTAAGGGATTTCCTCTGCGGATGTGTCACTGTCACCGTTGTAAAACCCGATCGAAATAGTGGGATCCGAAAACCCCTGTGGGTAATTCCACGTGAAAGGGGTCGGTGCCCGCTGTTGACATGGGTACATTGGGGGGGGGCGATTTCACCCCCTCAGAGTGGTTTCTCTAAAATCGAAACGGGTGCGTTCGAAAGCTTAAGATATGCCCTTTCAACGAGCAAAGTTAGAACAAAATCTGAGATGACACTATTTTGCTATTTGGCCTCAAAGTTGGGCGAAAAAATCGCTAAAATGGCGTTTCCCAACCACTTTGCACTCCCATGACTCCCGGTGAGATGATGCTAGGAACGTCCAACATGGCTCATTTTGAAGCTCTAGTGATACACTGTCGCCATGAATAATTTGGCCGAAATCGGCCAATGCAAAAAAAAGTTATGGGGCGTTAAAAATTGAAAATTTTTTTGTCGCCCAATTTTCAGACCGGTTTTCAAGGCGCTGTTGCTCAGCAGCCATAAGACCTAAAAAGTTGAAACACATGCCATTCGAAAGAGCATGTAAAGCTCTGTCACTATGCAAAAGCTCATTTTTGTGGGTTGGATAGGTTCTGAAGGACGGGAGTGCAAAGTTGTCGATTTTCGAGTCGGACGTCGAAAATGGAACGCGTCATTTTTTGTTCAAATGACCATATCTCCGGAACGGATGGAGATATCGAACTAAAAGTTGGGGGTTTTTCATCGAAGGCACTAAGGTACAAACCTGTAAAATTTGAAGAAAATCGGAGGGGGTCGACCTGTGGCCACCGACCCCTTTCACGTGGAATCACCCCTGTATATTTTGCTCAGAGCCAGAAGCCATGCACCACTAAAATATACTTGCGATAATCGTAATGCAATAAAATTAGAATTTCGGATGGCATTACTTACGTTCTAGAATTAAAATTTTGTGAATAGAATTCGCCAAAAACTTAACTCTTCGTGTAAAAAAATTGTTGAATAATTTCACTAAGTGTCGTTTGTAAGGAGCTTTTCATAAGCTCACTTTTCGTTTTTAACGCCAAAATAAAATTATGATAAAGATATACCATTTGTGGCACTTAGCAAACTTATTTTGGTCCGGTCAAATCAATGCAGAAGTTTGCAAATATTAAAATCTGAGTCCGGGCCTCCGAGGCCCCACTCATGCATTAATGGGGTACTGATACATTTTTCAATTTTTTGCAAAAAATTTTGAGTGCTGGGATTTTTTGCCTTGACAGGCTGTTAAATAAAGAATTAAAGGAGGCATATCTAGGATCCCAGGGCTCTAGCTGCTCAAACTTAGAAAATATGACAATTTTACGAAGCCGCCGGGCCTCAGAGGCCCCACTCATGCATTCTAGGGTTAAAGCAGACTAATTTTCGCCGTCTCACAAAGAACAAAGTGTTTCTCTAAGGAAAAAACATTTGTTTTCTGAAGCCGAAACAAAAAGGGGCATTCGATTCGGGTTCAATCCTTTCTTTTTCGAAAGAGAAGCAAAAAAATGGACGTTCAATTTTCTTTCCACTTCTCCCGCTATATGTGCTTGGAATAATTTAAGAAGCTCAAAAAAATGTCTCTAATAAGATTTTCTCGGTGAATCAATAAAAATTATCGCGTTTAAAGACTTCTCATTGATGAAATTTCACGTCAGCAGAAATCTGGTCAATTTTCCAACGGATAATTTTCTAATCTTAACCCTTTGAGGTCGTATAAAATTTGGCCATTGGTCGGAATTAATTTGTTTGGAAAGAGCAGAGATACATATACATAATATTCAGTAATATTCAATAATATTTAGTCATATTTTAACAAGAGAGAATCTCTAATTACTCATAAATACAATTTAGAAAATATTCTTTGGAACGTTGTCGATTTTGTTATGTTCAAAAGACGACTGACGGTTCCCTCAGGAAAAGTTTAAACTTATACAGGAATGCATACAGTATAAGATTCATACAGTTCCTTGCTGTGCTGACTGAAAGTACACATACGACCGCAAAGGGTTAATTCGTGGAAAATAATCCATCTTTAGAGGTAATTTAAATATTCGAAAGAAGCAACAAAGGCCCATCTGCGTATTTTTAAGCAAAATTTTAAGTGAATCGAGAGAGAGAGAGAGAGAGAGAGAGAGAGGGGTTACTTTTAAGTCCCTCCCTTTCTTCTCTTTACATAACTTTCAAGTTTCTCCTCTCCCCTTTCTCTTTCTCTGTGTTCGCCTTCCTTTTATCCTCGTTTATAACAATATTTAGGTATTAAAATAAGAGGGGAAGACTAATGGAGTGAAACTTGCTTTGAAGATTTTCGAGTAATTATCTTTCAGACTTTGAAAACTTTATGAAAATTATTTAAATGTTTTATGAATCAGAAAGAGTCTCTCTCCTGAATCATTCTTTTGTTTTTATTTTTTTCATACAAATGAACGAATCAGCGGTAATTTTGGATATAAAACTGTGCACCTGAAATAATGTGTTTACTCAGCGAAAATGGGGCGAAATTCCTTTGTTGGAATCACCAAAATAAAACGAATGGATGGCTGTGTGCCCTCTGAGAAGAAGTTTTTAAATCCTTATCACGTAAACGAGAATTAGTTGCCTGGTTATAAAGGGAATTCCCCGGAGTGTGATTTTTACCTTTTCACATTCTCTGCCCTGTCAACGGCTACCCTCCATTTTCCTTCCCTATTTTTCTTCCTTTTGGACAAAATCCAATTAAAAAGCGCAAAAACCGCTTCTCTCCCGTCCACATGTTTTAAAACAAAAAACCATTGTATTTTTTTTGTCTGAAAATGACCTTTGAGGCCCCCAATGAGCTTAGCTAATAAAGTTGCGGGAGCACAAATAAAATCCGGTGGAATTGCATATTCAAACTGCTTTTATGAATCCTAACACAAAGATTTATCCAATTAACTTTCAATTGTAGATAAATAATTTGTCGTAAAATTGTTTTTCTCAAGGAAATACATAGTCGGATGATTCTTTGTTCACCGCTTGTTAGATTACTGATTTTCACTGTTGTCAGTGGTCCAGTAAAAGAAGACATTGAAGGTTACATAAATTCTGAAGAAGCTGAAACTTGGTCTAATTGTTCAGAGTCTTAATATAATTGTAATATATAATATAAAATCGGATGTGTGGAAAAAAATGGCGTGGGGTCGAAGGTCAAAAAAATTAGTTTTTAGTCATTTTCAGTAAAATTGTGTGTAAAATTTTGTGTGAGCTATATTTACCATAAAACTTACCGTTTTTCTGAAAGTGGCTAAAAACTAATTTTTTTGGCCTTTGACCCCGCACCATTTTTTTCTATATATCCGATTTTTTAGGTCTTTTAACCCTTTGCAGTGTATTAAATTTGGGGATGGGTATCTATTGGTCGGAAATAATTTCCGTCGAAAGACAAGGGATACATAAAACTAGTTTACGATGAATAAACAACAGTTAGGAATTCTTTTGAGAATTTTTAGATACAGTAGCGCTCATAAGTATTTTGACAATACAAAATTTAATTCCTTTATTATAAGATTTTATTAGGTATTATTTAGTTACGAATACTATTAATAATATATCACTCGCATTAAAATAACAAAATGCACACAACAAAAATTCCCAAATATACAAAATAAATACAAAACTAAATAAATAGCAAAGTATACAAGTACAAGTATAAACGAAATACAAAGAAAACCTCTTTGTTACTTCTGTTATGTAATTAATATATTATTATATAAATTACTTTTGAGCGCTACTGTATATCTTAGATATCTTTTAGTTATCTAGGTATATCTTTATTCAATACAGACATCTAATGATATGTTTTTGTATAAAAATTATGTTTTATAACTCTCCATAAAGCATTCCATAACATGCAGGCCTGGTGACAACTTTTGTTTTAGATTGGATTTCGTTATCTCCAATCAATGGAGCATCGTATTAGACATTGAGGTTCCCTCAGGAAAAGTTTAAACTGATTGCATTTTTAACTGATTTAGGAATGCATACAGTATAAGATTCGTATATATTCGTATAGTTCCTTGCTGTGGTGGCTGACAGCAGACATACGACCGCTAAGGGTTATTATATATAATTATACTGTGAAGAATTTGACCAAGTTTCATCTTCTTAGGAATTAATGTAATTTCACCCCTTATTTTGGAGCTATTATTATTTTTGTAAGCGGTAACTACTGTATCCTTATTACATACATAACAACCATTCGGTGCTTTCAATGCAGAAAACATTTTCGAATTACGAATCTCTCCAAAGGAAACATCGATCGATGTTCACTTGAAATTCGTTTATGGCGTAGCTTTTTCAAGAGAACTGTTTATTAATATTTATTCGAAGGAAGCTTATAACAGTTTCTTCTGCTGTTGACAAATGCAATTTATTTTTAAACTCCGGAGTAATCATCTTAAAAAAAAAGCATGATCGAACCACGGATCGGTGCACAACATGTACTATGAAAATCAAAGTGATTAGACATGTAAACTGCGTCACATTTGTACAAATTCCGGCAAGACGGCATTTTTGTCTTCTTTTCCTAATCCGAAGACGAGAACTTGTTGGTGAGAAGCGGAATGGAAATGTTTCTCAGTTTGATCAACATTTTTATTATGTCAATAACATAATTAATTTTGACCGAAAAATTTCCAATTGTCGGTTGCTTTTTATCGGTTACTTTTCTTTGGAGAAATTTCAAATGTCTTATCTCCTCTTTAATTAACGTAATTCTAATTGGGTCGCCTCAATTATTTACCTGATATGGAAGCATAAAACATGCGGGCAAAAGGTCGCTTCAATTGTTTTCCACTTTTTATGGTCTAACGGACCATTATCACTTCACTTTCCAAATAATCTTTTAGAGTAAATCCGCCTTTCATTTCTTTAATTAGGATTGGACCTTCGGTCGGGAGGTTCTGCTGTTGTCTTTTCCAGCAGATCAACAGGAGCTTCATCTACAAACGGATCTTGTAGTGCACTCACGTTCACTTCGCTTCGTGTGCCGTTAATGGCTTTCGATTAATGGTATTGTGATACACAATGCAATCACAAAGCGCATTATAAAACCGTTTGAAAGGTCAGAGTTCGCGAGTGTTAAGTTATATTTTAGATGTTTGTTCCCACGGGCCTTCCATTTCATTCCCCGTATTTTATTTAAAAACAACACTTTTTTTTAGGGAAAATTACCTAAAGCGCAAAAACAGAGAAAAATCAGAGATAAACCGAAAAGTATAAAAATCTCGCAGACTTTCAAAGTAAGTGTAACTCTTTCGACATTAAAGAAACACTTAATAATGTTATTGTAAATGAAAGGTAGTTTGTTATAAACCGAATTAAAAAAGAAAATGGTGAAAAAAATTGCTGTTATGGCTTCGAAATCGTCCGTTTCGCGTAATTGCCTAAGCATATTAAGTAAGCAACGTTAAAAATATTTATAGTATGTTTATAATAAATTGAGCGGAAGAAAAAACAGTTTTCTTTGAGAGAGTGAGAGAGAAATTACTACCGGGCTTTTAGGATCTCAATTGCATTATTAGGTTTCTTTTAAATGAACGGTTAAGGCCGTATTTAATTTCAGGTGGCGGAATCGGAGCGCTCGTGCAAAGAGAAGAGGTTAGTTGGTTCTTCGAATTCAATTATTGACCCAATTTAAATTCTTTCCTGATGATCTGTTCATTTTTTTTTAAAACTTAGGTCGCTCAAAATTCAAATACAACAGTTTAACCCTCAGGTGGGGAACCTGCAGCCTCCGCGAGTCTCTTGTGCGCCCTTGTGAACCTGGAGAGGGTGGCATTATAGTGTATATTTTATTTTTTCTGTATACTTCGATAAATTAATAAACCTATTGAAAAGCTATATATTTTCATAGAGGCCACTTTCTTGGGCAGTCAGGTTGGACGGCCCCTCACACTTCTGCCTCATTTTAATACGGCCTTTAATAGTAAAAAGCTTCCCCACCTCTGGTTTAACCCTTTCCGGTCGTATGTGTACTCTTAGTCACCACAGCAAGGAACTATACGAATATATACGAATCTTATACCGTATGCATTCCTGTATACAGTTTAAACTTTTCCTGCGGAAACCGTCAGTCGTCTTTTGAACCTTTCAAAATCGATCAACGTTCCAATATGAATACTCCATCGATTGTATTTAGGAGTAATTAGAGATTCTCTCTTGTTCAAATAATGACTAAATATTACTGAATATTATGTATTTGTATCCCTGCTCTTTCCAAAGAAATTAATTCCGACCAATTGACATACCCATCCCCAAATTTTATACGACCGCAAAGGGTTAAATCTCGAAAAATGTTGAACTTTCATCAGGACCTTAAGCGGTAAGTGCATTCGGAGAAACTTATCACAGAAGGCTGTGCGGGTTGGCGGGCGTCTCAAATTTGAAAATTAACCTTTAACGGTCGTAATTCACCTGTCAGTCACTTTGGCGCTGCAGTCGCACGTCACGTGGGAGGTGACAACGAGCGAACCTATCAAAATTCGCATTTTGTGAAATGTTTAAGTTTCAGTAACAGAATAACTGACTTCTTCACTGACATATCGCTGTTCTTTTGCAATTAATTTTCAATATATTCAGTCCAATAAATGAAAATAATAGATAATAATAGAGGTTCCTGGTAGCGATTCCATTGACAAATATCAATGGCCAACTTTTTGAAAATGTGCAACAGCCTATAGATTATTTCAAAAAAATTATTAATAACGAACTCCTAACGGAAATTATAACGCAAAAAAACTCATAAGCGAACGAGCATATTGCAAAGAAAGAATTATAAATAACTGAAACAAGCTACGAACTAGTGGGAGTCATGTAAGAAAAGCTAGCGACCGATAAGGGTTAAGATACGTATATTCATATGCAAACAATGTAAACGTTAATTAAATTAATCCGATGTTGATATGTTTTCGTAATTACGAAAGGGCAACCGAACTTGTAAAGCCGAATTCATTGAACAATGAGGCGGCAGAAATTATGAAGAAGGTCGTCCACGTTTGGAATCCAACCATTCCTCGGTGATACTTATGAAAAATATTTGAAAAAAATTAGGAGGGGCCCATCGACGGGTCAAAACTCTTTGCGCGCGCACTTCTCACCGGGAATTTCGTCCTCATTCGGAAGACACCATTAAATGCAAAGCACCAATCTTGGGGACACTCATCATTATTTTAATAAAAAATAATCCGAGCGTAAATAATTAACTGAAAACGTGTTGACATGAAATTGGCTGTCTAACAAAGGGAGGATGCGCTGTGGCGTGGAGGAGAGGAGGTCGTTGTAATTAAAAATCTAGAAATTGTGCTGGGATGAATGCCTGACTTGGGGTAGTTTCACCCTATTTACTTTGTTTAACCCCGTCCCAGTTTCCATTAGAAAATACTTCATTAAATTTATGTGAAAACTGATTGGGTCGTTTTGTAAACGTTAATTTTTGAGACTCCTCGGTATTGTTTTTTCGGTATTACCAAATGTTAGAAAAGAAAACGACTCACCTTTGCAAGCCTTTTTGCTGTTTATCGGTTTGGTTGCATCTCTGTAATATCCCTCTTTGCAGTAATGGCAGAAACGACCCGCCGTGAAATGTCTGCATTTGAGACAAACTCCTCCGCTCACTTTCCCCGACAGTTTGTACAGTTCCATATTGAAGCGACATTTTTTGGCATGTTGATTGCAGTTGCAGGCTGAAAGCAGAAATGAAAAGGTTCGGTCAGACGATCGGCCCTCGCCCCGGGGGAGGTTTTCGGAGGGCGAACGCCCCCGAGGGGTTGCGACAGTCGAAAATTTAGGTCAGGCCATGCGATCTTTAAGGATTAAGGACGGGATTAAACTCTTTGGCAGTGAAAATTAGAGCCTTGCGTCGGTTTAATTCTGGCTAATCTCCTCTCAGACATACCTACATGAGGTTAGATTTTATGCGACTTCACTCTGAACACGTCCCTCCCACTCATCCACGAAGAGGAAGTTATAAAACATTTTGTAATAAAATAATAAAACTCTGAGAAATTTTAATTTGAAACCATATCGAAATTACGATCGTTTCCACGAGGTATTTTTTCAGGGGTTTTTCACATTAGCAGATCTTAAGATATAGCAAACCCTTCCCTTTCATGAAAATCCGAAGTCACGTGGGGAACGTTTAAAAAATTAAAATGATAATTGGGTTAGGTAATAAAATAAGTAAAAATTCCCCTTTTTTTAGTTTGCGAATCCGAGTGAAAGAAAATCCACCCTTAAAATTTTTTCTCATTTCGGTTTTCACCGTGAAAAATTACGCGGACATAATTTAACCCCAAAGTCAGGGGAAAGCATTAATTCGGGAGCAGGGTAATTGCTACGTCTTATCCCCCCGGAGTTTGAACCCGAAACAATTTAAGTCGATTTAGAGAATTGAATTCTCCGATACCTAAGGGATGCAGCAGGAGAAGGAGGGGGAGGAGAAAGGTGAAAAGGTCTGCTTAAGAGCTTAGTCAGTATCAAAGGGAGCCTTTCCTCCCAGAAGTGCTAAGGTTGCGTCTTCTTTAAATTACCCAATGTTTAGTCACTGACTTTTTTTTCAACAAAGTGAAAATTGCAAAGCTCGCGCACTTCTTATTTGAATTTCACGAGTGAATTATTTATTTATGTAATTTGATAATTTAATGAAGAAAATTAGATTCAAAGGGAAGTGCTTCTCCTCTCTGATTTTTTATCAGCACTTCTTTTTTAACGTTTTCTACTCGAAAAGTAATTACAGCGTTGACAGTTATCGGTGACTGTTTCGGGAGAAAGTGTCGAGTTTTAGTTTGTTTGGCTGTGAGTCATTCGTTGCCACCCATTTCAAGTCAGAGTAGAAAGAGTAGCCATTTTAGATGTAAATTAGAGAACAGAGAAAAGTGTAGGCAATGGAAAATGCACAGGAGGAAACATACAGTAGCGCTCATAAGTATTTTGACAATACAAAATTTAAGAGTTTCTTATTTTCTATTTCTTAGTTTCATAATTCATTATGTTACTATAAGATTTTATTATGTATTAATCGTTTTAAGAATACTATTAATAATATATCTGTCGCATTAAAATAACAAAATATACAAAATAAAAATTCCCAAACATACAGAATAAATACAATAACTAGTCAAATGGCAAAGCATACAAATACAAGTTTAAACGAAATACAAAGTATACAATCAAAATATGCAAAGAATCTTTGTTACTTCTGTCATTTAATTAATATATTATATTTATAAATGTTGTAAAGCATTTTAATGAAATTTCACTTTGTATGTATAACTCTTAGGGGTTGAAAACGATTAATTTTGTATTGTCAAAATACTTTTGAGCGCTACTGTATTTTTGAGAAGCCTTATCTTCCGCTCTTATATGCGGGATGAAGCTTTATTTTCTCTCCCCTTTGCGATGTCACCCTCTTGAGACATCCCCAGTTTACTTAACTCTCAATATTGAGACATTTAAATTTTATTAATCTTTAGACTTCGGAAAAATCAAAACTTAATTTATTAAATTTTTAATTAAAAGTAATTAAATTGCCGGAAAAAAATATTTAAAAATTAATTGTTAAACGAATGAATGAAATTCCCAATTATTAATAATTTATATTAAAATGTTGTCTCTCCATCTTCCTTCCTTTTCTCAATGCAAATTTGTTTTATGTTTCAACTGGTTGCCATAATCGTATTTGTTTAGCCTTCGTTTTCGATTCGCCCACTCCGGTGTGCGCCCTTTCTTTAAATTCTTTGTCACGTTTTCCCATTTTTTTTTCTTTTACTGCTCTCACGGGTTCCATTCAGTGTCCTCTCTCTCTCTCTCTCTCTCTCCCGAAAAGATACCAAAGTGATGCATCATTCCCGAGGTTATGTCATCACTATAATCTCAATATATTGACAATAACAAATCAAAACAATGGGAAAATGGCGACTTTGTTTTCCTTTTTTTCCCCCCCGTTTCGGTTTCACTTTTCTCAAGAGAATTTTCCTCCGAAAAATAAATAGTTGTGTCGGATATAAGTCGTTGTGAATAATCTGCAAAGTTGGACCCATTCATTAGTCCTTATTTTTTATTCAGTCTAAACAAATCAAAATTATTTATTGCCGTCGTTATTTATAAATTTTAGATTTATTGTTTTAATTTTGTTTTCTCCCAAACTTTGGGTTATCATCGATGATTAAAATGAAAACACCGAACGATTTTACAACGGACGGAAGCTTCTGTCCGTTAAACCATTCCTGAGGATAGTGTATATTATTACCAACACCTAATTCAGTTCTAATTAAATTAATAAATTAGCTGCCGGAGCTTGGAAAACGCCCTCAGATTCCTCAGCCAATTACATTCATTACATTCCTTCGAAGCCTAATACATTCCACTCCTTATTAGCATAATTTAACAGGCATATGCCTTATTTTTGGTGTAATAACGAATAAAATAAAAATTTGGAAGCGAAATTTGATGTGCACCGGAGGGTGAGAGAGCTTTTGTTTGCCCACTCGGAAAACTAAGCCGGGCTTTGGTGTCGTTTAATAAAATTTTTCCGCGTCGTCTGCTTTCCTGAGATAAGGGTGCGTTGTTTGTTGAACTCCATTCATCTGCTAAAATTAAACCGGAATATTTTCTTCCCATTCTTTCCGCCCTCTCCCCTCTGCCCCTTTTTCTTTCTCTTCATGCACTGCTAAGAGAGTTTAAATCATTAAACTTTTCCCGCCCTCGGAGGAGGGGAATTTGCAACAGCACCGCTGTCTTTGAACCTGATAAAAACATTGTCGAACGACGGGAGCGCTCTCAAGTGGTAACTTTTGGAGGAACGTTTTCAAACGAACACGTGGTTTTCATTTTCAGAAAAAATAAACTCGTAAATGATTGTAGTGGGGGCGGAAGGCTAACTTTTTATACAAACAAAACCTATTCAAAAAGACAGACGTTTACTTTCGAATTAACATTAGTTTTATTTTAAACAACAGATTTTATTGAAAAAGAATTTAGGTTTTCAGCCCTGCAAAGAATCAAAATGGCCGTTCCATCACTGTTAAAAACGGTTACTTCGAAATAAAAACGGAAACTTTTCGATACCTTTTGGTATATTGTTTACTTTAGGAGCTTTCGGATTGTGAAATGAATATTAAGAAGGTAAGACGACGCTTTACTTTTCTTTCCCGTGAACCCAAGTGTCCTCTCGGGTCTTAACTCGGCTGAAAGCCAAAAGCCCGAAGCTTTCGCCCACCACCTCCCCTAACTACTCCCATGCGAACTGTAACTGCCATTTCACCCCAGTTTCTGCTTCATTGGCTTCCTCCCGGCAACAGCCCCTCCCTGAAATTCCTGTGAATCCGCCCCGGCACTCCATCAGCGTGCATTTCCTTCGGGTTCCGCAAGGAATTCCGGATGATGGGGGTTACGCTTTGAGTCCTCCGGTGACAAATGATTTTTCAAGGGCGGGGGAGGGGACATTTAGGTGTTTCTTCGGAACGAACTAGAAATTACATCATAGTTTTTGAAATGTCAGCACGTTTTCAGGTCGCTCCTCAAAAAATAATTCGTTCGCAATGAAAAACTCGTCACACTCGAATTTTCTCAAAATACAATGTGACATAATTTGATAAAATTTTGAAGTTAATGTTTCGACAGCATCCATTAATTTTTCGAGGAAAGAAGGAAGAGAAAAAAGCAGGAAAAAGACTTCGGACGGATGTAAAGGCTAATTAGAAGCGATGACATTCTTTTGTGGTTTGTCAAAATGGGAAGTTTTTATAATTATTGCGCGATGACTTTTAATTCAAATAATCATTGCTGGAAAACATAAAAAGGGAAAGCGCAAAAGAAAAAGCGAGAAATAACAGTTTATCGAAAATTTTAAAATTCAACTTGCTCAGTACAGATTTGTCCAAATTTAATTCTTCGTTGAAAGAAGCAGAAACGTGGCAGGAGATGTGTCAACGTGAATTTCAAAAAAGTGGGCCTCCATTTTGCGTTGTATTTTCTGCTTGTTTGACTTTTCTTTTACAATGAGGCGGTAAAGGCTCAACGAAAAAGCAAAATTGAGTATAATTTTAATAATGATCCCAAGCAGAGGAAACTGTTTCTGGGCAGTTGATTGGGTCAGGAAGACATTGGAAAATCACACGGCGATCAATTCCTCGCGAGAAATTCACTTTGTTTATCCGGCTTTTGTATGAAAACGCTCACGTAATCCAGGGATCAAATGTTTTCTGTTAATGTCTCGCGTACGTGACAGATTCCTGACTGCAAAAATGCTACTTCTGCATCGATGGGGATATTTTCTTTGAATCGTGACCCATAAATTGCAGCCGCGACACACAACATGACTGATGCCCCGCCAAAGAGCCGGAGATGAGGTGGGCGAGGGGCGAGGTTCTTCGTCAATTGTTTCTCTTTCGATGCAGACAATCTTCATTTTCTCTTCCGACTTTCTTCACACTTTCGGTGAACCGTTTGAGGGAGGGATCCAACAGCTGAAGACAATCGGAAGACTCAAACAAGCAATACAAAGCACACTTATTGCACATACAAACACAATACAACGGTATTCCACAACTCTCATTTTTATACCATCCGTAGGCCGTTGGTAACAAATTAGAATTGAAAAGGTCCTCCGGGGTTCGGAAAAAGTATCGCCGAGGGGCCCCATTTTATCCAAATTCTTAGCTTCTCATAAATCAGTCTTAAGTCAGTGAGGCAAAGGAGACAAATGATTTTATTTATATTCATGAATAAATGCTTATATAATTCTGTTTGGGTGTGCTTTGGGAACTCGGATTTCATTCCGAAAATGGTGTTTTTGTGCCACCACGTTAAAACATCTCCGAACCGGAACTGAATAACAAAGATTTCACATCATTGGTTTAGAGTTGGAAAATATACACTCCATCTGCATATTTATCGAAAACAACTTCCGCACAACACCGCCCATTAAATCGAAATGAATTTAAATTGGTGACGAGGATAAAAGACATTATCCGGTGCACCCGTCCACCCCAGTGGCCGAAGGGGGCCCCAGTGGTCACCCACTGCCTGGTGACAACCTCCCCGACGCTCCTCGCGGGGCTCAAAGCGCCCTGCGGGAAGCCTTGTAACCCCCATCGGGTTCTCGGTGTGAAACTGCTGCATCAAACCTGGCCGAAACACAACGGAGTGATGTAATCCAACCGGTCGCCTTGTTTTAAAATCCCGGCGAGAGAAAATAAAAAAATCACTCAAGAGATACCTTAGGCAGGTCCGATCCTCAGCGGTCGGAAGGTAAACATGAGAGGCGGGAGAACCTGCTGCACTAACTGGAGTCATTGTTAAAGAATGAAAAAAACAAAGCCGCCTTTCATACATAATCCAATCCTCATCGCGGAGGCCAGTTTTCTATGTACCTGATTTTATTTTTTCAGGCATTCTTCAACGCTGAGCTCGTTAAAGTGCGGCACGCGAGTCTCCTTGTCCGCACCTGGAACTCTTTCATTCGCCTTTTCCTCCTCTCTCTCTCTCTCAGTTATGGCATGCTGACAGTTCCCTCGAGGCAGAAACGGAAGTTGTGTTAACCTTCTGTTGCAAAATAAAGATAACTGAAGGTCATGCCTTTAACAGGTGCAGAAATTCGACGTAATAATAAAACCAAAGAACGAAATTCAAGTCAGAAATGAAAAGAGAAAGTACAAAAGCGAAAATGTGCAAAAAAATACGTTGTAACAACAAAGGAAAGTGTGGGAAGAAAGTTTGAGGAAAAAGGATTCAGAAACGAGCAGAATAAGAATTTAAAACCAGAGTGGGTTTTCCGCGCGTGATTCAAATTTTCTTTCTCGGAAAACTGTCCTTCGAGGATTGACCCGAAAAAAGGAAATTAATTTGGCCTTTCCCCCCCGAAAGCTCACTTAGAAGATTGTCCGAAAGCAATATTCGCGATTGATTGTCTTCTTCCACGTCCGTCGTGGAAGGAGAATCCGCACTCATTGACTGATTGATTGATGAGCTAAGGACGGGGAGTTTTTAATCGAATTGCTTGGAAAGCCTGTAAACTTGTTTAGAACTTATGACCGTCTCAGAATTACGCGCCATAAATTCAGAATGGATTTAATTCCCGAGAGATTTACGGTCGAAGGATCAATATCAGGTATTAGGCCGTACCTGGTTCTAACACCTTCGGTTGATAGATCAAGACTGAACCCTTATCTCGAAAGTTTATGCCGTTGGACGAGGTATTTGCATATAAATTTCAGTGTTCTCCCCTCCGCCGCCACGGGGTGATCGACAAAGAGCTTCACCTCGTCACGACCTCCATTTTCTTTATAAATCTTTCGCCCAATCGGAGCCAGTTTTTTGAAAGCGTCATTTTGTGCATTCATCCGTCGGAAGAGATTCACAAATTAAGAGATTCACATTCATAATATAAAAACAGAAACGACGGAATTGGGCGGAATATTCGGGATTTTTGAAATGGGTTCGTTTTCCTCCCGAGGTGAATCGGCATTCCAAAGGAATGACTGAAAGGGAATGATTTGGGCCGCTTCCCAGGGGTGGTCACGGCGCTGTTAATTGCCGGTTAGAACCCGGGTCGGGGGTGTCGGCATGTCTCAAATGATCAAAGCAACACAAAAGAGAGAGAGAAGTTATTAAATATACGGAGTTTCCGGTCTCTTTCCTCGGAAAAGTTTCTAGAAAGTTCAAAGCCTCGCTCATGTCAGTTTAATAACCGAGTGATTTTGTTTTGGACGGTTTACAACTTTCCAAAGAAGAAAACAAATATTTCACCCGAGCGCAGCCACAAGGATTTGCCCGTTATTGGCCACATCTTTTCCTGAGCTCTCTCACTAAATCAATTTTCACTTTAAAAATAAACATGGCAAAGGCCAACAGCACTGCGGGAATGGAAGGTTTTTCGGTTTACCGCAGAGAATTTATTTCTTGAGATGGCCATGTGTTTCCGTGTTCGAAGTGATTTTCTTTTCGGGGAAGGCAGTGGGATGGAAAAATTACGCTTTTGTTGACTCATCGAAAGTTAGGCAATGAGTTCCTCAAGTTGACCATTTCAGGTTCAATATTGAGAGAGATTAGGACATTGTTATACTTATACCTAATATTTTTAACCCATTGAGTGACAGAGAAATTTAGAGCGTCTTTCTATAATAAAATTATACTAATTTTAATATACTAACTTTAATATTTTACCATGATTATCATTTTAACCCTTTTAACCTCATGGTATATATGTTATTTATTTTATTTATTTATAATTACCTATATTTAATGTCTCTCATATTTGAAAACTTTATATATACAGTAACTCTCAAAAGTATTTTGACAATACAAAATTTAATAGTTTCATAGTTAATTATTTCACTAAAAGATTTTGTGTATTATTTAGTTGTCAATACTATTTTATACTATACTTTTTCAGGGTTAAAATAAAAAATTTACAAAACATAACATTCTTTTTAGTCTTCTGCTTTTTCTTTAATACTCTTACTTAGTTATATTATTATTATAAACTCATTGTTTCTTCTGCTGATTTTCAATTAATATTATATATATATATAAATTTTGTAATGTATTTTAATGAAAGCCAATGAAATTTCACTTTGTAAGTAACTCTTACGGTTGGAAATCATAAATTATGTACTACGCAACGCTACTGTATATAGTCTAATAATTTAAAAAAAAGAAAAAGTATAGTTGAAAACTACTGATGGGCCACTCATTAGGAAAATTGAACTGTAGCCATTATCTAATGCCTAATGTGGCCAAAATAGAGTAATATATTATATTATTTGGAAAGTATACAGAATATAATTATATTAAGTTACCCATACAATATTGTTATGGAATTTACTGCAATTTTTATTTAAATAAACACCACAAGATACTTTGTAGCTGGCACTCAATGGGTTAAGTAAGTAAGTAATGCGAGAACGAATCTTTGCTGAAACACAGCAATTGTGATAGTTTTAGGATTGGCAATGGCTATCATTTCTGAACAGATTAGTCGGGGCACATCTTCGAATAAGTGAATATTCAGACGTGAAAAAGCTGATGAAATTATAAACATTCGGGAGTTAATAAGTGTTGATAGTGTTAAGTCAGAGCTGAATAAGTTTCCTCTCTGCTTATGGTTTGAATTTAGAAAACGTCATATTAATTACAATAAATACTTCCTCACTTAATGTGAGACTGTCCTTTGGGGAACTTTTTAGAGAGCGAAGTAAAGCAAATCACTCATCCGACTCAATTATGTCAACAGTGACCCTTATCAAATCCCTTTACAAACTGACACAAATTTCACGTGATTAGCGGCTGACCAAAAGCCAACCTTTTTTTGGGGGAAGTTCGCACTGAAAGAAAATAACGGATTAACGTTTTTAACTTTAAAAGGAGAAAATATGGAGGTGTTTTGACGAATTTCCATTGAGGGAAATTAAAATGGGGGAACAACAGAAATGGACGTCATTTTGAAATGGGATTTCTCTGAAAGTTTATTGAATCTTTTTTTTTGTGAAAAGAAGAGGGAAGAATGATCTAGTCCGAAGAAGAAGACGTGATTTATTCATTTAGGGGCGGTTGATTAACCTTAAATGTGTTAATTTATTAAAAAGATAATTTTTCTCCATTTGAGAAAGCCGGAGTCACTAAATCAAAATTTAAATTAACTAATAAAAAAATTATCTTAATATTTAACAATTTTTTATTACCTGGATACATTTAGGGGACCACCGCGGCCAACTCAATATAAATTCTCGGAGAATTTCGTCGCCTGCGCCAACAATAAATTCCCTTTTTTTGGTGAACCATTCAAATGGCTTCCATCGGGTTTTCTGGCGAAAGAAGAACAAAAGCTTTGGGCTAAAAGAAGTAAATGAAAGTCTTAAGTGAGAGAAGATTGACAGCCTTTGACGAAAATAAAAGCTTTTTATTCGGGAAAGAGACAAAAGGCTAATTGATGTGTTAATAAACTTTAAACGCAAGTGGCAGTGGAAGAGCGGGGAAATCTGTCGCTGGTCGTCGGGGAAATTCGGCTGCCACTGATAAGCTATCACCTGACTCCTTTTTACTTCCCATTGAAACGGGATGAGGGCGAATGATTTAATGAAAGGCTGACCTTCCACTACCGGCGTTAATTGGCTCCCCAGCGGGGGCCCAACACGTTTTAATACAACGACACGCTCACCATTCAGTTCTTATAATTTGAATTTCTCTTCCGACAGGGCTCGCCAAACCACAGCCTTCTTTTAATGATGAAACCGAGCGAAGTCTTCGGGCAAAACTCCCTCCTTCCCGATATTTTTCAACGGTTTCCCTTCCGGGTTCGGCATTTCCGTTCGGTTTGTTCGTTGCGAAACGAATTCGTTTTGGTTAATTGGGACGAATGAAAAATTTTGAATACCACTGCAATAAAATGCAACGGAGAATTCTTTTATGGAACCTCGGAAGGAAGAAAAGTTGCTTTTTCGGCGGGGTCATTCTCAGTCGCCAGCCCATTCGATTAGAAAACCACTTTGAATGTTGTTTGATTTAATCTCGGAAGTTTCGTTCGCATAACTCTGCCTTCCATCTCTCAACGGAAACCATTCAAGAGAACATTATTCAAAATGACAAATCGTATTCCTCGTAATCCAATTATTTCGGCTACGAAGTAGATCACCCAAATCACGGCTGATTGCTTTTCAGTCTTCCCCTGGACTGCGCCTTCTAAAAGGGGGATTACAAGAACAAAAAAACATTTCGCTTATTAAAGCCCCGATCTCATAAAAAAAAACCCGGATTAATTTCCCAACGAATGTTTCCGCCATTTTTTTTTCAAGAGTTGGGCGAATTTTGTCGCAGTTTCGCAATGACGGTTTTCTTATTTTACTTTTCATCCTTTCGGGCATCGCCATAAGTTGACAATTTCCGTTGGAAAAAATGAGTTTTCAAATTCATAATGTGAGTGCTGCCACTTTGTGAATAACGTGCGACAATTTTCCCTCGAGGGAGAAACCAAAAGAAAAACAAATATGGTGTCAGAATTTATTAAAGTGAGCCCATTTGAAGAACTCATGTTGTGATTCCCACTCGAGTTCTCCTGAGAATTATTTCAATTCTGCAAAACTCTCCTCTCAATTAAACCGCGTTGATGGCGGCACCTGTTTTTAATTAACTCCATCAAAGCCACTCTCTTCGATATTTATTAATTACCGAACAAATTGACGAGCGGAATCCGACGGTTTTCTTTGTGGGGATGTTTGGCCACCCCCGGGGGTGACATCACCAGACGGGGTGGCTTTTCAGGCCGGAGGGTTCGAGGGGATGATCCGTGTTTGCCAAGAAAGGAAAAATATGTTTAGCTTTGGATAAAGATTGGCCCAACCGAGAGAAGAGATGAAGTTATTTTCTTAGAAATGAAATGGAAGTTTTGAACGCCCGAGGCCCACACGGACGCTCTTTAATGACGTTCTCCGTTCAGTTGTTGGGGTAGACATACTTGTTTGTGGGATCCTTCTCCCCCGATCTTTTTCCCAATGTGCGTTTTATTAAAGCAGAGTCGGATTAAGAATTACAACAAAGAGAGGTATACTAAAGCAGCCATTGTTGAGATTCGGGTGGAGAAACGCATCTATAGATTATTAATTACAAAAAATGAGGGAATTGCGACAGTGAATCATTCGGATTTCGAATGATGAAACTATGGCGAAACGATAGTAAAACCATAATACTTTCGGCGAATCTTTTTCATTTAAATTTATTCTTTTATTGCACTCATTAATGTTTTCTTTACGATAACACTTTTAAGGATTCTTTCGAAATGTTTGGCTTTCCAAGGAAATAACTTTTTCGTTGAAGAAGAAAACACTTTTTAATTCTCATCATAACGTTGGTGGGAAAGCCACTCCTTTCCTGTGGGATGAAAATCGGGATGGGAATAAAATGAGGAAGGCATTATTTGGTCATTTGCTTAAGGGATACGAGCGGGATATTTTTGAATGATTTTCGGGAAACGAACAAATGACAATTTATTGGGATTCCGTCGGAGAAAAGTTGAAACAAAATTCCGAGTCATTTATTTTCTTTTAATGGAACCGATTCTTTCCCCCTTTCCGGAGATCAAAACCGTCCGCATCGACTTATTACGTGCATTTTACTTCCGATAAATTTGTCAAGGGTCTCCCACTTCCCTCTCTCCATCTCTCTCTCTCTCTCTCTTTTCTTCATTTTACGCCCCTATCTCTTTCCAGATAGAAAGAAAAATTAATCGAAGGTATTTGAAGGTTAAACATTTGAAAATATTTTGTCATTTTTTTAAGAAAAAGTTTGTTTGGGCTCATTTTTCTTTAACCCATTGAGTTCCAGAGAAATTTAGAGCGTCTTTCAGTGGATGCCGAGGTTTTATTTTGAAGGTTTACAGAATATAATTATATTAACCCTTTGCAGTCGTATAAAATTTGGGTATGGGTATCTATTGGTCGGAATTAATTTGTTTGGAAAGAGCAGGGATACATATACATAATATTCAGTAATATTTACTAATATTTTAACAAGAGAGAATCTCTAATTACTCATAAATACAATTTAGAAAATATTCTTTACACAACTTTTGTTTAGATTAAATTTTGTTATCTCCAATTGTATTAGTTGATGAAACGGTTTAATAGAAATTGAGGAAAAGTTTAAACTGATATAGGAATGACAGTATAAGATATACAGTATACAGATTACAGTAAGATTGCAGTATACAAATACAGTATAAGATTCGTATATATTCGTATTGTTCCTTGCTGTGGTGGCTGAGAGTAGACCTACGACAGCAAAGGGTTAAACTGATATAAAAATGCATACAGTATGGGACATACAGTAGGCGTACAGTAACTAATTCACTGTATTAGTTTGTGAATAAGTTCTTTAGGCAACAGGAAAAGTTTAAACTGATATAGGAATGCATACAGTATAAGATTCGTATATATTCGTATAGTTCCGTATAGTATATGTTGTGGCTGAGGGCAGACATACAACCGCAAAGGGTTAAGTTACCCCTACAATATTGTTACGGCATTTACTGCCATAACTTTCAATCAAAAATGAAATTTCTGTATCAAGAAATCTTCACAATGTATCCATTTCACTGTATCAATTTCACTACGAGATATCTCGTAGGTGGCAGTTTCATTGCAAACCTTTAATAAGAGATATGTTAAAGGGTTAAATCCTGCAAAAAGGCTACAGCTGAAATTCTTTAAGAATGAGGATTATAAAAGGGCATCACAAAGCATGTTTATGCAGAGTTTAAACACTTGAGGACATAAGGAGGAGAAGAATCGTTGCTCCCAACCTGGCCATTTGCCACCGTCCTCTCGAATTTCATCCTCTTTCTCTTCCTCGGCGGTCCTCAAAACCCAGAATGAACCCAGAATGACGGGCTCACTTATGAAGATGCAAAAGAAAGAATTTACACCTGGAACCTGAAAGATGTAGGTTTCGGAAATGGCCGAATGTAGGAGTGTGACAATGGCTCGGGGCCGCCCCCTCCGCCCTCCCCCCCCCCCGCGCCTTCCTAAAAGTGGACCTGAACGAATATAGGTTGGCCACCCAGGTCGCCTCCTCTCATCCATTCTCGACACCACGAGGACATTTTGTCTTCGTCGTCCGGTGGCGCTGTCGGGGCGGAGAGCTCCCGTTTCAGGTGAAAAGGGTTGCGGGAGGGGAAGAGAAATGTCGAAAGTTTGTAATAAATAAATAAAACCCTGGCCTTTTCTCTAAAAATTGACTCATAAATTTAATTGAAAAAAATTAAAATTTCCGGCAGTAAAATTCCTTGATTATGAGTCTCAAGGCTGTGCAATAAATTTTTGTTTCACTTATTTTATTAATATTTGTTCTGGAAACTTGAGATTTGGCTTCTGCGAGGGAAAATAAATCAAACGCTTCTCCTTTAGTGTCTCTTTCTTTTTCTCTCTTTTACCTGTTTTCCCCAAGAAAACGTCCACAAAACCGGATATGGAAGACGATCCGAATAAGGAATTTTACGAGGACAACTTCAATTATACCTTTTTAAGCTTTTCGAAGGAAACTTTCTTTCTTTCTTAGGAATCCTTTTTTTTATATATTCAGTAAGTGGAAGGCATAAACCGTTGGTGTTTTATTTAATTTATAATTATAAAGTCGGGGGGAAAAAAATCAACAATTTTTCCCCCTCAGTTTAAATTAAAACGGAGTTTTTTGACTGGAAAAATTTCCAAAGGAAAAAAGAAAAGGAAAAATCACGTTCTAAGCGTAATTACCGATGGCGGAGAGAAAAGGAAATAAAATTCAGAGCTCATCCGGCGTGGATGAGAAAATTTCTACAAAGCCGCTTCTCTATCCTACAAAATGAATTTGAATCCCTCTCGGGTGTTTGTTCAGGCCCAGAGCGAACGTTAGGGAGGTTTTCCAGAGTGTGAGCCCCAAATTAAAGGAATTCCACCGGGGCGGGAAATGAAACAATCGGGCAAAGGAGGGAAGGCAGGTCGGTGCACCGGGACAGGTTCAGGTTGCAGCTTTCCTCGGGGAATTGGCGAGAGTGAGTGTTTGCCGTGAAATCAAAGTGACAAATTACAATGGTGAAACGCAGAGGAAATTAATTACGGTAAGGATTCTTCGCGACGTTTGGAGATAGTGAGCTCAAGGCGATATCTTTCATCGGCGATGTTACTTTTAGCGCCAGCCTCAAAAGATTTTTCAACGTCTCATGCGAGGTTTCATCTTTTCTAATTTAAATTACAATTTTCTATCGGCGACCATATTCAATCTAAAATATTTGACATTCTCTCGAGAGGAATTCTTCAACAATCGGCATTCAGTGTTTCTTCCAACCCAAATCCCAAATTCACTCAATATTAACACTCACAAATAATAATCTTAAACATGGCAATCGATTATTGTTGAGAGGACAACTTTCCCAGGTTGGCAACACTGAGTGAGTTCGCGCCATTTCCCCGTGGATGTAACGTATATCTAATGAAATACATTAATTATGATTACACTTCTAAATAAAGTGTTTGAGTGAAGGTATTAAATCAACCCTTAAGTTTTTTTTGGATTGTATTCGAGTTAAAATCCCGAGGGGAGAGGGCCGAACGTTCCCCCGGGAGGCAGAGGAGTTATTCGGGAGTGCATTGAGTGAAAGACGGGTTAAAAGATGGGTTTCATCGTTCGCGCACCGTATGAATGGACTCGAAAGAGAAGGGCGAAGTAAACAGGGTCAAAAAAACATTGTGTGTGAGAAAAAGGATTAAACAGATGAGTAAACCTGTCAGGAGCAATTAAACAGAGCTTTGATCAAGGGATTTGGCAGTCGAGGGGGTAAGTCCACGGGAGAAAAGAGGACGGGATATAATTATCCAACGGAATAATTATCGTCAGAGGAATAAAACACTCCCGTGAACAGTGGTTCTCAGGAATAAATGTCAATACAACTCGCCATTTATTAAGCTTGTTCGAATACATTTTGGTGAGGTTTTTTGTGAGAGGGAATGTTTGGAATATTTCGGTGTGAAATTCCTTCCAGGAGGAAGGATGTAAGCGAAGACGAAAGACGACAAAGCAGCCAAGGCGGGATAATTTGGTTTGGAATGCAGAAGTGCAACAAATAAGGACATTAGGATATAAGGAAAATATAATCGGAATAATCCAGAAACTCATTTCTAATTTCTGCTTAAATAAAGACATGAATTTAAAAAATGTCAAGGAGAAAAATGAAAAAATATGCCGGAATTGATGGATAAAATCGATGGAAGAATAAATTTTTCCCTTCCATAATCGGTTTGAAAAATTTAAATATGGATGCAAAGCGAATTGGATAGAGTATCTCATAGGAAAGGAGAAAAATCCTAAAGGAATTGAATATATTGTTATCTAAGTGAAGGAATGACAAATGGTCCTTCAGTTTCGTTTCAACAATCGGGGAATTTCCTTCGGAAAAGATCCTTTTTTCCATAATGCAACGCACAAAAAAACTTTTAACAGACCAGATAACCAAACCCCGTGTTTGGTTCAATAATTTCTCCTCAAAGAAAAAGTGTCTGTTTCGCGGCGGACAAAAAATTGGGATTAGTTATTTTGAAAAGTCAGCGCCTTGTCTGATGGGAACGGAATGAAAATGACTAGCGCTCCCATCGGCTGTTTGTGGGACTAATTTCCACGTTGACAAAAACTTTTTTCAACGGTCACGTCCATATAACTGAATTTTAACTTTCGTTCCTGACTCAAATAAAAATATTTCCATTGTGATCAGAGAGAGAGAGTAACATCGTATCTTTCCTCCCTTTTCTTTAACTTTCCTAACTTCCGACCTTTGTGCACGTAAGAAAAAGAATTTATAAATTGCTACTTGAAACAGATCGTGAACGGCATTTTCCCCGTCTTTCATTTTTCAAAATAGAAAATATTTAATGCGAAATCTCAGTTTCGCGTTTGATTTACCAACGTTTAAAACATATAAAAATCTAGTCGGACTTCTTACAAAAGTTTTTGAGTTATGTAAATTTTCCAAAAAACTTCAAAAGCAAAAATCTCAAAATAGAAAGATGGCGGTTTATTTTTACGACCACAAAAAGAGAAAAAGACAAACAAAAATAAAGAAATAAGAGGTGTCGGCAGACAGCGTGACTGCTTTCTTTACTGTCTTTGTCTTCCTTCTCCCTTCCCTTCCTCTTGTTTGTTTTATTCTTTTTCAACCTCCAAAGCTTAAGCCTTCTTTTTTTTCAATTCTAACTTTATAAAGGTCTAAATAACACTTAGGCATTCACATTGAAAAACGAAGAATGCTTTTCAACACTTCCGTCGTTCGCTTTCGCAACGCTTTTATCCCCAATCAGACAAATCCTCCCCACTGCTGAAAAATCTTCATCCAAAGAGGACACTGCTTACGCAAGCGTTTACCTAATAATTGTAATTGCCGGGCGGAAAACATTTGAATGAGTACTCGCAGGGGAAAGAACGAAAATTAGTGGCTGCAATTAAAGAGTGACATTGGCCTTAGGGAACGTCAAAAGGAACAAAACCCTTTGGAGGTGCGCCGCCTCAAATCCTGAAAAACGCGTTTCACAATGCCCGGTGGAGCCGTTTCAATTACGTGCGGAGGTCGCCATGTTTGTTTCTTCTTCAGGCGGCAGAAGGGGAGCCAACCTCCATTGACAAATTTCGGGAAGGCGGTGACCGTTGGCTTCATTCATTGTGAGGAACCCCGAAAAGGAACGGATTTGGTGATAAGTAAATATGGCCGCCGCTGGTTGTCATTATGGACACGTTCGGCCTTTGGACAAATTGAAAATTCTTAAAAGCACAAATTGAAAGTAAAGCTATGTTCGGTGGAATTCTTTACTTATTAAGATTTTATTTGAGAAATGCTTTTGTTGAATCCCTCCACGTTTTTCTTTCGTCTCGTTTCTGTCATTTGAAATTCCTTCCACATGTGACATCGCAATTCTAAATTTTTTTTATCGGAAAACATAATCATTCAAATTTTCATCACGTTTTTTCACATTCAATTCCGAAAAACGACTAAAATAAATTCAGATTTGAACAATTTTTTATCTTATCTAAGAAAATTTATTTTTTACCTTTTACCGGATAACCCGTGTCTGACTCCTCATTTACGTTTAGGGGTTGACAGATCGTTACAAACCGACCGAACGCACATTTCACCCTACAGTTAATGCATGAACAATTTACAGTTGAGTGAAAACCGCAGTTACAGTAAACGCCTTCTGTATGTGTTAAAACATAACGAAATACATTATATAAAAGTCGGTTGTGCAGTTTAACAAATTTTTATTTCGTATTTGACCCTCTTATGGAATGAGAGTTATTTTTTGGGCAAACGCCAAAGTTTCTATACAGTCATTTTATAGGCGTTAACTTAATAAAAGTTTTAATATGATTTTTAAAATTATAAAAAAATCAGCCGCCTAACTTTAAAAGCACTTTTACGATTTATTTATGGTAATTATTTAAACAGTCTTTCTCAAAAACCCATGATCGGGGATTTATTTTTAGCTCCGCTGAAGAAAGAGCTACTAAATATTTTAATCCTCCCAGTGTGTTATGAAAATATAAGCCCTCGACATTATTGAATTTTTCATAATAATAAGCCTTTACAACTCGTTCACATCGCTTAGAACACTTTGTTCTGATTTTGAGACTGTGGCAAAAACCATCGGTTTTTCAGGCAGCAACCAAAAGATAGCTTTGTTTGCAGAAGATTATGTAACCGGCACAAACGCTCATCGCAGCTGATTAAAACAGTGAAAAATTGCGCGAAGGTCGGATAATAAAAGTCAGATGAAGAGGAAGTATAAAATCCGTTGGAAAATAAAATAAAAATAAATAAATAAATAAAATTACTGATAAATTGCAGGTCCCACCGACACAGAGCCGTTTCTAATTCATGAAAACATAATGGCGGCCATTAAAATTTTCATTTGGTCACTCCAAAAAGGAAACTTGATTTCTCGTCAACTTATCATATCCGGATCGAGGAAAGGAAACAAAGGAAATATCATTCATTGGCCGCTTTTCTCGCTCGGATTTTCTCAAAAGCCGGAAGTCGAGGTTCAGAAACGGACCCTTTCATCGCTCCGACATTTCTCTGAATGAAATTGAAAGAAAATTTTTTCGACCGCCCACTCCTCCTTCAGACTCTTTTCTGCATGTCACCTTATTAAATTAGTTTCTTCTTTTGATCGCCCCTCGCGCCTCTGAGGCCCACTGCAGTGTTTTGTGTCCGCCTGCCATATTGCCACTGACTTTCCTTTGTCCTCAAAGGAGAAAGACGTTTTGCAACTCACACTGGATGTTGCAAACGGGAGGGTCGAGGACCCGTAGCATTTTGAAATGGCAGAAAGGCCGATTCTGAGTTTGGACGTCAACTCCTAAAATGTCAGTCAAATTGTTGGACGTCCACCATCGCAGTTTCGCTGTCCATCAGACTTTTCCCGGTAATTAACGTGATTTGTAATTGCGGGGTTTGCAACTTTCGGTTCGCTCTGCCACCGACAGACTTCGCTTCGGTTTCCGCGCGTTTTTTTCCACTTTCAAATTTGAATCATAGAAATGTCAACGGCACTGAACCCTAAATAATTGTTTAACGGCAATTGTTCAGCATCCTTCAAAGCTTCGTCATTTCGACCTCTCATAAAGTGAAAATTAAAGAGCTCAGTTTTTCAATTCATCATTTGAGTTATTAACTAAAGAGGGGAAGACTCGGAAAGAATATTATTCAATAAATAAAAAATTTTCTAATCGAAAATATGGTTTTTAATTGAAGTTTAACTTTAAAAAATGTTTTTTTAATTCTGATAAATACATCCCTTTGGTGAGCCTAAGGCGAGTCATCTTAATCTGAAGGTTTTGTAAGTCTGTTAAATTTCTAAAAAAGTTGGAATGAAGAAAAACAGTTGAAAAATATTAGGAAAGTTCCCGATGTCGAAATCTTAAAAAAAACCTTTCGAGAGTCAACAATTTTCCTCCGGGAAATGGAAATCGGGAATCGCTGACGTTCTCTTAATAATTTTCGAATTAGCTCAAAGGGCGACCAGATGTTGCCCGATCCTTTGGACTTTGCCCGAGAAACATCCCCAAGTTTTTCTAATTTTCACCTCTCGCCTTTTAACAGTTTCCATTCTGCCATCGGCTTCCTTCCGATCTCGAAACTTTTCTCGTTAAATAAAACGACCGGCAGCTCTCAGCACCGAAACCCATTTCCACATGAACTGCTGTTGCCAAAGAAAAAGCTCACGTCGCCCGAATTGCCCCGTCTTTCGCCACATTGCGGTTCCACAGCTGAAGAAACCTTTGGTGAAAAATCGCTTTTACATGGTTTACCCACCCACGGATGCACTTGAGAGGGTGGAGGGTGAGAAATGCCTTGGAGAACGAAAGCGCACGGAAAGGCTCTTTTGTCCCGTTTGAACGTCAGGGACACCCTCAGCCCTCGGGATAATTTTTAAAGCGGTCGTACGGATCTCCTGACATGTGTCTTCGCCAGATCAGCTTATTCATACAATCTTTAAGCCTTTAAACGGAATTAGCCTGGCAACGGCCTCAAGCAGATGTTCTTTGTTCGAGAAAAGAGGTTTTTTCTTGAGCAGCAGCTCTTGTGCACGCTTTTTGCGGTCCGCGCAATCAGCCAATCAGGTGGGAGACTTTAAACGACCGCAAAGATGGAAATCTGTTTGCGATTTAACAAATTCATTCGCGTGAATGAAAATGAATAAAAAAAAAACCTGTTCAGGCAATGATACCTTCGGCGCCATTTCCTCTTTCTGCGCTAATCGATTAAAATTAGGCTCTTCCAATTAAACGGCGGGATAAATTGCAGAAAGGAGCCATCAATCTCCCGCCTCATTAGCAGTTACTTACGGCCACCTCAAAGACAGAAACTTTCCGAGTTTTTCATCGATTTTAATTGGAGCAGGTCTTCCTTTGTGGCTCACGTGTACTGCCATTTTTCTTTGACGGACACTAAATTAATACCTAATTTGAACAAAACCTGTTTGTGTGCGCAGCAGTGCAACAGACTGCTACGAAAGGATCACTGCTCCCATCAGTCGGATGCGTTTGTGAGCTTTAAGCTCTTAGAAGTATTTCTTCATTCATTCATTCACACATTATACTGCTATTTCATCAGCAGTGGTTTTGAAAAACCCGTCTCTGTCGCTTTGATTCCACATTAAGCAGTTTCCGTCTTCTTTAAAGGTATCATACTAATATACTAATATATAAATCTGTTAAAGGAAGTTTGTGTGTGTGTGTGTGTGCACTCCGTTTTCTGTTACCTAAGATCTAAAGAACCATCGAACCGATTTCGACCGGACTTTTTCCAAAAGACGCGCATTTTTCCAAAGAAGGTATCTGCGCTATGTCTCGTTCTTCGAAAATAAGCCAAAGCTGAGAAATCTCCAGCAAAACATGTCTGGGAATTACATGTTCCCGTGGAGACCACTTTGAGTACAAATGGAGCTGATAAGTTGATAATAAGTTTATAAACAAACAGAATTGATAGAAATTATTTAGTGTGGGTTCTGCGTGCAGAGAGATAAATAGACAATACAGGTACAGTAGACCCACAGATAAGTTGCAATTTAGATATTGCAGACCAAAGAGAGAACCATTTAGAAGGGAGAGTAGTGAAGAAAGAAGGATATGGCTTAGAATTAGCGACGAAAGAAAGAGATGGTTAACAGAGGGAGAGAAAGAGGAGAAGCAACAGAAGACGACTTACAAAATGCTTACAAAATGGCTGGAAGCGAGGGCGAAGCCCCCTAGTATCTAATGAGTATCGTTCAATTAGAAAGCACTTTTCTCCTGAGAGGACTTTTGAAGGAATGTTTTCCCGAAGAAGACAAGTTTTGAAAACATTTTCACAATTCCTTGGGGAGTTCGGGAGCCATGGTCAGGAGCGCCAGATTAGAAAACGTGAACTTGAAGTACCCATTACGTTTTATCTCCATCGAGATTAGGAGTAATTGAGTTCATGTTGAGCAGGAGAGCTGTTCAAGGGCCGGCGAAAATCGACACGAATGTCTTTATTACGTATTTTGTCACTGAATGGCGCATTAACCTACCTTCGAAGACATGAAGGAGAGAGTGGGGCGACGAAGAAGACAGAAAATAGAAAGAAACCGTCCAACGCGAGGGTTGTTATAATAATAACATGGCCGACTCTTAGTCGAAAGCTTTGGTTTCCTCTCGAAAACAAATTCCAGAATATTATCCCGGAGGTAAAATAGAACACGAGGGCGTTCCCACTTAACCCTTTCGAGTGACAGCGAGACGAATTTCTGGTTCCGAAGATCTGTACCTGAACTGAGACGGTCACTCGGACTGCAACATGGTTTTCTTTCCGTGCTGATTAATTACCTAATTAAAAGGCGATAATTTAAAATTTACGGTTGTGATGGTGGCGCTGTAATATTAAGGGTACAGCCCATCCGTAATTGACTTAACTAAGTATTAATTTATTAATTAACCTGCGAGTAATTAACGCCGCGGGTCCCTTTTTCCCAGTTTGAATGGAGTTGATTTTACACTGAGTACAGAAATTTCCTTTTGCTTTCAGCGTAAAACCGGCGAGTTGCTTAATTATTAAAATTTTTATTGTTGTGATAAAGCGTTGGATTTCTTTTCTCTTTTTCCTTTTTCATTAGTCCTTTGAATGGCGGCGAACAACGTTTCCACTGCTTTCTGCTGGCGGTTGCGGTCGCAGCTGACAAAATGAAAACAACCATCGGTTGTCGACATAGCAAAACGTCATACGCATTTATTTTCTTAACGGTTGAAGAAGTTTCCCTTTTTTCGCATCCCAAAAAGGGATTATCACTCCTCAATTTGGACATTTTATGAAATCGCCCGTGAAATTCCAAGTAAAAACCGTTTTAATGCCGACTAATGGGTCCCCTCTGCTAAAATTTGAATGAGTTTATATTGATTGACACCGAAGTAAATCGTCATTTCATTCACCCAAACTTTCCGTCATCGACAGCTGCACTCACTTTGCTGACCATAGACATAAATGTTTTTTCAAAAGGAAAACGAATGGCGAAGAAGCACTTCCACGCCACGTAATTATCGTTCCGTTAAGGGTTAATCTCACCCTCTATCCTTGCAGAAAACTTTCCGTTTAATGGAGGTCGGCCGGGGGATGGTTAAATTAATCTTAACAAAGGGGTTGCCACCAATTACTCCCATTATTAAATTCCACCCGAATACCTAAAAAATGTTGCCTCCGCTCCCCCGAGGTCGTCTGCGAAGAGACCAACGAGGCTTCTTCTCACCGACCCTTCCTGCAATATTTTCCTTTTCGCCCCGTCATCATCCCTTGTTGTAGGGGGATGGAACAATCGACTGAAACCGGAGAAGAGTTATACACTCCTTTCGCTGTTAATGTCGCATTCGATAGGGATTCCCGTCGGGGGCGGCAGGAATTTCGAACAACCCCCTCAATTTCATCCCTTCACGGGGGGGGGGGGTACCTGATCGAACCCTTCGCTCGGTGTTTGCTCAATTTCGAGTTGATCAAACAAAGCAGAAACCTTTGGGATTTAATTTTTGTTATTGCATTCAAATTTATTGAGAAAATATTTTCTCCCTTTTGGATTCCACCCCTCGTCCAGGGTTTCTTCACCAATTGGAGCAGTCTTTGACTTCTTCTTCCCCCATCTGCAAATAAATCAGCTGACTAACTTCGTCTAATGGTTTCTTTTCGTTCGACTTTCCAGCTCTTTGTCTTCCTCTCCATTGTTACTCTCCCCATACGGGACGCCACACTAATGCCATCTGTCGGCCTTTTGGTTGGCGGATGAGAGAGGTTCTCAGGTATAAATGAATGGTGTTTTTAACGTGGAAATTCTCCGGTCGCATTTGAAAATAAATTCAGGGGATCTTTTTTAAAAACGTGATCCAAATTTGGTTCCGCCAATTAAATTCCGAAGCTTCCACACTTTTCTACGGTTTGTTAACACCAACGAGTCAACTTTTCTTCACCAACTGCAGACGATCCCAAATGCTTTTTGAGGAAAATTCAGTAAGATGAGCATAAAGGGAGAGTTTACCCTTTGTGGAACCGACCCTTATTATTTTATCCAAAAGAGAACAACGCTTTGCTTAGCTGCAATGTCGTTTGAAAAATTGAAATTTAATTAATAACAGCTTTTGAAAAACCCTAAAAAAGGTTTATTAAGAGCGTTGAGAAATTGACCCGATGTCTGCGCCCTGATATTGGAGCTTTATCACAAATTTCAAGTGCTTTGCAACTGATAAAATCGATCTTGGACTGACACGTTTCCCAGCCTAAATCATTTTGGGTGGGGCCTCAGTGCTTTCAATGCACCGCTGAAGGTTAATGCTGTCGCCCACGGCGCAATGTGGTCACCGATGCCCATCTCGGCCCTTTGGAAGCCGAAGCAGCCCCCGAAGGCGCGTTTTCAGCAGCTGTTTGGAGAACACAGGGTGGAGCAGCAAAAAACAAGGGGAGATTAGCAGCCTTGAAGAAGTTTTCCACAGATAAAGGTCATTGTTATAAGGGGAAAATCCGGGCTTTGCAAGAGTCCCTCCTCACAAAAAATTCACAAAAAATGAACTCCGTTTATCCTCCGGTTCGGTCAATAATTCCTCCATTGAAACGACCTCCATTAATTACCTGAGAAATATTTCCTCCCGAGCGCACCACCTGGTTAATCAACCCCTGAGCCAAAATATTGATTCCGAAGCAGATAAAGTCCAAATTTAGGGGTTCAAAATAAAACGACCTTTTGGTAGTTTTCGGGTAGTTAAACGGTTACCTCAATAAAAGATTAGAGAGGGGTGGAGAGGCGCGGGTTGGCAACGTTTGGAGGGTGATAGTTACGATAACATTCCAAAATAGTTTTATTTGTTCGCCGGGGGATGAAACAGATAATTTAAGGGTGTTGCTAACTCCTGCGAAGGATCCGTTGTTGAAACTTTAATTAATTTTATCCCGTTGCAGTTGGGGCGGTGAGGATCTTTAATGAGGGCGACATTTAATTAATTCAAGATTAGAAACCCCACATACAGTTCGATGCGTTCCACATAAGAAGGCGGGAGACACCCCATGATGTCAATGCTCCAACCCCCCCCCCCCACCCCCCAAAAAAAACAGTTTCGGAAAAGAGCAGAGTCTCCCACGCGCGGCGGTTTTAAAATCGGTTAATTTTGCAGAGCAGAATAGTTCTGTGAAGGGGAAAATCCTCCCCTCGAAGCTGATCTTGATTCATTGCGACGGGGCCATCAACTTCGATTAGCTCTCTAACCCTCTTCTCACCCTCATCACAAATAACTTTTTCAAACTCTTTTTCTTCGGCCTCCTCCGCTCCCACACTTTGCCCCGGATAAGATATAACTTGAATTATTGTTATTGTCTCATCTCTTTTGGCTTGAGGAAATAGAAGGAGGAGGAGGAGAAAGAACAAATTCTTTTTCCCATCAAATGGAATTTCCCTCAAAAAATCCTAACAGAAATTTCCAGCGACTCTTTTTTGCCTTTCCCTGCAAATTTCCAAACGCGGTGCGGAGAGATTTCAAACAGAATGACTTTACGAACACATGTGCGTGTTCCGAAGTCTGATTCATCCGTCCGGTGAAAAAAGCCCGATTAAGTGGTTCAACGGAAAGCGAAGATAAATCAGAGAAGAATGACAGAGGTAAAGCGATTCCCTGAAAAGGAAGAAAGTAAAAGCGGAGGAAGGCTCGCGAAAGAAGTCGAGAAGAACAGATTATTATTTAATAACCGACACCGCCTTCTTGAATAAAACAAGATAAAATCCACGCGCTCGCATCACACGTGGATCTCCTCACGATTCGGTTTTAATTCTGCAGACATTGGGCCCCCTTCGCCCCCTCCGCCCCCTGATAAAAGGGGCTCTGGCACCGAGAGGGCACCGGGGGATGCAGCGGAGGCGTCGCCCGCGGCAGGAGAATTGATTTTTAGATTTATTGGCAATTAATCAAGGCGGACATTTTGAGAAAAAATTAAAAGACCGCCAAATATCGAAACAAACGTGAGGGAAACGGTTTTACGACGTTCTGTCATTCTCCATTTGGAAATTCAGGTATGGAAAAAACCGCAATGACAAGGATTAAGGGTTCCATTCTGAAATGGAATTTTGTTTAATATGCTTTGTGGATGGTGTCAGAGTTGGTTTACGGCCACAATCAGAACGTTTTCTTGTGAAACCTAAACGGACAAAGGATATTCATCGGAGCTGTCGATAAGAGAAATTGCGCTCCATTGATATGTTTTGAATAATGCATTATAAATACCCGTACCTGGAAATTGAGGTTTACACTGAGCACATTATTGGATGACAGGTTTCATTCCGCAAGCCATTCCGTCTGTCACGTCCAACGCCGACCGAATGCCAAAGGTTTTATCAACGGACAGAAATCTTTTCCTTTGACTCCCGTCGGAACGGGCGTGGGCGACCCTCCCGAGGGATGAAAGAATTTATTACCGAAACCGAATTGACCTAAGGCAGTGAGAGAACGTCTGAAAATCTGGACGGGATTCGCAAAAGGAAAACTAAATTTAACAGTTTCACCGAAATTGAGGACAGGAAATAAAACAAAGGCTGTGAAACTTACTGTTTGCCCAACTATTTTAGAATTTTGATTTCTGCAACTTCGTTTGGAGAAAGAATTTTCTCTCGAGCGTTTGACCATTTCGACTTTTGCAACGTTTCAATTTTCCCTCCAGCATTGCTGACCACTTTCACAAAATGTATTCTCACGTCTGCGTCGGTGAAAAAGAATCATCTGCTTCTCAATTTCGTCAAAGGATTTTCGGGGCCCCGAGGCCCCGAAGCTAAATATGAAGTCTCCACTGCAAAAGGCCTTCGTCATATTAACCTTTAAAATTCAAACAGTGTGCTTTCTCCCGAGCGGCAGTCATCAAAGTAATTCTTTCCGTCAGCATGAGAGGAGGATTTAATAAAAACCTGAAAAAGGTTCGTTTCGTTTTAAACATCGGATTGAAATTTTCTTTTTTGCCGGGGGAACACCGGAAATGAGATTTCCCCTTCAAAGTGGACAAACGAAAAAGGAAGCGAAAATTAGTTATTTTTCAAGGAAAAATGTCGATCCTCTTTCGAGAGAAACAGTAAATTAAGTACTCTAAGCCTCAGATCCCCGAAAGAGATAAGATAACCCGTGACGACGATACTCATTCGTTAAAAACATTCTTAATATTCATATTTGCGCTAACAGTATCACCCATTTCCGGTTTCTGGGGGTGACCAAAAAGAGAAAGCACTTCTCACCTTCAGACATTTTATTCTCTGCCTCTTTCAAAGCTTAGGATAAAATTGCATCGGTGATCAACGATCCTGATTCGTTCCAAATTTAAACTCTTGGCATTTATGACAGTCACCGACCAATAAAAAATATTAAATATTATAATACACATTTTTAAAGCTTAAATAAACGGTGAGTTATAAAAAAACAATTGCATTAATTGTTTGAAAATGCACACATTCCTGCGAAAGTCCCGCAGCAAAAGTGCAAGGAACTGACAACCCATTAAAACGTGCATTTTTTACTCATTTTAAATGACCGGTTTTAACTTCCGCATTATTTCAAAAATTAGCAAAATGGCTATAATGAAATATTTAATAAATAAAACGAAACAGGATCATTAATATCGGAGTAACAGTAACAAGGCATAATATTTATTAAGGTGTTGGTGGCTCACGTTTTGCCATCAGTGCCAATCCACTGGGGCTTCTCTCAACTTCCCAAAGGAAGCACCTTTACAAGTTTGTTCACCTGTATCGCCCGATTTTCACTTCGTATTTACTCCCGCCATTTTGGTTAATACGGAACGGGCGTTTCTCACGGAAACTTATTTTCTAAGTACCGATTAAATCAGACAATGAGGAGACAATCGATACCCGAATGTGGGTTGAACCCAAGTGTGTGGACTCGGTTCTTTATTTTTAATCCAGTTAGGTATTTTCTCTTTTGTTTATTTTCTCCGGAAGGCGATGGGGGACTTTACGCCCCTTTTCACCCCCCCGAAAAACACTAACGAGTTGTGAGAGACGAAGAGCTTATGGCGGTCGATTCGCATCAAATAATTCACCGAAATGCTCGTCTAAAAAGCTCGAGTCTAAAAATAGAGGTTTCCTTCCTCGAAGGCGGATTCAAAAGTCGAAGTGGGTCCTGCACCGAACCTGAAATGTCCTTCGTCCATGCCACCCAGGTACTGAATGACCCACCTGGCTGTCTCGGCTGATTACAATGTAAACAGAGCCCGTATCATGAGAAATAAATAAGGAAAAATGTAAATGGTTCTCTCGACAATACAAAAATTAAACCTACTTAAGATCTTTATCGGAGAGCGCCAAATTATGAAAAATATTCCTTTGAAAATAATAATAATACTATCGAAGTGCAGGTAAAAGGCGGAGGGGAGAGGAAACCCGGGCTTTGTGTCACCCAAAATCCATTTTATTTCCCAAATTTGGAGTTTTTTTTTTAAACAGCCACGGAATGACTGGGTGGCTTGCTTAGTAAACATGCGAGGAATATAAAAAAAGCAATAATAATTATAATAACAGAAAGAAAGGAACATCTGTCACACAAATAAACGTCGCAGAGAATGAGGAATACTTTTATGTCGTACCTGGGCAGAAGGTGAAATCGTAAAAGGAAATTTTCTATTATATCCACAAGTGGAGGCGGAATTTTCGAAAATAAACCGGAAAGGTGTTGAGGTAAAGAAGTTGGCGCAGTTCGTCAAGTGTAATTACGGACTATTATTGATCTGTTTACAAAGACATGGACGGATTGACATAAACTTCAATTAAGGTAAAATGCGAATGCCTAGAGTCAGTCTGTCTGTGAGTGTTCACACTAAAGGCTGTGCCCGAAAGAGGTCTCCTTTTAATTGTTTTATAATAATATTTCACTCACGCTGAATTTTAATTGCTGAATTATTTCTAATGGAGGTCGTTTTCCGTAGAGTTTCCACGGGAGAACCAAAAAGGGGAATTATGTCATCGAAAGATCAAATCAATACTCATCAAATGTAAACACTCTTAGTATGATTTTGACCAATGATGGCGATTATTCCGTTCATAGTGGAATATTAAAAAATAAAAAAAAAAGGCGAAAGCCTCCAATGCGGCGCACAATCGCGAACGAATTCCAATGAAACTGTAAACCCTCTTTGACTCGTAATGAGCTCTGCATCCCCCTTTTGCCAACCCCCTCTCCTGTTTAATTTCAGTAAATTGCATTTTTTTTCAAATAGGTGTCGAAAACAGTCCTCGTGAGGTTAAAATGTCACAGAGGATGACAATTCCTTTCGGGGAAGCAAAATCCCCAACAAACGTCGACCGCCAGCACTTTTGTTAGCCCTCTCAGATATTATAAAAAGATTAAAATCTGCTGGCTGAGGAGGATTAAGCTAAGTCGTATAAATTTAGTCGGTCGATAGACCGAGGCAAAGAAGAGTCGCCATTTTGGAAAGAAAATTTCCTGGAGAATTCGGAGTAATCCCCGCGACTTAGACAAACAATAAATTTTCTTATCGGTGCTCAAGAAAGTTATCTGAAGCATTTTTAAATGTTATCATTGAATTAATAAAAAAGGAAACCTGCCAACATTTTGTTTACCGGCAGGTACGCCAGGGTAGGACTCAGGTTTATTGGCCCCCCATAAAACCCCAATCGGATTCAGAGCTGTTAGCCCCATTCGAGGTCATCGCCTCCTCTAACGGTCACTGGGTGCAATGGCGGACTTACCTTTGCACTCGTTCGCATCACGTTCGGTGGCTCTGCCCCAGGGCCTGTCGAAGTAAAACGGTTTGCAACGTTCGCAATCCCGTCCCGCCGTGTTGTGCTTGCAGTCGCACGTGAGCTGACCGTCGCGACCCGTAGGAATGCATCTGCTGGCGTGCCCGTTGCACTTGCACCGACCCCCGACAGCGAAATCCGAGGCCGCGTACTGATAAGTCATCGTTGTCGTCGCGGTCGACGTCACGAGGTTGTTGGTTATCAGCGGCGACGTGTGGAGGTTCATGGGCCCGATGAATTTGGGGATGCCGTTGGGGCTGGAAGGGTTGTCGTTGGGGGGGTGCTTCTGCATCTGGTTGCTCATCACGCTGGGGGGCAGCTTCGTGGGGCTCGGGATCTTGTTGATGCTCAGGCTCATGGTCAGCTTCTCGTCCAGACTGTCTTCGTCTTCGAAGTCATCCACGTCATCATCGTCGAAAGCCGTCCGCACGGGCTTCTTCTCCTCGAGCTTTTTCTTTTTATCGTCGAGCTTTTTGGCGTCGAAAATGTTTCTCTTCTCGTCGTAGCCTCTCCTCATATCGAATGCGGATTTCCTGTCGTCTTTCTTAGACTTCTCCAGGAGGGGGTCATTCAGACCCTCGTCTTTGTTCTGAGGGAAGTGCAGGCGATTGAATATGATTTTGACGTCGGTCGCCGTGACCCAGTCCTGCAGAACGGGGCTGTTGTCGAAATCATTGGCGCTCGGTCTGCCCTCCAGAGTGCTGAAGGCAATCCTGTTGGCGATGGGTCCGCCATTCTCCATGTGAAACCGATGCGAATCGGTGCAGAGAGCTTCTTGCTCGTTCGCCTTCGTGATAGTCGCCCTGTTGGACCTCCCGTAGACTTTCTTACACTGCCCCGAGTAGAACTGAAATGGCTGCCATGTCTTCCCGTAGTCCATGCTTTTGTATATGGCGATGGAGTCCGGCCTGGGGGCGAACGGGCAGAACTGCAGACTGATGTAGGTGAGCTCGTACTTCTTGCCCAGGGCGAGGGTGAGAGTGACGTTGTCGGGCGGTCCGTTCGGGGGCGGCGGTGATATCATCGGTTCCGACCGCCAGCAGGTGAGATTGCTGAGGTTGTCCAGGTCGGTCAGGTACGAGGCCGAGTGACGTCGTTTCGGAATGGAGTCATCACAGATATGACAGGTGCTGCCGCCGGGCGTTCTCGGGTACTCGCAGTACTTGACGGGGCCCGCCATGCCGCAGACGCTGGACGCCTGGACGGGGTTCCCGAAGGCGGCGTTGACGAAGCCTGGAACGCACTTCTTCGGTCTGTCTTCGTCGTAGCAGGGATCTGGAGGATTCTGCTGACTGGAGTAGGTTTTGAAGTATCCATCGCCGCTGCTTTCGGAATATTCGACGAGAAGCGTCAAATAAAAAACGGCCAAACATTTACAAATCAGCGCCATTTCCCTAAATAAATTACAATACTTGTAAAAGGTCTGCTATTTTAATTCACCGCATATTCTTTGACTTAAAAACCTTTCACCTCACACATTTCACTTTGTACACCGGAGTTACTGTTCTTTAAAGAGCGGCGCTAAGACTCACGAGGTGTTCGGGGATGTTCAGGTTAGAACTGAAAAGAAACAAAAACCAAATGTTATTATAACTCATAACCGGACATTAAAAGGATTGGACACCCCTTTCCCTCTTCGCCGGGTTCCTAAGCGTTGCATTTGGCCGTCACAAGTCACAAGTAAAAGGTCAAGAGGAAATGCAGGATAATCGGTTCCAAACGACCACCCCAGAAGCGAATTAAAAGAGAAAGATCGAAGAGGATTGTCAGCAAAACAAGAGTTTCATATTTGACGTATCCAAACGCTTTTGATATATCAGAATATTCATCTCACGATCGTGAAAGAATTATGTTCGACCGGCGTTCAATTAAATACCGGTCATGAGAGGAAAACGTGAACACACGAATAGTGAGTAATTGCCCTGGAAAATGTCATCCCCGAGTGTTCGACGGCAGCGCAGAAATACCTGAGATCATTACATGTGTTTTAATTAAGGAGATAATTTGCGTGAGGCGACGTGGCGGCCTTCCGGAAAACATTCGCACCCCACCATTTCTTAATCTTATCTGATAAGATTCGGTTTGCTTTTCTTTTTCCATTTTTTATTTACAAAATGATCGAATCTTAACCGCAGCAGATGAAAGTTTTCACTTTTGTTGCTTTCGGGTCACTTGGCCGTGAAAATTGTCGCTAAAGAGATAAACGACTTTCAGTGGAAAATTCCATTTTCGGATGGTTTATGCGAACTCGTTTTTCTGAAACCGCTTCACCGAAAAAATAAATTGGAGTGGAGATAAGCGGAACGATGTGAGACAGTTAAGGAAACAGAAATATGAGCTCGAACGGATGGCGGATTTCTGAGCTCTTGCCGCAGAAAAAGGGATTTCGAATAGAACTGCCCTTATCGTTTCTCCTTCCCCTCCCCTCGAAGCCACCGAGGGTGCGTGAAAAGTATGGCCGAAAGTGAAAACTCTGGTTCCCAGACATCGGAGGGGGTGGTGGAGTTAAGAAGTTGAAAATATAATTACGCTAACTAGTGGCGCGTCGCTACAGCTTATTCTTTCTATCTTTAATTCTTTCGTCAATGAATTTAACTGAGCTTTTAAAATTTATTACATGTTAAAACATGTGTAAACATTTGAACGGGGCCAATTTTCAACTAAAACCCCGTTTCAAATGAATTTCCCTCGAGTAAACCAACTGGCATTCTTTTGCTTCTTCCAAAACAAATACGAGAGAAAATTTATTTCTAATAATTCTAAACATAGGATTCGTTTTTAGGTATCTCTCTTCGGCCCTTGGGCTGATGGGAGTCCTGGATAGTACAGTTTCGACCAAGAGGTGGAACAGTAGAAGTCCCTCATTGCCTCCCTCATAATGCTATTCTATTTGTAATTTGTGTACCTGATTTTAAGTACTGTCTATGGTTTTTGTTTTTATTTTTTGTAAAAGCATTTTGAACTCTAATGACATTTTAACAGAGTTTATGGGGTGTTTTGTCTTTTCTAATAGTTCTTTCTATTGTATACTAATATTTTTGGATGTGTACACTTTCTATTGTGTTTTTTCTATTGTATATGTTACAGTGAAACATGGAAACCTGGAGAATGTCTACTTTCATACAATCACAGAGTCGGTTGGTGTATATCCGAAATATTTGCTAAATACCCTTATTTCTGACTTACACCGGTAAAAGTCGACATTCTTTGATTTCGGTCATTCACGGTAATATATATACTATTGTATATTCTATTGTATATTTATTTTTTATAATATTAGAAATACCCCCTGCTCATGGCTAATGGCCGAAACAACAGTATAATGTGTGAATGTGAATGTGAATGTGAATGTGAATGAATATTAGAAATAATAACCTTTAACAGAGTTTATTGGCGAGTAAGAGAAAAAAGACACAGATTTTCCTTAGGTGATACCCATTTCAGTGAAAGTCTATGAATCGAAGAAGCGATAGAAGCGGATTCTGTAAGTGCTAATTGTTTTCAATAAAAGAACTGAGTTAAAACACGAAACTCCAAACAACGCCGCCGACCAAAGATTTCACAAAAGAGGGAAAATTCTCACGCAATGTCCGTTTGTGTACAGGTGATTGTTAAATTCCGACGCAACATTCAAAATTAATAAAGAACCTCCCAAGTGAAGAGCGAGGTTTGTTCACACGTTCAGGTGAGCCAAGTGGCGGAGATAAACAAACTCAGCCTGTTCGTGAAATTAAGCTCCATTAATAGAATTCATTGCCTGGGATTCTGTTCCTCCTCAGCTTTTCCTAATCACCTTTCCAAGTTTTGGGGAAAAAACTTAATAAAATAAGAACCGTAATCAATGTGGTGACGAGATTGAATTCTTTTAACGGATTCATATGGTCTTAACCCAACGGAGAAGTTAAAGGGTTAAAAAACTGAACCCTCTCTTCGCGGTCCCCCAGCAGAGGAGACACGACAAACTGCGCCCGTAAAGAAAAAAATTGTGATAATTATAAAAACGTTTGAAACGGTTAGACGAATGAATTAGGCCGTTTCAAAGCTTGAACGAAAAAATGTAAAATATAATTTAATGTGACAGCCAGTTAATTTTCTTGGAGTGAGAGAAATTAATCAAACGTGACAGGACCGTTTCCAGGAACCCTTCTTAATGGCGGTTTAATTCTCTTTCGAATACGGTCGCGTGAGTCGCAGCCGATGGACAGAAGTATTGGGCTTTCTATTGGGGTTTCATTACACTGAGAAAGATGAAGTGGTGGAGGTGGGGGTTGTCGGGGGTGAGTCAGAACAGGAGCGACAATAGTCGAATAGGTAAAACTTCCCAAAACGACTGTAAAGATTTGAGTTCGGTTGAGAACGCCAGAGAAAAGCAAACATTGTTATTTATTAATATAATAATATTGAATAAATGATATTTCGTGCAAAGCTAAAAAGCTTTAGAAAGGCTACATTTCATTTAGGGCTGATAAACCCCTCTTTTATTGCCATCGAAAATACTGTACGACATAATAAAAGAGAAGGAAAGCGTAATTTATAACAATAAATGCGGAGAAATTATCTTCTCCTCCTGTCAGCTTGTTTGTCTGTCAGAATATTCTCCTCTCCCTTTTTTCTCGAGTGGCAGACAACGCGCCCAAGATAATATAACAATAATAAAACAAAACTCTCTCGGAATGACCTCAAATTAAATGGCGGTTGAAGATCCCAGAAAACGTCAATAAAATGGGGGTGTCGTTCAAATGATCATTTTTATTCCACATCTCCTTAGCGAGTTTCATCGCCATTACGTATTCTGTTCCTTTAATTTCTCTTTCCCTTTTATTTGCAATCTGATCGGGAGCGACTGGAATTCCAGTCACGAGTCCCGGATCCTAATTCAGTGGCAGACGCCGCCAAATTACGATCTCATGTTGGATTTATTTTAACAATACAATTTATTAAACTCGTGAAAATTTCAAAAAACTTCTCAAATTGGCGATAAACCGCCATTAAATTATATAAATTTTACATTCAAATTCAATGTTTCTAAATACCCCTTTATGTAACTTATATATTTTTTAATTATGGCATATACAGTAGCGCTCAAAAGTATTTTGACAATACAAAATTTTTCCTCTTCGACCCGTAAGAGTTACTTATAAAGTGAAATTTCATTAGCATTAAAATATTTTTAAATATAATATAAATGAAAAAGCAATGGGGGATGAAAACTAAAATTACAACGGAGGAAGCGAGGATATTAAAAAATTAACTTGTTTCCTGAAGAAAATAATGGAAAAGAGTGAAATAATGTGGAAATGTCCAATGACTTTTAGGTATGTAAAGATGATGATTTGAATGGGATAGAAGAGGAAAAAGAAAACTGCTGTATATTTTTATTTTTTATTAATATTTTGTTTAGAATTATATTTTTATATGTTATATTTTTTATATTTCTATATTTGTTTTACATGTATTTTTGTAAGTGAAATTTTTGCCTTTTTTATTTATATTTTGTATTTATTTATTTATTATTTATTTTGATTTATTATTTTAATTTATAATATTAATTTAATAAACTCTTACAGTGCGATGCCATCATCTTCGGGACAGAGAATTTCGAATAAGTGCTTTCTGGAGGTGAAGAAGAGGACGGTAACGAGAAGAAGTGAAGAAGCGATAATGACGTAGTGGCCATTCCATTTAGGGCATTGCAACAATGAACAGACTCTTCGCTTCTTCATTTGGTCGTCCAGTTAATTAAGCTAATTTCATAATGACTTTATCCGTGGGTTTCTACTGAAACCAGACTGCGCGGTACCGCAGAATTACGTTTTCATTAATCAGAGAATTCTACGATTGTAAGTGGTCCAAGTTTTTGGGGGGCGGTAATTAGTTGCATTCCCACGGATATGAATGGCCGATCCGAGGAAAGATTGATGGAACTCTTCCTCCCCCTCCCCCCGACACCCTCATTTCTTCGACACCTTTATCAGCTCCCCTAATCCAAGCGGTAAAAATATTGGGAAATGAGAAGAAAAAAATGGGGAAAGAATGCGATGAAACCGATAATCCCCGGTAATTCCGAGCGACTAACGAGGAGGCGAAGAAAAACTCGACGATAAAAGATTTCGGGCACAATATTTCAGGGTTTATTAACACCAACCCCCTGCTCCAACCCTTCCCGCCTCGTCAATGACATCCATTCATTCTAATAAAAACTCGGGTAAATTGCTCGAGAAGATGGAGGGGGTGGCTCTGATTGTCACCAATTTTTTTCGGTTTGTTCCATTGTCGGTTAGGATTTCTGCTGCCACGAAAATGTCGTTGATGCGACTGCACTGAGGGAAAATGAAAGCAGACGAAAAAAGGGAAATCAATTTTTTTCTAAAATAATTATAAACTCACAAAATGGTATTATTGTTCAGATGACATTAAAGCAAAAACTACAAAGGAAACGGGAATATTAACCCTTTTTTTTTTAATTTTTTTCTTGAAGCCCCATTACACAGTGCAAAAATATCGATTTTCCAGAAGTTTAATCTAATCTCGTCGAAACTTCCGGTGGGTCGATTTGATCAAAATTAAATTACGCGTAGAATAAATTTATATCTCGATAAATTTTTTTATGCCTTACGTTGGAGAAAAGAAAAAAAAGGAAACTTATTTTGAAAAAATCTTATTGCAAAAAAAAAACGTCAACTGACTCTGATTTATTTTTAAATCAGAAACTTCTTTCTCTTTTTTATAGACCTGTAATTTCAGAAAGCTAAGCAAAAAATTTAGAATTTGAAAACTACCTAAAATAATCTAAAATGAATTCTTCCGGTTTTGCGTCGAATTCATTCCCTCAAATGGAATAAAGAATTGATCGCCACCATTTTCACAGTAGAGTTGTGGCAAATTCAAAAGCGAGAAATGCTGACGGAAAAGCAAAAGTAAGCAGTCACTTCTCTTTTACCCATTTTTAACGCATATAAAATCCCGAAGTTACATTCATAGAAGACGAATGCAATTAATTCGGTATCGAAAATCTTATTTATGAACATTACATCCCATCGAAATGAGCGACAGGTTTGGGGAATTTTTTATTAATAACCTCTTTGGCTGTGAAAGCCCAGTTGCAGAAGTTAAGCAACCAATCAAGAAGTCAGTGACATCACGCGAACACCTCCATAAAAAGAATATGAACCGGTCATTAATACAATGATTTTATCAAAAGCAGTATTGAGTAACGATTCGAGCTCTAATTTATTCATATTATAGTCTTCAAAACTTCTATGGGCGAAATAGGAAAGCGGAAGACGTTTGGGAGTCCGACAAATGTGGAGCCTTTATTTCCTTTCCAAATCGGTCATCTGACGACCTTTCCTTCACGACGGGTTACTTGCCACAGATTCAGATGAAAACAATATTAATAAGCCATAAATTACTTATAAGTTGACAAATTCTCGGCGGTCAATTAGCATTTCTAACAGCAACGCTAAATTTGGGCAAATTCTGCATTTGGCCAGATGTGAGACGGATGATTCATTGCACAAACGAGTGCTGCAAGTATTCTGACTTGCTCCACATTTTGAATTGTCTTTTACGAGTTGGCAAATCCTGTGGATGTGGGTCGCCGTGAAATGTTTTTCTCCATGAGAGGAGAAAAATGTCGCCGACATTCACTGGATAAAGTTAAGACTTCCAGCAGATGGGAAACTCATTCAACTGAAGAAATACTTTAAAAAAATGGCGGAGAAATGCAAGAAACATTATCAGAACAATTTGTAAAATTTCTAACTACAGCAAATTTTTTTTGCTAAACCCGAAATGTAAAAATGCTTTCGAAAGAATAATTCGATTATAAAATGTGGGCAGCATTCGATTAAGTTTATATTAACATTAACATTATATATATTCCCCACATTAACATTATATATTTATATTAACATTAAGTTTATATTAGCAATTCGATTAAGTTAATATTAGACAAAGAAATAGAACGACTGCAAAAATAAGGAAGAGAAAGTGTTATATTTTTGAACGAAATATCATTTTCGGAAGGAAAAACCACCTAAATTTGGAAAAAACGTCAGAATCGAAATAAAAATTCTGTCCAAAATGGCGGCGTTGTTGCTCAGGTCCGGTGACAATTCCGAACTAAAAAGCAATCTAATAATTTATTCTTTACAAGAGCTGTTTCAATTTCACTACGAGAGCGGCTTATCTGCACCCACTGCAATAATTAAATTAAAATTTTTTCCTGATGGTCCTCTTCAGTGTTACGCTTTTCCGGAGAATGTGTGCTTTAACGTTTCCGATTTCAACTGGTTTTTATTTCCAGTTTTGTTTTGGGGAAACAAAAGTTGGAGGGAAAATTAATAATCGAAAAGATTTATTCTTAAGTGTCATTCAAATTAAGGGGTGGTGCAACGGTCGGCGCTTAACAGACATTAAAAACAAAATTTATTTACAATTCATTCAACGTTTATCCATATTTATTGGCTTCTTTGTTTCCTTTATGTTCTCAAACACTAATTGCCGGAAAATGTATTGAGCCGAGAGAAAAATAACACCTCGACGACATTTATCGACTTCTCATTTTTTTTTTTTTTAGAGAACACAAAAATGGTTTTAGTAATCGATCACATCGGTCAGCTGAAATGCCAAACTTTAGGCGAATTGTTGAAGAAAATGACTTTCGAATGAGGACAGAAAATTTTGATGATCGTCGAATAAGAATGCGTTAAATAAGTATAAATTGGCATTTATTCGGCAGAACTAATTGCATTTTTCCAGTCTCTCGCCACAGCCCTGCAGTCAATCTATCACGGGAATTTGAAACCAAAGCTTTCTGTCACGAACTCGTACAAAACCTGACTCAAGTCGAGCCGAGAAATAAATTTCCTCCTAAATAAATATTTCAAGAAATAGTTGCTTAAGGCCGTTAGGCTGCCAGATAACAGGACTAATATTGAAATGTTTCAAAGCTGCCTCATTTCCCATCAGCACATAATAATTAATCGATTCTCTGTATAATTTAAATTATACAGTTTTCCTTCGGGGAGGAAAAACTCACAGAGGAGACACCACTGCTTTTGGTGTTGTTTTTGCACTTTGGCTTTTCTTGTGACTTTTCTAAGTTGGGAGCATTCAAATTGAAGCTGCTTTTCATTAAAAAAAGTCAGATACTGCTTAACTTGCAGATATTTTGCAACGGCCCACCATTCTTGGGTGTAATACTTGTTTAGAGAAAGGACTAATTAAGAAAAATAAAATTGTTACAACACTGTGTCCGGCCAAACCCGAGATAATTTCCCCAAATGATATGTGAAAATAATAACAACATAATAAAATACATAAATAATAACAACATGATATGCACCTGTCTATGGTTGGACTGCCGAAAATTCAAAGGAACAAACGACATTCGGATGATAAGTTGCGAGAAAATTACTTTATGACTAAAATCTTGTAAGAGTATTTTAGATGAATAAAACCAAAATTATCTGCTTTAGATAATGATTTTTCATAAACATTTCCTCGAGAGAAAGGTTGTTTATTTTGTATAAAAATTTAACCGACAACTCAAATTGTCATTTTGGGAATCTCCATTTAAAATCCCTACCGCGAAAAGTAAATTCCGCCAGTGTATTTCCCGCCAAAAACCGTCGCATTTCCTCCTCATTTTTCATCCACACTCATCTAACTCCATTCAAAGAGTTCGATCCAACTCCTGCACTCTCCTTTGTCGAGCAACTATCCAAAGGAAAAAACTGACAACTAACCACCGACACGAGAAACAACCCGATGCTGTAACTTGTCAAAAACCCGGGGAAAGTCGGCTCCGAACGAACGAACGGAACGAGGAATGCCAACAATGAAATTTCGTTACACACGCGAAGTGCGCGGCTCACTGCGACGGTTCCTTTACATTCTGTGCTATGCGCAAAGCGGTCTCCGCTATACTGCTATAGAGTAGATTGTGCTACACCAGACGATCTGATGCCAGGGGAGGAGACTCGGAGGAGTAGAGCCCCGTTCACCTTGCCTGTGTTCCCTATTTTTAATTCCCTGCCTTCTGCCGGGGAGAGGATGCTGATTTTCACTCGCGATTCAATTTCCTTTGGGAGAAACTCGCGTTTCTGAAAGGAACCGATGCGCGTCTGTCGATGTAATACGTAAATATTTGGAGAGGGTTTTTTTTTGGAAAGAATTCATTCGATTAATTTTTTCAGAGAAAGACCAGGTAATGAGCTGAGATTAATCTTCCAATTACGATAATTATTTTCCGTTACCTCTGCATGTGAAGAAAATCCGCGATAGACGTTTTCGTTTCTGTTGGTATCACTGACGAATTTCAAATCTGGGAACCTTAAAAGCGGACAAATTTGCATTTGTCTTGTTCCATTGATATTCGTTGAAATTTTCTCGGAAATTACGGTTTTTCCAGAGGTTATATTCAGACTACGTAAAAATTCTCCTATAACACATAACCGCGAATTATAAAAATTGGAAATTTCATTCGGAGTAAGAAAAAATAAAGTATAAAGGACTCATAATTTAGCAATAGTAAAAAAATCAAGATCGCCATTAGAAGCTGAACATCCATCACAGAAAAATTCTTGCATTTTAACAAGTAATAATTCATAAAAGAAAACCGGAAGAAAATCACGAATTAATTGAAAATCGGCCGTAAATCATCAAATAAAGTTTATTATTGAATGTGATTGAATTTTAAGTATAAATTTTATATTTTGTAACCGATTTCTTGTGAAAGCATCGCCGGTTTAATCAACGAGGTGAGGAAGGTCGTGGCAGAAACCACCAAATCCTGAAGAATGGACGGCTAGTTCCACGTCGAAAACCTCCAATTTATATACAGTGAGAAAAATAACATTGAAAGGAACAGTCTTTCTTTCCTTAGACTTTCATCCCTTCATATTTATTAATTGTAAAAATTTCACATTCACTCACCACATTTACCACCACATTTACTCACCCTAAGTGTAATCCTCGAAAACACCTCGTTCTCTTTGTTCCTCCTCCTCTTCATTCATAGTCACATAACTCTTCAGTATTGGCCATGTTTGCGTCGTTTCGACTATAGCACATCAAAGTTGCACTCTGATTATTCGGTACTTCAACCCTTTTTTGCAACCTGTGAAAGAGACACTTATGTTATTTCACCAAACTGACCAAACTGACGTGGCTTTTGGAATATACTCGCAAATCGGTTCCCTCTCCCTCAGGAGGACACTTACTCCACACCCTAAGTCATATAAAAAATAATAATTTGAAATAGTGAAATGTTTTCCTTTTAGTTGGCAGCATTTTTACGGCTAATTTAATTTTAATCTCGGATTCCTTAGAGCTGTGAGGTAATTAAACGTTCCCGGAATTAAAATGTAAGGGGGAGGAAGAAGAAGCTCATACGTTTTGCTTTCAACTTCCCTCCGCCCTTCTCACTTTTTATCCCTCGCAGAATTCAGAATTAATTAAGTTGTTCGGTTTTGTTCGTTTGATCCCGAAGACCTTGTCAAAATAACTTTTCCAATTTCAACCGGTTCTGAATTATTTTAAAAACTCTCAGGTTTTTCTATCATCGCCAGAGAATACTGACTTTTGCCCTTAATTTCACGAAGATCTGCTTTTTTCTTTCATTTTACACCGTGATTAAAGCTCGCAACGTTCCCCTTTGATTAATCAAGCTTTTAATATTTTTATTAATGTATTTTCTTACTACAAAATTTCAACTTCTTTTAGTGTTAAATAAGAGCGAATGTCAAAAATACCTCACAGGAGACCGGTAACTGAATTACAAGATACAGTCTGTGTTGTATGAGTGCAGTGCACAAATAAACTTGTGACTTTATAAATGTTGAAAAAGCAAAAGGACAGTATATTTGCTCCTGCCACGTCAAAATACATAAAATTGTGCATATGTTCATTTCCAGCGAGAGCACTTATTTGAGTGGTGACTCCAGATCACCGGTACATTCTCTCGAATTGACGGCCACGCGTTTCCTTTGCGGCAGAAAATTAACAATAAGAGTCGGGCATGTCACGTCTTGGACCGGTCATTCAGGACCGACGTGTCCGCACGGAACTTTTTCTCGAATTCCTTCTTGACTTTGTTGGCTTTTTCCAGTTTTTCCGTGGAGTGGTTGCGCTCTTCTTAAGACAGTTAACTAACTTTAACAAGTTAATAAATTATCTTAAATCTTAATTAATGTTTGACGAAGTGTAATGAAGAGTGTAAATATTAAAGCGTAGAAGCCAAGTCGAAGAACTGGTTTCCCGGGTCTTCTTCTATTTCGTATTAATTTTTCTTTCAAAAATTTTTAACGTTAATTATTTTGTTGAAAATTTAATTGATTTGTGTTTGTTTAAATATTATATATTGGTCTGTTGAGGCAATTTCTTCAAATCCGATACGAAGAAAAATAGAAAATTATGGTTTTGGTTCTTCGGAGAGGTTTTAGCCTTCCTTTTCATCCCTAATAGACTGCTGGGGTGGATTGCCCTTCACAACAATCCATACGGGCTCATCACTATTAGTTTGTGGCTCTTTTGGACTTGTGATGCCCCTTTTCTCCATCTGTCTATGATTATTTCTCTATTTATCTGAAGAAATTTAACTGCCGTCATTTCTAAAAATTAAAAGTCTGCGCTTCCTGTGAAAATATATTATTCACTTTCATTTATTTTACATTAAGTAAAATTTATTAATTAAGTATAATTATAAGCATAATTTATTATTATACATTTATGTTACCTGATACGTTTTTTTTAGCTTTAAATTTATATTTAACTTATTGACTCTTAAGATTCTATTTAATTTTTATTACGATATTTATTTAATCTATGTTATTTGATGTTTTGTTAATTCTACATATTTCATTTACTTTAAAAGTTATATATGTTTATCTTTGGATCTGTACATAATTTATAAATTTTTTTTATTGTTGTTTATAAAAAAAATTATTGCTTATACTCCCTTAATGCCCTCGGGCGAGATAAGGCTGAATTATTATATTATTATATATTATATTTATTTTACATTAATAGTTGCGACCCAATAAGATAATTAAAGAGAGGCGTAAAAAGAAAAAAGGCACCTTCTTAAATTCATTGTCGATTCAAATCGATTGTCGTGGCTTTAGAATAATAACTTTTTCATAAATTGAAAAACTTTAAAAAATAGAAGCCGATATATATACTACTAAATAAATTATAAATCTATACTTATTAATAGAAATAATGGAATCATGTGGAAATTTTTAAGGAAATCAAAACTGATATTTTGGAAACTGTTAACAAAGGGAAAGCTGATTCTGCAACGGCATTGTTGATATTAATTAGGAGCAATCATTATAGATCATAATATTCTATCTCCATCATCTCACATCAGCAGTAATTTATGAATATAATTACAATTTGAATATGAATTAATTTGCGGTAATTATTGATATAAATAAAGATAATTACGCAGGGAATTAAAAAGTTGTAATGAATTCCCTTACACAAATAATTCCAAACATGTTTTCATCATTAATCAAAAAATTATTTTTTGGTTTTAAGTATTTTCAATGAAAAATGTGTAATTTATAATTTTTACTTAATTCTTGGAAAACGAAAAATCTTCAAAGAATTTCGTTGTAATTTAAATTAAAATGCAACTCGTTTCAATGCCAAGTGACACCGAACTGATTAATTTAAATTAGTCTTTCCGGCGAATGAATAACACTTCCGTAAAAGAAGACAAAATTTTTCAGTATAATTTGAGCTTTCCTGCAACTTGAACGGCATGCAAGAAAGGTGATATTTTTCGCTGACATAAAAGCTTTCGGAAAGACATTTCCGGGGTCAGGAATTTAAAGGGCACTCTTTGAAACAAATTTGAAATTTTTTCGACTTACTAAAAGGATGTCTCCTTATCCTTTAATTTAATAATAATTAAGCGAGCTCTTTCTGACCCTTTATTCTAACACAAAGACTGCAAAGACAACGGATGTGTATTGAAAAATTTTTCAGATAAGATTTTCTACTCCATAGCAACCGAACACCTTTAAAAGGTGCCTCTCACTTCAGCTAAAAACCGAACTTATTCAAATTCGTAGTTTTTTTTTTTCTGGTGCAATTGGTTCTTCCGTCCAGGTGCGGATACTTCTGATAAAGAAAGAACCATCCAATCTGCTGATAATCCTCAACAAGGTTAATTTCTCACGGCTTAACCAACAGAAAAATTTTCAACTCATATTTTACGTGTTTTGATCCCCAAAGAGAAGATTATCGCTCGACTTAATTTTCATAGTATTTTTTATAATAATTGAAAAGAAATATAAATAAACAGATTTCTTCGAGACGGGATTAAAATCAGTTTTTCTTACAATGGCTTGAAATTAATTAATAAAAAAGGGTTTGTAATTAGATGTAAAATGAAAACTTAAATCTGACATTGTTAAGTCGATTATTATTTAATGATGACACTGTAAATTTGTTTCAATTTAAACATTTTTGAATTTGGTTTAAATTTTATGTTATTGCGTAATTTAAAACTTTTTTAAAAATTAATATTTATTTAAATTTGGCATGCATTTTTAAACTTGAAACATTTCACTAAAAAATAGCATTTTAATCGGCAATTGATTTCCTGCAGTTCATTCAACATTAAATTAAAAAGCTTAATATAAGTTAAGAACTTAATGTAAAACATTTTCGCACCCAAAATTTTTTACTTTTTTACCTCAACTCATATTTATAAAAATTAAAAGATTTTAAAAAGCTCTTAAAACAACACTGATGAGGGAAAAGCGCTAAAATTTCTAACCTTCGCATGATCATTTAATTTGCTGCATTGATTAAATAAATAACCAAGTTTGAACCTGAAAAAATTTTTATATTTTACTTGAAATTTCCGTTAATTTACACGTTCAAAATACGCAAAATTATTTCAAATTTAAATTTATCTCCAAAATTAAATTTGAGAAAATAGTACCAAGAGACCTCTACCGTCAAAAATATTTACTGTATCACAGCTTTAGAAAAGGCTGTGATATTTTAGGAAGTGAATTAAAATGGCTGCCTCGTTTTGCCGAAGAAGTTTTTTAAATTATAAGAATTGTTTATTTCAGACTCAAAGAAGAACGGGATACGTTGTTTTGTAAGTAACATACGATTTTAAAGTTCACGACATTGTTAATTGAGCTTATGTCATTTTCATTTGTTTTTTATTTTTCGTCAGTTTGTGTAAGGATCAAAATTCCGCAATGTAGAATTCCACTTATTTTTTTAATTATAAACTGTTAAACTGATTTGTTTTGTTATCAGTGTTTTTTATACGTTGTTTATTTGTATGCCCAAGCAAAGATTATAATTATATAATTATAACCAACAACGCTTTTAATTAACCACACTACTTTTCATTTCTTAATGTTACACTGTTATGGACCCTGAAAGTTTTTTTTTAGAAATTTTGCTCTTAGATTTACAAGTATGACATCCTTTAAATTTTAGAAAATTTTTTTCAATTAATGAATATCTTCGATATATATTTTTTAATCTTTATGAAACGCAATTATCAGTTACCAATGTTCAAGAGTAGTAATTAGAACTTATCTTTTTTTTAGGATACCGGAAACTCCGGAAGAAGTTGCAGATTTCAATGTAGTTTCTCTAGAAAATCTTCCAGACTTCTCAAAGTTGGATTCAAACATTTGCACACAGATATTCCATAATTATGGTCAGCAATATGAAGTTGGAAGTTGGGAATTGCACGAACATTTAGAAAAGCAATTAAAAGAATCAAAAAGAGTTGATGTTTTTAAAAATGTAATAGAACCACTGGAAATATTATCAGTGCCATTGTCATCAGCATGGGGTGTTTGCAAAACATTATATGTAGCTGATAGCACTCTCATGCCGCTAAGTAGATTTGCACCAATAAGTGATAAAGTAATCAAAATTAGGAATGAGAAATTTAATAGAAAGCCTTTGTACACTGCTTGTAAGCAATATTTTGAAGAAGCAGGCAGCAAGTGCTCTGAAGAACAGAGGAGAATATTAGAAAAATATATTTGGGAAGGAACCCACAGCGGATTGGGATTATCCGAACAGAAAAGAGTAAAATTAAGACATTGTTTTGATATATTAGAAGCAAAGAGAAGACTTTATGAGAATAAGTTTTCTAATTCTAAGAGTTTATTTAAACAAGTAATACATGATGTTAATTTTGCAAAGGATTCTCCCTTAGATTTATTGAGGCAAGTTCATTTTATTTTCAAGGAATAATTTTCCAAAGTCAGCAATTATCAATTTGGTGATTTCAGGTTTACAGCAATTAAAAAAAGTAATCCATTGAATGGACCATGGCTAATCACATTGTCAGAGGCAGTTTATCATAGGTATTTAGAGTATTGCCCTTCGAGGGACTCCCGTTACTACATCTGGTTACGACACAATCAATTATGCTCCAAGTTTTTGGACACGACCTGCAGCGCTCAAAGCGAAGTGGAAAGCATTCGCGACCTTAGGCAGAAGTTCGCTGAAAATTTGGGTTTCCCGAACTTTGCTCACCTCTCGATGCAGACGAAAATGGCGGGCAGCTTAGACAACGTGAATTGGGTTCTGTCACAGCTGCTGGAGCCCGCCAAGTCCGGCCAGGAGAGAGAAATCAACGATCTGGAGAAGTTCGCCTCCGAGCACGACTTCGACGGCTCTATCGAACTCTGGGATTTGCCCTACTGGAGGAGAATGGAAAAGAAACACAAACTCGGTCTCGACGAAATGACCCTCAAAGAATATTTCCCTCTGGGTCAAGTCCTCCTCGGTTTGATCGCTCTCTGCGAGCAGCTGTTCAGTATTGAAATAGAAGAACTGCCAGGGGTGGTTACTTGGGATCAGGACGTGAGATATTTCAGAGTTTCCGACGTGAAAACTAAAACCATTCTCGGCGGCTTTTATTTTGATCCCTATGCCAGAGAGGAAAAGCTCTTGGGAGAGAAGAACAACGGTTGGTTCGTGACGATAAGGCCGAGGTCTAGCATAATCGCCTCACTTCCGGTCTCGGCTTTAATTTTTAGTTTTTCACCGCCGAATGAAGAGGAACCATCACTTCTGTATTTTAGAGAGGTGGAAATGCTCTTTGAAAAGGTAATCGTTTTTCATAGAAATGACAATGATTAATTCCCAACAGTTAAAAAGAAACCAAAGGTTTTTCATTTTGGAAAAGTCTTTTTGTAAAATTAATTTATATTATATATGAGAGTAATTTTATTTTTGTTTTAATTACTATCATATATAATATAAATTAATTTCTTGAAAGAAAAACGGGGAATTATTATAATTTGATAAATCTGTAAGATAAGTCAAATATATACATATACATAATTAATTGAATTAATATGAGAGTAATTTCTGTAATTTTAAAGTTATTGGGTTTAATAATTAGTCGAGACCTCATCATTTACCCTAATTGATATAACAAAGAACTTTGCTTTGTTTTTAAGGAAATAATAATGTCTGTGTTTTTTTTTTCTTAGTTCGGACAAATGCTCCAGTTTACTCTAAGCGAAATGAACTATTCAGACATATCCGGATTGTCGCACATCGAATGGGACGCCGTCGACATCTGCAATAAGTTTCTAAAATTTTGGCTGTGCGAGAAAGGCACTCTGGAAAGCATCAGCGGTCACTATAAATCCGGAGAACCGCTTCCTAGTCACTTACTGGATAATCTATCCAACATCCACAGGCATTTGGCGGGCACGGATCTCTGCACGGACATTTACTACGCGAATTTAGATTTAGAAATACATTCGGGCACGGATGACTGCATGACGATCGTCGAGAGGCTGTGGCCCGAGCACTTTCTCTTCCTTCTTCACCCCAAAGACCAACACCCCTATGGACTCAAAGACTTATTTATCAATCCTTGGGGCGCACCCTATTACAGCAAAGTCTGGTCGAAAATGGTCGCCGCTGATATTTTCTACGCTTTCGTCGAAGCGGGCCTCAATGATCAAGAAAAAATGTCGGCACTGGGGAGAAGGTGAGTTGCCCTTTCCCCGACTCACGGAAGTCACTTTTATTAATCTGTATTATGTTTTCCAGCTTCAGGTCGACATTTCTGGCGTCCGGGGCCGGAAGGAAACCCAGCGAAGTGTTCAGAAGTTTTCGAGGTCGCGACCCCGATCCGAAGTCACTGGTGACACTTCTCAATCTGCCGACTGAAACGTACTTATCACCGGACACTGAGCCTCAGCTAGCCCTAGTCTAATTGTTAAATAGCCACTACTGGTATAGCGTATTTTTTCAGTATTATACAGACTGTTAAATAATTCGATTTTTAATTTTATTTTTTTTGTAAAAATGTAATTTTTTCAGATAGAGACGGGCTGTCGTTTCGCGCTTTGACAGCAGAAACCCCGGCAACAGTATCTGAATCGGTATTATTGTTTTGACTCTGGAAACGTGTCGGGACTTTCGATTCGTGACTTTGTGACTTTCCCCCCATTGCTGCAAACTGTTAGTGACCACGCAATACGCCTGGCTCCTGTTTCTTTGATTAAGTCACATGCAACGGACGTGAAGATCGTCGCTTTGAGAAAATATGCTCGGAGAAAACGACACGTTTTCCTTTATTCTGTACTAATTCAGAGAATATACGCTTAAAATGGTTTTTTTTGCATTTTGAATATAAGCGGAGACTCATAAATGGAATTAAGCGCATCTTCCCTAATCGCATTATCAATTGGTGAACCTTATTTATAGTTTATCTTCCTGTAATAGAACGAAAAGGAGGTTTTCCTCTTTCCACAACGGTTGTATATTTATGCAGTTAGAGTGTTTTTCCAGTTATATTTATTAGACATAATCCAACGAATTTCCCCTGGAGTTGGACTGTATCAAAATGAAAAAAATAAAATTCGTAAAAACCTTTTCCATGTTGCGGTTCAAATCATCTTAACTCTTTTTTAATTTCAAAAACCAACAGTTCAAAACTTTAAATTCGAACTCTTTTACGTTTTGTTATATCGAAAGTCTTTCTTTTCGAACCGTTTGAATTTTTAGAATACGGTTGAGTAATGGACAAATATACTTAAAAGCTTCGGAATTCATTTTGCAATTATAATTGGAATTGCGGACTGATTTGTTGAAAAAACAAATTTCATCTTCGTTTATAATGGAAAGTAATTATAGCTCTAGAGTAGCTGTGAGTAGTATTCTGGTCTCTATTCCTTTTATAACTCCCCGGTTGAGTATTGTTCACTGCATTTTGCACTTCTTCAGTAGTCTCATCTCTGTTCCAAAACAATTAAGCTTTTCGATGATATGCGAAAATGGGCGGGCAGAGGCAAAAAGAAAAAAATTTGATACTGGTTCAGAAAACGAATGAAAGAGGATTGTCAACAGCAGAAAATGCGCACGCATATCGGGAAAGCCCTGTCGCGACGAGGCGCTCAATTGTCGGTTTCGTCCTCACTCAGCAGTCGCTGCTTTATTTTCAAAATGAGCCCGTGCATTTTCTCGTTTGACGGGAAACAAAAATTTGTGAGCAGTTCTTAAAATGTTTTCTTTATGAATCCGCTTTAATAGTCGTTTTTCGTGCGGGGTTTATTTATTCCGTTGACGTGTTTTTGAGGTGCAGTGCTGCGGGACTGGATTCGTTCGCATTGGAGTTGAATCATTTGTCTCAGGAGTAAGTTGAACATGTCGACCCATGTGCCCGTCGGCTTGATGAGTTTGCAAAATTTTTTTTTGATTATTTCAAAGCGTGACCATGTCATATTCCAACAGGGGATGATGTTCGATGGGGTCCGTTGGAAAAATAACCGCTTTTTGGGCACTGTATTTGTTTGAGACCTCGAAAAGGTTTAGAAAAACATTCGTGAACTCCATAAGTTCATATTTTAGTGCTGTTAAAAAGTTCTTTTTGAAATTTCCCTGTTAAGGATGATTGTTAGAGTGGCAGCTTTTTAAAGTTAAAAAATACAGATTTCCTTTCCTCTAACATTTCATTGTGGAAAGGTTCTTATGCTTGTCAAGTCTTGAAGAACGTTGTTCTTCCATGCAATTATCAGACCTAATAAAGTTAGAATTAGTTACAGAAGCTCATCACCCTTTGCTTATATTTCTCCGTAAAAAACTAAAAAATGAAAAGATTGATTAACCGAAAAGATCTTCCCCGATTCTTTTTGAAGAAGTGCCAGTTTAATGGAAGAAATACTTCGGTTTCCCCAACGTATCTTTTTAAAATTAGCAAATTAACAAGTTTTGTTTTCTAATTTCGAGTTATTCGGTGTGCGGTTTGAAGTTTTCCAAATTCGTTGAATGAAGAGGAAATTGGATTCGGTGTATTTTTCCATGAAATTTTGGGAACCCAACATTGGGAAATTTGAAAGAACCAATGAAAGGGGAAAAAGAAAAGAAGTTTTCTCGCCGGATTGCTCAATAATCCTTTAAATAATCCCTTGTATTTTATTTTCTAGTGATGATTTGCCAACAGTTCTGCCAAACACTTGTCGGAACTTGCTGAATTTCGTTTGTTCGTATGAGTTCAGTTCATTATCGCACCTAATTAATACTCATTCGCCAGTTCTCTTCCTCTCGCCGGTCGGAAATGTCCCGAATTCCTTCCGCTTCCGGTTATTTAACCTCAGCAAAATGTTGACCCGCTGTTGGGAAAAGAGAAAGCTCGTTTTTCTTCAAAATCATTTTCCAATGGAGTTGAAAATTTAAAAAAACCTCACTGTAGGTTGAATTGGAATTACGTGTTCCTCCGGTTTTTAAGCAACGTTTCCCCCCAAACTACTTTTAAATGAAAAAGTAATTGTTTTCCTAATCGATCGGGTTTTTGACTCAGCCGAAGTTTTGTTTTACCTCAGCGACCACGACAGAATGGAGCCGTGTTTTTCGTGTCACTCGATCCCCACTACAGGTTCCCTCCATTTTGAGTAGGAGGTCTCGTTCCCCCTTTCATAATTCGGCTTCGTCTGGGCTTTCCTCCTGCGGAGGGAAGAACGATCCAGAAAATTCTAGGAAAAGAGGGTCGTAGTCGGGAAGCTCTGCGGGGTCACCAATCAATAGAAAGCTCATATGGTTACGGGTTTTCTTTAGTTTGTTTTTAAAGCGATTTCTCGCGCTGAAAGCAAAAACCAGTAATTCATCTCATCGTGATTATTAACTGCGAGTGCTGAAATTCTTGATTGATTTGTCTGGACTTCTGTTCAAATCAAAAGTATTTTCATTATTTTATTCAAAGGAAAAATGGTGTTCAAAAGACAGTTTGTCAATTTTTCAGTCGGAGGAAAAGGACCAAACTGACATTGTTTTCTTCACAGGGGGTTTCTTTGCCTCCATTTTTGCCGAAATATGAAAGAAAAGCTAAAGTAAAGACAAAAACGAATGCCATTTCATAAAAAAGCTCTCAATTTGAACGCTTACATTATATTATTATATTATTATATTTCTACTCCATTCCACCCGTAGGTATTAGGGTTTTTTTATTTATCAAAGTTTTTTTTTACAAATTTGAATTCAGCACTCCAAGGATTTCAGAAGATTTGTATAGAACTTTACAAAATTAAATTCAGGTACAAATTTACAAAGTAAAATAAATAAGTAAAATAAAATTATCAATCTGGTTTAGAGGTGGAGAAACCTATCTACTGTATGTATAAATGAAATAAATTAATGTGCAGTGGTTATATAAAAAAAATAAGTAAATAACTGTATATAGTAAATAAATAAGCAACAAATATATAGAAAATAAATTTAAAAAAGTATATAGTAAATAAATAAACACAGATATATAGAGCATAAACTAACAAAAAGTATATAGTAAATAAATAAACAACAAATATACAGAAAATAAATTAACAAGAAGCATATATTAAATAAATGAACAACAAATATATAGAGAATAAATTAACAAAAATTATATTGTAAATAAATGAACGACAAGTATATAGAGACGCTTAAATTATATTAAGAAAAAATATTGGAAAGGATCGCGACCGAATCCGAAGTCAAAGACGACGTGTATTGACTTCGGGAAAAATCAAAGGAAATGAAAATATTCGAAAAGCTCGCCAAACTGCCCCGGGGGCACAAATCAAAATTTTTTCAACCCCGGTGGTGAAATTTTTATTTGAAAGGAAAAGGAAGAAGGAACGCTAAGTGGTTTTCCACAGGAGTATGAAATATTCAGCGATGGCAAAGGAATAAAATACCCTTTTTCCAGCTTCCTTTCGGTTATTTCATGTTTGAATACAATTAAACTGCGGCCCTCAAACGGTGCTCGTAAAAACGGAACTTTTACCCTTTGGTCCTCAGTGGATTTAATTATGTTTTCGGTGGATGAAATTAGGATCAGTACTGTCGGTATCCCTTTGGGTTGAATTCTCTGTTGGAAATCCCAGTGAGCAGTTAAACCCTTTTTTTAACCTTTGAACTCAACTCATGTTGCCAAAACAGCATTTTTCGAAAACAAAACAAAAAAAGTTAACATAATTATTAAGTAACAAATAAATATTTTTAAAAAACATTTCAAGGAAGGAAATGGCGGAAGAAAAACAAATTTTTCATGCATATTTATTCAAAACGCGGTATATCATTTTATGACGCATTAAATCATTTGATGGGAAACTCAAAACTGAGCCACACACACACACAGACGACAGAGAAACCCTGAAAAAAAAAGATGGCTGAGCGCAACACCCACAGCTCAGAAATTAATAGATTATTCAAATTATTATTAGCAGCTAACGAAAAAAAAAAGAACTCCCTGGTCAGTATTATTTATGAATTTTGGCCCGCCTGGCGGAAAGGTTGGACGTCCATACAT
>JAQIBA010000233.1:0-22204 GCA_028293925.1 Brueelia nebulosa
TCGCCCCCGTCCCTCCCATCAAGGACAAGACATTCGGAAAAATTAAATGTTTTATTCATTCCAGCCTTGTGTTCCTTTGTTTCGTTCCTTTTCATTCCTTTTATTATCCTTTTCTGTTGCGTTCGTTAACTCCATCGATCGCCCCTGGGGTTGAGTGGTCGGCCACGGGAGAGAGAGAGGGAGAGAGAGGGAGGGGGGGAGAATACGGAGCAAAAACTGGAGATTGAAAATGGAGGGAGAAGGAGAAGAAAAGAGAACAAATGAAGGAAGAAAAAAGATGAGAACCAGAGTGAAAAAAAAAGGACAGATTGTGGAAGAAAACTTAAAGTAGAAAAGGGAAATGAAGAAAAGTAGAGAAAAGAAGAGATGAAGAAAGCGGACTTGAAAAGAAGAAAAATGAATATATGAAAACAAAAATAATAGGCAAAGGAGAATAAAGAAGAAGATTAAGAGGAAGAGGAAGAAGAAGAGGAGAGGATTTCTTCCCTTCTCCCCCTCTCCTCTTTCCAAGATGGCCGCCTCCCGATTCGCCATTATTTTTACTATTGTTATTATTTTATTTTTATATTAGAGGCATGTTGTAATGGTTGTAATGGTTGTAATGAGCGGCTACGTGAGCGCATTGTGCCTTCTTTGATGGCAACATTCCTCGCCATCATTATTTTAACATTTATGCTTTTCACTCGTTATTATTTATTTTTATTATTTTTTAATTCGGCGGAAACCATTTCCATTTACATAATTTCAGCCTCATCGTGATTCCCTCTCTCCCTCTCTCTCTCACTCTCTCTCTCACTCTCTCTTCGTCTCGTCCTTCACTCCCAATCAATCCTCCCTTATACATCTGAGGGTGCTTTTGATTGAACCCTTGGTCTTGTCATTTCTTTTTCCTTTGCTTTCCTTCACTTTTTTGTCACCCCTTGAGAGACTGAAATGTTTCGCTGTCGTCATGATGCTGGGGGACGAAGGGGGCGTCGGGGGTGGATTATGTAGCGCGGTTAAAGGTCGTCCGACCAATTTTTCTTTTTCTTGTCCAATCATCAGTTATCGATTGAATTATTGCTTTCACTATGAATTGTCAGTCTTTCCCTCCACCCCGACCTGCCCCACTCTGTCGCCCCTCCCGGGCACGGGGCACGGGGGCCCGTGGCTAATGGCTCTCAGCCTCCTGGGCAAACACGCTCCCAACATGGCGACTCTTGTTTTCTTACGTGCCGATCGGCCGTTCCTCCAAATGGGCGGTTGTCCGGCGCTCTTCTCTGTGAGCTCTGCGTTTGTTTGCCTGCGATGAGCCGTTGCCGCATTTAAGTGCTCTTCGCGGTCAGGTTTGCTTTGGTGTCACGTGCACAGAGAAATGGCGCTTTTGGGAATCTCTGCCCTTCTCTGCTTCTCTTTTCTTCCCTTTTCATTTTATTTCTTTTTTACTTTTCTGTTTTCTACCTTTTCTTACATTTCTCTCTTTCGCAATTTTTTCGTCTCTTTCTATCTTTTTTTTCGCCCTTCTCACTATTTTGTACATTTTGTCATCATTATTCTCTCTTTTTTGCCTCATTCATTCTCTTTTCCTCTTTCTTCATTCCATCCTCCTCTGTTTTTTTTTTCATATTTATTTTTTCTTTATCTTTGTTACGCTTTATCTTTTCCGTTGTTTTTTTCTCAGCTGAGCATCCTATTCTTTTTCCGACAGCCGGAAGATCTTCCGGTGGAAACGGTCCAGAGGACGCGAGGGATGAGGCGGACAAAACGCAAAACCCAGCGCCTTTTAAATTTTGACGAGGCGAAGGAGAAAAGGCAGCGTGAAGGGGTGGGCGTTGGGGGTTTGTATCTTATCCACCCCTCCCCTCCGCAAACCTGAATTTTTTCTGCTTTCTGACGCGCACCGGGGAGGGGGACGTGAAATAATTATGTTTCCACTCAACGTGGAGGTCAATATTTCACATGTTTTCATTAATTTTTCAACCCCCGGCTCCCTTCCTTTCCGCCCCTCCCCTTCATCCCCCGCTCGCTTCTCTTCTTTTATTTCTCTTTACATTTTCATGACGTTTCCCTACAAAATGTATATATTCCTTTCATGGCTTTTTAATGCGGGAGCACCAGAAGAGACCCTCACCCTTTTGTGTGCTTTCATCCCCCTCCCCCCGCCCCGAATCATCTCTCCGGGGGTTGCACCGAGCTCGCGTTTTAAAAATTGCCAGCCCCCTCCCCCCGGGGCTGTTCATTTCGGGATGAGACGACGGCGTTCGTCGGAACCGGAAGTGAGGGAGGGGGAGCGTCTTTGCGGGGGATGAAGCCGAGAGGGCGGCCGGGGAATTTGTGTTTCCGAACGGGTTTTGTAATGGCCTCGTGGGTCCGTGAATGTATGAATATTGAATGAATGACGCATGCATATTTCTCAAGGTTCTGGAAACGAGCGCATGTTTTTTAAACCTTTTCCCCCAAATTTACGTTGGAAATGAATAATGTAATAAATATTTATTACTCCGGTATTTATATTTAGGGGGAGCGGAGGGCGACGAAAGGAGAGAGAGAGGGAGGAAAGGGATGGGAGGGAGCGAAGGAGAGACCGGAAGGAGATGAGCTTTCCGGTGCATCCAGAATTCGAGATATCGAATTCGTCTCGTTGCAAATAATTGATAGGGGTGTTTTTACTGCGTCTTCTTTAAGTTTCTTGGCTTATTTATATTATTTATTTATTTACAGTATTTACCGGATTTTTTATATTAGTCTTTATATTCTTATATTTATTTTATATTATATATTTTTTTATTTTTGGAGTGTTACAATACAATTACAATTAAAGTATAATAACCTGAGTATATATTTTCCTCTACAGTTCCCTTATCTTTATACTAATTAAATATGCATATAAACTCACTTAATTAACAATCAAAGAATTAAATGTTACACAATCTTTTGTTACTTCAATAATATTATAATATTGTAAAATTCATTTCCACGTTTCGGGACTTTCATTATGTCGAACTCAAACGACGCTCATATTTTCCGATTAGAGGAATTTCTATCAGGAGATACACAACCCCCTTCGTCCCCTCCGCCCCCTCGCCCTCCCCCATCGCCATTCGGTTTTTAATATTCGCAATGAGTCCCTGATTTGATTTTTTAATATTACCGTTGGGGGGGCGTCGGAGGGGGCGAGAGGGGGCGGCCGGCAGAGGGAAAAATGAAAAATTGGGCGGATAAAACAATAAAAAATAATAATAGCAATAAATTTTTTTCTTTTTGCGAAAAAAAAACCCGGGAAAAAGGAATAATAATACTAAAAAATAATTATAAATAAAATATCACGAGTATAAAAGTTTTTTTTTATTATTATTTCTCGCTGCGGAATTATAAAAAATAAAAATCACATATTCGGACGTGAAACCGTCAGCGGAGGCGAACGAAAAAGTTAAATTTAAAATGTGAATTTTTGGGGGCGAAGGGGGCGGAAGTGTCCCACAGGTCGTCCTCTGTTAAGGCACTCCCTAATAAATGGATCGCCTCCCGTTCATTTATTCATATTAAATAAGAGAGGGACAAAGGGGGGCGAAGGGGTGGAAAATGCCGTTTTTTGAGTCGATGTTTTCATCCGGTTTGGAGGGGTGTCTTTCAACCCCTTCGATGCTAATCTCGGTTTGTTTTTATTTTCAGGTAAGTTTGGCTTTGGAATTAAATCGGATATTCCCCCCACAGTTGATGTGGTTTATAGGGGCGATTGTTTCTCCGCACTGCCTTGAAATGATCCGTTTAAGGGTTTAAACCACCCTTAAATTGTTTCCGGTAAGAAGTTTTCATGTGAGTTTTTCCAAATGGAGAAGAAATGGCATTAAAAGAATTAAATTTGGAAACTCACATTCGAAAATCTTTAAAAAAAAAAAAAAGAAGAAAAAGAAGAAATTTTATTGGGGAGCATTGGAGATTTATTAGAGAATTGAAAAAGCTGGAGAAAAAATGTCGGGGCGGAGGGGGCGGTGGGGGCGACAAGGCCCCGGGGGGCTGAATTACATTGTACTTTTGTACTTTGTATGGGCCCCGATATCGGTTATATAATAATTGAATTAGTTTCTTTAACTTGCTGTTGGGGGCGAAAGGGGCGAAGGGGGCGCATTTCCCATTTCAATGCACCTTCATTTAGAATTCACAATCAAGCGATTGTTTCCCTTTTCTTTAGTTTTATTTTTATTTCTCTCCCCTTCCCATCCGGGGGATGTTTTCATTCATTCCATGTTTGGCTATCGCAGCGCTCCCACCGTCCCTGATTCCAACTAATTTGGTCAGTAGAGGGTTGAAAATGTCCATCTTTCTCCTTCGACATCTGATGAGGAAAGGGAGAGAGAGAGAGTAAATGAAAGGGAAAAGATGGGAGAGGGAAAATGAGAGAGATAAACTGAGAAAGCGTACCTAAAACAGAGATAATGAGATAAAAAAAACTGAGAGAGAGTAAGAAAAAGTAAGAAATGAGACAAAAAAAAGAGAGAGGGTAACTGAAAAATATGAGAGAAGGAAAGGAAAGAGAGAGAAAAAGGCTATAAAAAAAAGAGAGAAACTGAGGGAGTAAAAGAAAACAGAGGTAAATAAGACGGAGAAACTAAGAGAGAGCACCTAAAATAAAGGTAAAAAAGAGAGAAACTGAGAGACAGTAAAAGATAGAAAGAGAGAGAGAGAGAGAAAAAAAAGAGAGATAATGAGAGAGAAACGTGAGACATAAAGAGTTGTAAAACAGTGTCATTTCGCGTCTTGCAGTGCTGACAACAGAGGAAATGAGTCGGAGGACGTTTTCCACCCTTAGGGTGAATGGCCAGGAAACGGAGGTCGAGGCGAGGGGAGGAATTGGGGGAGCGAGGGGGTTAATAATTAGGAAGCAGCTAACGGAATGAATAAGTAATGATTATTTTCTTGTGATAAATTTCGGGGCGAACTCAAATCGATAATTAATTCGGGCATTAATGTTTCACTTTGCCGAAGGAAAACAAACGCAGTGTAAATAGTAATCAAGTGTTGGCCGCTGCTGTTGCTGTCGCCCCCGAAAGGGAGGCTCTCGCCCACATGCCGACCACTTCGACCGGACGAGGGGCGGCGTGCGGGGGTGCGGAGGGGCGGCATTCGGATCCGAAGACCCGTCCGCTTCCATAATAAGGACATGAAACAATGGGAACGGGAGAAGACAATAGGTGTTAGTTTGCGAGGGTTGACATTAAACACAGGCTTGATTTTGTCTCGTAACAAGTTCGGGAAGCCTCCGAGGAGCAGCCAATCTCTTATCCCTTGTAGATAATTATCTGGGTGTCCGTTGGGGCGCGGGCGAGGGAGGAAAGAAGTGGAATTTATGTAATGCATTATGTGAAAAAGCAAATAAAAGGCATAACATTTTTAATAAAGCTCGCGAGGAGGTCGGGAGGGGTGAGTGGGGGCGCGGGGGGGGTGCGGGGGTGCGGCGACAAGTCAGCCGCACCCCTAAGTAAACACATATTTTTTAACTGAAAAAAAATTTTTATATTTTTTGTGAGTTATTGAATAAACAAATAAAGAGTTTTAGGATATTTATCTTATGGCGGTGCAGTCGGCGTCGCCGATCGCTCTCCAAACACCGGCGGCCCTTCCGAATTGTTTCCCTCCTTCGGGGGATGCGGGAGGGGGTGTGTTTTATCTCGCCCCGTTGGCATCCCCGCCGATTACGGGGTGGCCTTGCCAGCTGTGTTTGGGGCTGCGTTTGCGTTTCTTTCCCGGTTCATTCAGTGGGATGTTACAATTCGATCTGCTGCCACGTCTCTTTTACATTTAGGTTCTTTTTCTTTTGGCTTTTCATATTTGGGAAATTTGAATTTGATCTGCTGCCACGTCTGTTTGCACTGACTGATTTATTTTAAGGTTCACACGTTTTACTTTTTGGGGTTTTTCCGTTTCCGCTCTGAATCGTGGAGTAATATGGCGATGATCGTTTGATTCGATTAGTCCAGAAACTTGAATTTAATCTGCTTCCACGTCTGGCCGCATTAATCTTTTTCTTCTGCTCGTTTTTTTTATAATTCTGGGCTTTTCTGCGCTTTTATTTCTCTATTGTTTTATATTTCTTTTATACAAATATTTTTCTCTTCATTTTGCTTCGTTTTGAGCTTTTATCCTTTTTTCATTTTTTTTTGCTTTTTTTTCTTCTTTTTACCTTACGCATCTTTTATTTTTTTACCTTTCGTGTTATTATTAAATAATTTCTTATCTTTTCCGAGTTTGTTTTTACTCACTGTTGTCATTTTTTCTTCTGATTGTATTCCCAAAGGGAAAGCGATCCCGACCTTTGAAATCTCCCCGACAGACACCAACCCCTCTTCCCCTCCCCCTTCCCACCCCCTCTTCCCCTTCCACCCCCTCTTCCCCTTCCACCCCCCCGCCCCCCCGCCAGGGCTCAGCAATATATTAGCATTAAATTCGAGATGATGAATGCCCCGGCGAAGTCTCCTCGCCTCCCCCTCGCCCCCCTCGCCCCCAAATCCCGCCATTATCCCACGTGACATCCATGATTCATCATTAGAGGCGCTCTTTAATTACGCGTCCGCTCTTCTGCTCTGCAAGGTGACATTTTATAAAGTTTTTCTGTTATTGTCAATGAGTTTAATTAAAAAAGCCGGATAAAGAAGCGACAATGGGAAGTCAATCGGGGAAAAATCTTGGCGGATTAATTCCCATCCGCGACCTTTCGCCCTTTCGACAGTGTTTTGCGTCGTCTGCTATTTAAACATTTGAACGGTTCGGTTATTCATCGGTGTGTTTCTTTTCTTCTGGGGGAGGGAGAAATACGACGCGTCCTTCAAAATATTGATGGAAGAGAAAAATTAAAGAAGGACAAGAAAGATTTAGGAGGGGTATAATAAATAGAAAGAAATGCAGTAGAAGTGAAGGGAAAAACGATGAAAGAGAAAAAGAGAAGAGACAGTGATGACAATAAGTGAAGACACATAGAGAGAAGAAAAGAAATAACAAGAAAATACAGTAAAAGATGTGAAAAAAGAACACGAGAAGATAAAATGATGATAAAAATAGAAAACCATAAAAAACAGAAAAAAGAAATAAATTATGATAGGTTGTAAAGAAAAGAAGATGAGAAGAAAATAGAACTGGTGAAAAAGAAGAAAAGGAGAAAAAAGCAAAAAAAGAGAAGATGAGAAGGAAATAAAGTGAGAAAAAAGAACTAAGTAAAGGGAAGATGAGAAATAGATGAAAAAAAATGAAAGAAGGGAGGAAAAAAAAAGAAACAGAACGAACGATGATAAAAGAGACGATGAGTAGAAAAAGAGAGAATTGAAAAACGAAAAGAAGAAGAAGAAGCAGAAGACAAAAGCTGGCCAATTCCTGTGAGCTATGGGCGTTGGTGGGCGTTGAGAGGGGGGCGGAAGGGGAGGGTTAGGGGTGCGGGCGGGGGGGATGAATTTGTTTTTAAAAAGGCGATAAAAGTTAAAGAGTCAGCAATAAGCGAAAAACCATCAGCATTCGTTTTAGCATCGTAAATGAAGTTCGCATCGGGAAATAAAAAAGGGAAAAAATGTATGTTTTAATGGGAGAAACAAAGTGTTAAATAACAAAACCACAAACGGTGGGGCGGGGGCGGGAGGGGCGAGTAAATCAGGGCTGCCGGGGGCGAGGGGGCGCGATTGGCTTTGACATGCATTTTTCTATGTTTGTGCTGCATTCATCAAGAGCCTGTGGGAAACTGTCAGGAATGAACTCGAGTGTGAAATCCGCTGTTTTACAATTTGTCGACGGCGGCTCAATTAAAAACCTCCCGCGTCTCACCCCCCACCCCCGCCCTCACCCCCGTTAATTAGCCCGGCGCTGACGGAGCCCTGCTGCAGTGCTGCAGGAGTCGCTGACAGCTGTGGGGTGCACCAGAAGGCGCAGACATGGAAAGGACGGTGGCATTTCCTTTGGATGTTCTTCTGCTGTTGTGCATTATTCTCCTGTTGTTCTTAACGACAGCAAATTCTGTCGCTGCTTTTGTGCTTACATTGTTTTTAATTTACTATTCTATTTCTTCTATTCTTTTGATTTATTTCTCTCTGTTGTTTCTCCACTGTTTTTTCTCCTCTTCTCTCAGCTGTACATCTTCTGCTCACGCGTACGACAAACTCACCCTCTCGTTCATTCACTCTTCAATTTTTCGGCCCTTATAAACCTCACGCCGCCCACTTACACCTCTTCACTCCCCTGTCCTCAACCCTTGTGCAATTCGCACCCCATTCAACCCCATCCGAACCCACCCCGAATCCCCAAAGGAAACCGCACGAGCAATTATTCCGCCCACGTCGAGGGTGGAAGACAGGTACGGCTTCCGAGAGCCCGCGGCCGCCCCATCCGTCACTCAGGTACCTGTCAGGGCAGCCAACCTCGCATTGTCGTTAGCGTGCGCTAATGGAGCGAGGGAGGGAGGGAATGGGAGGGTGGCGGCCGGGGGAGGAGGGAGGGACGCTCGTGTTCTATGTCATATTCACTCCACAATAAAATATTAAAAAAAAAATTGAAAAATATGCAAAAAAGCAGCTCAAAATAAAAATTACATATGGCGTTTGAATTGTTGATGAGGAAGCGTAAGAAGGGTGGGTCGTCCGTGGTTAGCTTAGGGGCGGCCCGGACAGGAGGGAGGGCGCTCGGGGGCCCAGCTGCTCTCTAATTCTGAATGCGCGTTAATATATCGCCGTCCGACTATTGTCCGTTTCTTTTTTAGGCGAAAATTCCTGGATTGGTTTGTTTATTGTCGCCGTTGGTTGTGGGCGAGGGGCGAGGGCGAGGGGGCGTGGGGGCGTGGGTGCAGCCATCGACATATGGCGCGCTGGCTGTGGTGTGATTTGGAAAATAATTGATTTCCGCTCGGAGGGGAGGAAAGGGTTTGTGTGGTGTCCACTTCTTGACGAATTCTGTCGTCTGTTTGTTGTTGTATTAAAAGATTCTGTTTGTTCTGTCTGTGTGTGTTGTTCTCTTTGAGAAGATTCTGTTGCTGTTCTCTCTCTTCTCTCTCCTTTTTTCTCCTTCCTGTCTTCCTCTTTTTTTATTTGGCTCTTTCATGAGATATTTTTGGTCTCTTTTCCCATCTTTCTCTCTCTTTCTATTTCAATCTTACTGTTTTTTCTGTTCGCCTATATTCTTCTGTTTGTTCTGCCTATCTTTGAATTGTTTTTCCTTAATTTTCGGAAGGTATTTTTAAAATTATCTTCCGATGTATTCTATCTCCTCCTTTTGAGCGCCGTTCGCCCATCTTCGCTGGAGATGACTGAACCCGTTGGTCGCCTTCAGCGCCGAAATTAAATAAAAGAAAATTAATTAACCAAAGGTAGGCAAAGGCGGCCATGTTGAACTCGAAAGAACGTCAAGGTCGTTGAATTCGCTCGCTGATAAATTTTTATATCAGAGCAATTCCAATTGTTAATTACGAATTAAAAATCACATTAATGAGTGACAGACGGCGCATGTGGGGGAATTCGATAACGCGCGCACTTATCTTTTCTCAAATTTAATGCATTTAACCGTTTTTTTAAACACGAATGCCTTCAATTTCCGCCGCCATTTTCAGCCCCAAAAGGAAAAGAAACAGTCCAATGTCGGAATTTCAAGTCAAATAAGGGATGAAAATGAAGGCTTTTGAAAGGAATATTTGACAAAACTGAAAATGTAACGGGTATTTGAAGCTTCGTCGAACGGCCGTCGGCGGCGCTGTTATTCGTAACGTCTTTTGGCGGGAATTTCAAAACGCTTTCGAAAAGCCACCCCTTTGTGTGCGAGCTTCGTCGCCCTCCGTCTCTCGCTCCCCTCCTGCGGATCTAAGTATATGTATATTCAAATGTAATTTGGCATCATAAAAGGGGCGAGGGCGGCGGGGGTGGGAGTCGGGGGGTGGCCGGGGGTTGAGAAAAGTTTTCCCATTCCGAAACGTCCGTCGTAAATCGTGCTGCATGCACGTTGATTTCATTCAAGAAATAATGCCTCTCCGAAATAAATAATAAATTAAAAGTAAAAATTAAAGTTGAATTTGTTATTAGGGATGGAATGAAAATCCTCCCCTCCCGCGCCGCCCCTCCGCCCTACCGCCCGCCCTAATATAAATTTTATTTAATCTCCTCAGCTCCTACACATGTCTATTGCAAGTTACGGCCGTGTGAGCCTTTTCTCTTTCCACCCCCACCCCCGACCACCCCTTTCTCATTCATTTTTAATTATTTACATGGAATATTGAGAAATTCTCATCACGCACTCTCTTTTCCTCTCCCCTCTCCCCCTCCTTTTATTGTGTCGCCATTTTTTCCGATTCTTCCCTCCCCTCACCCCCTCGGAGGGGCAGGTGCAGGAACCGCGGGGGATGATGGAGGAACGGAGCGATGGAGAATGCTTTTATTGGCGATAAGTAATAATGTAAAGAAGAGTTGAACGGTTTGAAGGGCAGAAGACGGACGGACGGACGGACTAAACAATATGAGTTTAATTGAATTTTCGGTACCTCGCTAATCAGAAACAAAGGTCGGATCTCTCTCTCTCTCTCTCTCTCTCTCTCTCTCTCTCTCTCTCTCTCTCTCTCTCTCTCTCTTTGTTATAATTTTGATACGGTTTCGCTGTTCGATGGGTATTTGGTTTCCTCGTGTCTAATGCCACGAAAGTGTGGCAGCAGTGCCATTTTACTGACCTCTTTCTCTCTTTTTTTTTTCTTCATTCACTAAACTTTGTAATTCTTTTTCTGTGATTCTATCATTGTTTTCTTCTTTTAGTAGATTTTGTTGTTTCTTTTCTCTGTCTCTCTTTCTCTTTGATTTTTTTGAGTCTGACTCTCTTTTTTCTTTTAGCAGATTTTCTTGTTCTCTTTTTCACTTTTTAATGTCTACTCTCTCTTTCTCTCATTTTCTCTCTTTCTCTCGATATATACTCTCTCTCTTTTCTCTTCTTTCATTACATCTTCTTGTCTTTGTTATAATTTAATACAGTCCTGGTGTTGGTTGGCCGTTTGTTTTTGTGGTGTCCAACGCCAGAAAGAGAAGCACAATGACCGTTGCTGCGACAGCTGACCGACAACCGCTGACTCCACTCGCCCTAATTGGCCCTGCACACAATACACACAACCTCACATGGCGGACGCGTGAGCTTTCACTAAATAAGCGACCGCTGCGGCCGAACCTGCGCCACGTGGGCAGGCACGGGGCGCGGGGGCGTCGGGGTGGGTGTTGGGGGAGTGTCGGCTCCTTTTGTGTCCCCCCGTGGCCGTGGCGGGATTAATTGGTGTTGTTTCGCATGCAGCACGAGAGAGCGAAATAAAAGCAATTAGATCGTTTGAGTGATTGTGTTGGTCGTTTCCTTTGAGTTTGGTGTCTGCCGGGGGATGACGAGGGGGTGCATTCGAGTGATGAAAGAGAGGTGGAGGATGAAATAAAGAGGGTAAGAGACGAAAAGAAACTAAAACAAATTGAATAAAGTAAAAGAATGAGAGAAAGAGAGAAGGAAAGAAATTGAAAGACTGAAACAGATAAAAGAAAAAAGAGAGAAGGAAAGAGAACAAAAGAGGAAAACATACGGTGCAGAGAGAGAGAAAGAAAGAAAGTCAAAGAACAGAATGATAACGAAAGAAATCAGTAAATCAAAAATATGTACAGTTAAAATAAACTTATACAGCAAAATTGAAAGTAATAAAAACTGAGTTAATACAACAGAAACAGACAATCAGATACAAAACTTAATTAACAATTTACAATTGTATCGGCCGATATTTTTAACATAATAATTAATTGTATTTTGAAAAATATAATATAGATTAAAAAATTATCCAAAAAATTATATTTTAATATATAATGTATATTTATACAAACAAATAAAGTGTAGAATTACATAAAATGGCCGCACTCACCCCAACAGCATTTCCTGTTGAGGAGCAAAGTTTCCTTTGAATCGGGAACGGGTGCGATGTTGCCACGTGTGCCACCCCCGAGGGGAGGGAGGGGGTGAAACCCACCCGATCCTCTCCTCTTTTAGGTGAGTAACCATTTGAATAGTCGGCGGTCGGGAGAGGAACATCCCTTTCGGCAATCGTAAGTTATCATCATTATTTATATTAAAATTTATTTAAGGAAGGGGCGGCGCGGGGGTTGGAGACGGGGCGGGGGCGGAAGAAAGGAAATTGAGTGGAGAGCTTTGAACAATGAAAACTGCTTTTAGCAGGAACAGTCTCTGACTATTAGTCATTTTCTAATAACTGCCCGCTCTAATTCGATTTATCAGCAACCCCTTTTCTCGTTGAAAGGGTAGACTAAATTTAAATAGGGGTGGAAACGTATCACCGACTTGAACTAGCCACGAGTTTATCGATTTACTCAAAGCGTTCATCTTCCCTCCGATCATCCACCTCTTTTGGTTTTCTCTCCCCCAAAGCCTCCGTCGGCGCGCGGGGGCGGCGGGCGGGGATGAAGGGGGTGAGCCCCGAAATAGAAAATCAGAAATTAAATAGAAAATGGCGAGGGAATCGCGCGGGTACTCGTATAATAATTAAACAGCGCTAGTTTCATGTTCGAATGCAATTTTGAGGGAATGATTAGGAGGGGGACGATCCGGGGGGTGCGAGGGGGCGGCGGGGGGCGGGTAAATTGGCAAATTTATCGAAGTAATCAAATGCAGAATGTAGGAAACAACATGTTTAATTAACGACATACACTATTCACGTGTTCAACTATCGCAAATGCATGGAGGCCGCCTCATGCAGGTTAAAATTATTTAAACTATATGAGAGCGAACGTCAGTCAAATATCTATAATTCTTCCGCTATCTGCCCACCCCCTCCACCCTCCTTCGGCCCCCCGCGCCCCCCACACCCCCACGGCCAAATAGAAATGGGGAAACCGCCGTTCTAAATCATCCTCCGCCGGGGAAATCCCTTGACACGCGTCTATGATTGCACTCGGTTTTAAATTTTAGTTTATGCCACCGGGGGAAGGGGTTGTGGGGGGTGGATTTTGGGGGTGAGTGGTTCCAGGTGGAGTCGAGAGTTTTCAGCTTCTTTTCCGTATTTAGATTCGGGAGAGGAACTAATGAGTGGAGGGAAACGTGAAAGAGAAACAAAAGGAAAGGAGAGATTAAAGGTAAAACCTGATTTATAAAAATAAGGGAGGATAGAAGACAGATAGGCAGAGAAGAAGAAGACAGAAAGAAAAACTTTAAAAAAATTTGGCGGTGGAAAACATGAGGAATAAAAGTGTGAAAACAGTAAGAAATAGAAGAAGGAAAAAAGAAAGAAAACAAAAGTAGTCAAAAGAAGAAAAAGAAAAACATACAAAAGTAGACAAAAAAGAACGGAAGAATTAGAAAAGAAGAAAAAGAGGAACAGACAAAAGAAGATAAAGAATAATAGAGAATACAAGAAAAATAAGAGAAGACAAGAGAAAAGAGAAAAGGCTATTGCTATCGCCTCCAATTCAAAGACGAGCTCTCATCCCCAGACGACATGTAAGAATTCCACCCCCAAACGCCCCTCAGACTCACCCCCACCCCTGAGTGAGGGTTCCGCCAATCGGACGTGAAAAAATAAAACTGTAGCTGGCGTGGGACTGAGATAAATTGAAAGATAATCAATCAGAACCTGGGAGTGACATAATGAATAAACAATATATTCGCGGGGGCGCGGGGGGGGGGTGGAAGGGGGATGAAAGGGGGCGGAGGGGGGAAACCTGAAATTGACTAATAGAGAAACATTTGTCTCACTTTGCTCAAGTCGGGGAAGGTTCTCTGTCGTTTGTGAAAAGAGTGGAGGGATGATAAATGAAGGGATGATCGCGGGGGGTGAGGGGGTGGATGCCCTCCGAGGGACAATTAGGGTTTCCAGAAAAGGAAAGCGAAGGTCCGCACGCGAGTTTTTACTTTAATTCGGTCGTAATCATCATTATGTTGTTAAAGGAGCAGAAGAACCTTTCTTTCCTTTGTTCCTTTGACAACCCTTTTGGAGGGAAACATTACGCTGTGTTGACAAACTGACTTTATCTAGAATGAAACGGAATTATGTGAGTAGATGTGAAACGACGCCATAGACAGACGGATAGATGGAGAAAAAGACGAAGAATAGACAATTTTCTCTTAAGTGGACACAAACGAGAATAGATAAATGGCTGATTGTGTAGAGAAAAGATTAAATGAGACAGAAGCAGTCGAAGGGGAAGATGGCTTAATAATCGAATGACAAATAGCAGAATGATCAGAGGAGAGGCGGTTGGTGCGCGTACCTGGGGAGAGGGGAGGGGGTTGGAGGGGGCGAGCAGCCCCCCGGGAGTCACCCACAGCCCTCTCTGACATTGATCGCATACCAACCTCGGCGGAACCTATAATAATCGGAATCAATAAAAATATCCACCATGAGGACTATGATAATAACAGTCGTATGCGGCTTAACTATCGGTTTATATATTATTATAAATTCCTTCTCCCCCCCTCCCCCTCCCCCTCACCCCCGCTCCCCTCCAAACGTTGTTCTAGAATGTTCCATTGTTCGCCAGAATGGCGGATGGTTTGGTTGGCCTGGAGGTCGTTTGGAAATGTCAATGATTTGTTTCTCCTTTCGTCCTCTGCGCGTCGCTCCTCTCCTCTTCTTCTGCTCGGGAGAGGAAGAGATGAACTACTAAGTGGAAATGCGCTGTGGGGTGATTGGAAAAAGACTGAGGGATAGATAGAAAAAAGCAAACGGGTACACAGGGAAAGAGCAAAAAGATAGAAAAAAGACAGAGGAAATGATAAAAGAAAGTGATAAGCAAAAGACGAACGAATAGATCAACAAAGAGTAGAAAGATAGAAATAAATAGAGAAGAGAAAGAAGAATAGATACAGAAAGGGCTGAAAAGCAGGAAAAAGATAAGCAAATAGACAGGAAAAAGACGAGTAGTTAAAAAGGAATAGATGGTTTTAACTTATGAATACGTGGATTCTTTTTAAAAATAGATAAAATTCTTTTCAGAATAGAATAGAAATGAATAGATAGATTTCTTTTTCGATTCATCTACTCTTTGCACACATAAAATACCATTATTTTTCATTTACTTGTTTTCTTTTGTGTTCATCTTCTACTAATCTATGTCTTTGCTTCTGTCTTCTCTCTACACATCTGAAGTTGTGTCTTTTTATTCGTGTTTTGTCTTCTGCCTTTTCTTTTAATTATAAATCTTTCATCTCTTTATCTTTCTGTCTTTTTTCTATTTATCTCTCCGTTTGTCTTCTGTCTATTTGGTTTGTCTCTCTTCATCTACGCCCGACACCGCCAGGAATCGCTTTCCATGCGGAATTCCTTTGACTCACCCTCAGCGTCAAAGAATGTCGGAAAGAATTCAACCCCGGGGGTGGCGGGGGGACGAAAACGAGGTGAAAACAAACTGGAAACGAATTGTCGTCACGGCTCACCCCCACTCACCCCCGCCCTCACCAACCCTCCCTCCAACGCATGCGTTGCTTCGCGCCTCCCATCAATTTCCTGCTTAATTTGCTTCCTCCCCGACAGCGGAGGCAACCGACAGACATCTTCTTCATCTCCGACGCTCGCATCCATAAAATCCCTCAACGAGTTTTCATCCGCTTTTTTCTTCCGCCCCCGCCCCCGCCCCTCCGCCCCCTCATCCCCGTACCTTTGTTTATGTCTCCATCCAGTCATTGAGCACCTGTTGATCCTTTTTTCCTCTTCTTTTCTTTCTTTTCCGAGGGGTTGCCGTTACGTAACCGATTCAGGGTTTGATTTTTAATGAGTTTTTTGTCTTTCTGTCGGGAGACGCTTTCACCTGTTGAAAAACAACCCCTCCCGGACCCTGAGCCGACGACTCGTTTCCCCAACCCCCGAAAAGCCGAGAGGGCTCTTCTCCCCCGGGGGCGCAACCCTCGAGAAGATAAGTAAAAAGCAAGAAGGGTTCGCCGCACGACAGGGGCGATTCATCAAGAGGCGAAGCTTAAAATTCATTCGCAATTCAACCCTCATCCCCCGCGGGGGGTGGCCAGGACGCGAGGGAAAAAACGATATCCTCAAAGGGGTGCGATAATTTCGTCTCGCAACTCTTTCCCTTCAAATTGAGCGCTGTCTTCGGTTGTCGTTTTTATTCGGGGGTTGTTCGGGGGTTATTTCGGGTTGTTTGGGGGTCAGCGGAACCCATGAGAAGAAAATTTATAAGCAGAAACGCAGAATTAAAGTGAAACCCGTTTTTTCTTATTATCAGAAGTAATTAATAAATCCTGTAATTAGTTTTATGTGAATTATAAATAATAATTTATTCGTTTAATGTAAATAAATTATAATAAATATAAATAAGTATAAAATTAATAATAATAAAACAAATATTTTTTTAATTTATAATTTTATAATAATAAGACAAATATTTAAAATATAAAGAACTATAATTAATAAAAAATCATAATTTTCTTCTTCATAATTGAGAAAAATCTTGAAAGAAAGTGGAAGCAGAAGAGATATTAAACGTTTCTCCCCTTAATTCATTCACTTAAATATAAAAATATAAAAAGTGCTTACTGGATTGATATTTGGAAGTTATTAATAAAAATTGAGCGGAAATCCTCTGGAGAACACTTTCCGTTGAGGGGGAAGGAGGCGACGTGGCAGGAGACGGTCCAAGATGGCGACCCCCGCCCTCCCCGATGAAACTGCAATATTAACGTTAAAAAATAATGTAATTAGCAACAAAGCAGAATAGCGAGGAACATATTGTCTTGTTTGCCCAAGTAATTTAACGGACTCAGAGCAAACAACTTGGGTAAATATCATTATTTCCAAATGTCCACCAGGACAATTTATTATTTCCCGGAGTTTACTTTTCTTTGATTGATGGCTCTTTTTTTATTTATTTTCCCCCGCCCCGGCCGCTCTTCTCCTTATTTTATTTATTTATTACATGCTTCTTATTATTTTCCGAGAAATCGGAATTAACTCGGGCTCGTAAAACTCACTTTCGCCCCCCCCCTTCCGCCCCCCGCCCCCTGAAAAACCACTTTCGGAGAAATGAAGACCGCCTCGCCTAATGCGTTTGCCCAACGGTCACTCTCAGTGCTGCCAACTGCGCCAACATCGCCTCGGTTCCCTCTAATCCGCTCCTTGTCCGGATTAGACTTTGCCGATTAGAATTACTTTGGGATTAGACTCTAAAAATGAGATTGCGATTTTGATAAGTGTAAAGTGAGTTATGATTTGTTGATTTTTCGCAGACTTTTTCTCATTTGCACTTTCTCTGTTCTTTTTTTGCGTTTCTTTTCAGCCGCTTTCATTCTTCTTTTTTTCTACACTGTTTTCTTTACATGTGTTTTTTTCTGTTTTTTTCTTCTGTGAAGTGATGTTTGGTTGGATTTATGTTTTTTCAATGCTTTTTTTTTGGATCATCTTTAACTGTATTTGTTTTCTTAATTTTTTTCTGTTTATATTTTTTAAAATTTTTTCATTTTCTTTTTTTTTATCTTCTTTCTTTTTCATTATCCTTAGTTCCACTTCTTTTTGATTTGTCTTTTCTCAGTTTTCCTTTTTAAGTCCTTTTCTTCTCTTTCTGTTTCCCTTTTATCTTTTTGACTAATCTTCTGCTCTCTTTTTCATTTTCTTTTGTTTTTTTTCGTATCTTTTTCTTGTTTTTTACCAATTTTCTTCTTTTCAATTTTATTTTTCAATTTTTTTCTTTTTAATTTTAGTTTTTTCTCCCTTTTCTTCCTTTTCATTTTTTATCTTTTGCTTTGCCTTTTTTTTCTATCCTTAGCTGCTTTTTGTCTTTTCCGTTTTCTCCTTTTTTCAGTTCTTTTCATCTTTTCCTGCTTCTTTTTTATCTTTTTTTTATTAATTTTTCTTCTTTTTTCCTTTTCTTCCTTTTTTTCTCTTTTTATTATTTTTCTTCTTTGATTATTTTTTCTTCTCTTTTTTCCTTTACTGATATAATAATCTTCTTTTTATTTTGGATACATTTCTCATTTGTTCTTCTGTTCTTTTTCTTTAACTGATTTTCTGTTCTCTTCTTCATATCTGTCTTTTAACCGAACAAGAAGAAATGCTTTGATACAGTGGTTTTCTATTAAGAATATAATCCAACAGTGGAAACAAGTCGGCATTCTCTCTCTCTCTCCCCCCCCCTCCCATTGCTGATTCTCAGCTCCTTACTTAGCTTACCAAAGAGAGAAAAGCAAATCCTCCTCCCTTCGGTTTATTTTCAGACTCACCGAAAATCACTTCGCGTGTGGCTGATCTCGCAAATGGAAGGGCGATATGAGGGGGATGAAGGGGGCGGCGGGGGCGGCGGGAGGCGAGGAAAACCTGAGGGAAACCGGCAATTTATTTCGGGGCAATTTCAAGGTTGAGATGTCTGACAAGAGCCACCGTTCTTGAGCCCGCCATTTTGCATATCCCCTTCTCGGGATTGGTTTCTTCCTTCCCCCCGACGAGAGATAAATTAATTTCGATTCCATCAACAGATCGACCACCCTCGTTCCACCCTCCCTCCCTCCGACCACGTGAAATTCCCGCCTTCGACTCCGGGCGAATAATAAAATGCCGTCACGAGGAGCGCCCCGACATTTTTAAACAGAATTTGTTTGCCAAATGAACCGTTAACTTCTCATTTCCAGAAGGAATTACGGGGGGCGGTGGGGGCGGCAAGAAATTGCTCAATTAGGGGATGACGAGGGTCGTTGGCGGATATCTGCACTTGTGGCTCCGAACGGGTTCGAATTTGCATCGTGAGTTTGCCGGGGGTGGCGTTGGGGGAGGAAACGTCCTTAATTATAAATGGACGAAAGTAAAAGGAAGAGGAGGACTCGAGGGGAGACTCGCGGAGGCAGCCAATTTGCGAGAATTTAATCGAGTTAGTGAAATGACGGGGATGAAAGGGGCGGGGTGAGGGTGGGGGGCGAGGGGAGCCCGGTGCACCCCAAGATTCTAAAAATTACATTTTCTCGCTCCCCCTCCTCCCCTTCGCCTCCCGTCTTTGGCGAATTAATTATTTTTAATCACGGTAATTAGTTATTAATTTGAGCGAAGGTCATCGAAACAGCTGCGGATTGGGAGTTCATTTTGTTTCTCACGCCGGACTTATACGGTTTTGAGTGGAGACGTGCGCGGGAAGGAGTCGGGCAACGGAGCAGAAAGAGCCATCTCCTGGAAGGTGTTTGGGGGGACAATAGCGTTGATTCCTGACGGGGGGAAGTAAGCAGACGAAAAGGCTGCCGATAAACATTTTAATCTTTGCAACTATTTAAAATTTTATTATCGATCTCATTACCTCCTTTCCTTCTCTCTCTCTCTCTCTTTCCCCCCTCCGCCTCCATCTCTCTCTCTATTTCATTATATTTCTTTTTTTTATTGCTTTGTTTTTATTAGCGGCCTAACTCTATTTCCCTTTATTCTTATTATCTCGGGGAAAAAGCGAATGACACGATTGTAATTAATTCAGCTTTTATCGTATCCGCGGAATTGTTTTCCCTTTCTTATTGCCATAATCATTGTTCTCTGCTGATGAGAAACGACATTTCGCCCCCTTCGCCCCCTCCGCCCTCCTTCGAGTGCCCGCTCCCTCGGCGATTAGTTCGGCGGCGTTAATGGCTTTCCTGTCGCGGCTTCCAATTCCCCGCCTTGAGGACGATTTTTCACTCTGTTGTTTTGCTCCCCGAGCAGAGTTCAGAAGAGTACTGAAAACGAGATGGGAAGAAAATTGGAGGAAATACAGGATTTGATGAAAATAGAAGAAGTGATTATAAGAGTACAGTAGCAGATACAGAGAAATAGAAACAGAAAATATAATTGAACGACAGCAATGGGATTTTATAGAAATAAAAGTAAGAGTTTGAGGACAGCAAAAGATTATAAAGAAAGAGAAAGACGACAGTAAAAGAAAAGAAGAAAATATACAAAATATTACAGAAATAGAAGACAACAGCAAATATAGAAAACAGCAGACGAAATTTAAGTAGAAATTACACTTAGACGAAAAGAGAGCAGAAAAGAAAGCAAATTGTCAGCATATAAAGCAGTAAAAGAGAGCAGAATTACTCCGCTGTTGCTAACGAGATTAGGTAACGTCCGAAGGAGTTGCCGTTTTATTGGGGAACCATAAGGTCTGCGGTCGTTCCGCGATCATCCTTCGTCGCCCCGCCGCCCTCCTAATCCGCGTTTATACAACCGCAACATCCCAATGAACACCTGATTCTGATTTCATCCCTCGCTTTCATCCCCCTCCCCCTCCCCCTCCCCTCCCCAAAAATTAATTCCTTCGGCAGATGTATTTTATTGCGAGCCCTAATATCTTGACGAATGGGGCGAAGGTGCGCGGGGGCGAGAAGGGGAGGGAGCCATATTGGAGAACGCCAGCGCCTCCTGGAGCCCGGCCGGACAATTAAAGAAAAGCGCGCCAAATTTGTGAGGGAGGGGCGAGGGTGGGATTAACATAAATCGTCTTTGTGATTGGGGGGCGGAATTTGATGTTTAACTGGTGGTGATTTGCGGGGGCGGAAGGGAAAAGAAAAATAGTTATTATAAATGGGGGGCGAACATGTGGAATGCGGTTGCGGGCGCTGCGGTTATCGGACGCCCAATGCGGCGGTCGACTCATCTGATTTTGTGAAAAGCGTTTGCTGACATTGGGGGCAGTTTGGGGTTCCTTGTGCTGATCTTTTGTATTTTCTCTTTTCAGGTAAGTCATTTTTGATTCCGTTGTCATTCGGAAGGAATGAGTGAGTCCTCAGCGTTGAATTCTCAGAACCAAATGAAATCATCTGAACAATTGGGTAACGGTAATTAGTGTGAACACTAACATATGAAATGATTCATTCAGAGAAAAACACTCAGTGACAATGTTTATTTAGTAACAACATTAATTATATTAATAAATAAATAAGGAAACATATAAATAGCCCAATTATATAAATTAATTAATTAAATGATAATACGTTAAGAAATACAAAATATATATAGTTAAATTATAATAAATATTAAACAAATAAATTTATATAAATAATACAAAAATAAAATAATTGATTATAACTCAAATAAATAAAACCTTTTCAACACTTAAAATTACATAAAAATAAAAACAGTAAAATTCATAAAATCTCAAAATGTTGAAGTTTAAATAAAATAAAATAATAATAATAATATAAAATAAATAAATAAATAACAATAAAACATACAGTATAATAAATTAGAATAAATGAGACAAACGAAAGGAAAAAAATAAGTAAATAGGTAAAACAATTCAGTTATAAAAGCACCCAAAAGAAAAACAATAAATAAATAAAAACGGCATAAAATATAAAAATATATTTTTATAATAAATTTAATCATAATGTATCAAATTCAATGGAAAATAAAATTTTCTCCAAATCAGTAAGACTTTAATAAAATTAAATGAATAAAGTTTTTAATAAAAGTATTAACCACTAATTAAAAATTAAACTATTTAAGCAATAAACTAAAATTAATTAAAGTTATAATAATGTTGTCTATTGTCAGCGGAGGAATTCGGAAAAAACCCCAAAAAACTGTCGAAACGTCTTCAAACTCGACAGCAACGCGATGAAACCAAAATTCCGGGATCACTCACCCCCGCCCCCGTTTAAACTCACCCCTTCGAATTTTCCCCGCAAGTTCGCGCGAACGCTTCCGATGATAAAAAAAAATAAATAATTAAATTGCAATCTGCCAAAAAAAATGCTCGTCAACGTCCTCCGGAAAATAATAAAAAACCGATAAACTGACACATCTGTCTCCACATGCTCACAACTCCAATTTAAATAAAAAGAGCGGGGGGGGAGGGCGTCTCACCCCCGGAGGGAGGGAGGCCGCCAAGGAGTTCCCCACCCGCCGCTCAAATACTTTTAAAATCAAAATAAATTATCCGCACTTTGATTAAAATCAATTAATAAACGTCATGAGAATTTAATTTCAATGTTCACCCCCCGCATTACCACCAACGGTTACCCTGATGACTTCTCAGCCACCTCCGGACATCCCGGGGTGTCTTCCCCCGAGGGACGCCCCGCCGGAAATTAACGCCACTCACCCCCACTACCCCCGCGCGCCCCTCCGCGTTCTGCTGCCACGACGGGACGGACACAGGGTGTGTTCCACCCCTGACGTGCGCCGCGCTCGGGCGGGGTCGTGACGAGCGGGAAATAAAAGCGGGACGTGGCACCAGAAAAGGATGAATCGTAATAAAGTGTAAAAGTAATGGTGTCAACACCTCGTGAG
>JAQIBA010000233.1:22304-79825 GCA_028293925.1 Brueelia nebulosa
AAGAAATATAACATTAACTAATAAATAAATAATTGATATACATTAGGATAAATAATAGTTATTTCTAAAATACATTTATATTTGACGTTTTATAAAAAATAAAATATGATACGGCAAAATACAATCATCAAAAATAAATCGAAAATTACAAAAAGTGCAAAACCAAAACATTTAAAAATATAACTGATAAATAAATATTTTGAAGTGTTTTATAAACTTCAAAAGAAGAACAAAAAAAATAAATAATATAATTTTAAATATTTGATATAATTTGTAGTCGCACTGTGCCCAAAATCATTTCACTTTTTTTTTAAATATATAAATAGAAATTAAAATATAATTAAGTATTTATATTCGGGTGAGGCCAATATAATAAAAGTAGCAAAATATTCGTCTTCTAAATTAATTAGACCACAAATACAAATGAACAAAAGTTTTTTCCCAAAATTACATTCAACGCTTTACGTTTTTGAAATTACATTCAAAAAAAATTTCAACATTACAACTGACCGAGTATTCATTTGTGTAACACTACAAAAAGTGTTCCTTTTTTCTTTCCATTTTCTGCCATTTTATTTATATAAATGATTTTATTTCCTTTTGTGTAATGGGACAAAGACGCCCCCTATTTACAAATATTCAAAATGTGGGTATTAAACCGGTTTTACACTACAAAATGATTTTTTACATGTTATTATATTAAATCTCACCCGGGTTGAGAGAGGGGTTACTTCCTAAGGGATGAACTCAATAAGGGGGGGCGGCGTCGCCCTCGATTTCGATCGATAAATTGCCACCAAATTTGTAATCAGACTCCGTTTTGACTCACATCGAAATAAAAACGAGGACAATTCGATCATTTTTAAAATGCTTATGAAATAGGACAGATTCGGTTAATTTTTGGCAGTTTCCCGCGTTTTATGAATTTATAATCTTCGGTTAATGAAATTTAAACGGAACTTTGGAAACGACTTTGATTTCTCAAATTAATTTAAAAAAGCCCGCGAATTTCCACCGGAAATTGAGAAGGATGAGAGCACGTCTTCTGCTTGACCAATGCCAATTCTCTCTCTCTCTCTACTAAATAAATGAAAATTAGATGAAAATTTTGAAAAAAGTTTAATACACAAAAAATACAATGTATTCAGTATTTGAGGAAATACAATATCCACCTCGTAATTGTATACTTTGCTCACTGTACTCAAATTCAACCCTTTAACAGCAGAAAGTAATTCGCAAAGTTATCTAAACCTGAACAGATTTTCTATTGGATATTTTCGAGAGCAGATAATTCTTTGGAAATCCGTTCAGTGGTTCTTAGATTTTAGATCTTTAGATCTTAGCGAATAGAAAACGGTGTGCACACGCACACAAATTTCCTTTTTAAGATATTTATATATTAGTATAGTATGATTAGAGAATTAATTAAATTTTTAATACGATTTCTGCTCCGCCGTATAAATCTGTGAAAAGGTTTAACGAGAGCGGAGTTATGTTTTCGATGTGCGGATCGGACGGACGGACGGACGCAAAAGCCAACAAATCATTAAAATTTTCGCGGAAGGGAAAACAAATCAACTTTCCCGCCCTCTCTCCCCTTTACTCCCCCCCCCCGCGCCCCGAAATTATCCGGAAAAAGAAAAGGGGGCGGAAAGTTTTTTGACCCTGAAACACGCAGACGGAGTTTATCCGAAAGTTTTGAAAAAAGGAAATGATTTTAAAAGAAGGAGCGAAAGGGAGAATCCCGAACAAAAGAAAGTGTGTCAATGGTGTCAATGTCAGGGGGAAGGCGGCCCGGGAACCGGAAAGAGATCAAAGCAGACGACACGCGCCGCTCTTGCCAATTACAAGAAAAAATCTTCTGCCTCGAGTTTTCTTCCTCTTTTGTCTCGAGGGTGCTTCCGCCCCTCGCCCCCTCGCCCTGCCTCGCCCCCTCGCCCTGCCCTCACCCCGTCGTCTGCTTTTGGCGCGAAGGGATTCAAGATGGCCGCCGTGAGGACAGCGCCGTGTCTTTTGAAAGTGGGGTTACGCAACGATGGGGGCGGTTCGGTTCCGTGAATTTCACGTATTCGTTTGACTTATAATTCTTGTTTGTGTCACCGCCAACGCCCAAACGAAAAAATATTAGGTCGAGTCAGAAGTAACTTCCATTTTTTTTTCTTCAAAGCATTCAATCTTTCGCTGTCACAATATTGCCTTTAATACGTATGGAAAATATATACTTTTAACTTTCAAAATCATATTTAACGAAACCCCAACAGCAGAATCTTTTAGTTTTTTATTAATTTATTATATACTGTATTTCTTATTTATTTATTACATTCTTATTGTTTATTAATTTATTATACACTTATTGTTTACTTATTTATTTAATTTTTCGCTTAATGGTATATTTTTGTTTTCTGTCTATTTATTTCACTGTAACCAGTGTATGAATATATTTTTTTTATCTAATATATACAGCAGGTAGCTTCTTTCCCCCTAATTCGGGACTGTAATTTTTTACATTAATTACAATTTTTTTAATTACAAATTACAATTTTACAATTTGCTTTTATACATTTACATTTTATACAATTACAGTTGTTACAATAATTAATTACAAAAATCAATTACAATTAAATTAAATACAAAAACATTAACTACAATTACAAATTACATTTTTCAAATTACACAACATTAATTACAACAATTACAATAAAACATTACTAAGAATAGAATTATTTGTAAATGTGATGTATTTTTAAAATCTGAATTGTAGTTTTGAGAAAACACCTAATATTTAAGGGTGAAATAGGGGAGAAATATATTCTTTTTTTTATTTTGTTATGTTGGCTACACTCAAAGATACAATTTTTTGATAGATTTCCACCTCAACTCGTGAGTGTATCCATATTAAAAAATTGCACAAATGGGCAAAAACACGTGACGGCGTAAGATTGCGCGACACACCGCCAGAGGGGGGTGCGGGAGGGGGGGGGCGACAGCGGGGGTAACCGCCCCCCAACAAGAGAAAATATTCCTCGTAAAACGCACCTGGCGAGTATTAATAATTTGCTTAACGGAACGCAAAACTCGTAAACATTTTTGCCGGATGTTTTCCCTTTTTTTCTGCCTTTCTTCGACACGAGTTTCCTCCCCTCCCCGGTGGGGGGGTGGCGAAGGGGGTTAAATTTAGATTTTTAATATCAAAGATTGATTAGTAGAATTTTTTCCGTTTAATTTTTTAATTTGTTTTTTTACGGCTCGGAAGTTGGCATCGGGCCGCGCTTTGCCATTTTTTCTTCTTTTCTCGGGGCGAACGTGTCCGCGCGAACAGTTTTACAAGAAACGGGAAAATTTAACATTTATAGAAATTTATATCGTTTTTCTCACCCTCCGTCGCTTTTTCACACCTTTCCCGCCCCTATTTCTCACCCTCTTTATTTATTTTCTCGTCACTTATTTCTCGAGTTTTTCTCTCCGGGGAAAATTATTTCCTCCCGAAGTCCGCGGCTTTTCCTCCGACTTTGGAATTGCTGTTCTCATTAACTTTTTTTTTCTGTTCTTTCAGGTAAGTTCTTAACTTCAGTCTCCCCCTCCCCTCAATGTCCGACACAAGAAATGATTTATGGACTCTTCGGTATGTGGCGTTAAATTAATATGGGAATGGCTTTCGTCGATGCCCGGAACGGAGAGAGCGATGGCGGAGCGTTGGGGTGCAGCTTTCCCTCCTCGGGGGTGGCAAATGTAATTGGACAAGTGTCATGGCCACCCGGTGCATCCGACTGCATTCGAGTGCATAATTCCGGGAACACTTCTCCCGGCACTCGAAATTAAATACGAATTTGGAAATGAAAATTTGGTATTTCGCGGAAGGCTTTCCTCCCCCTCCCTCCCATCCGGGGGTGGACGCACACGGGGGTGAACATAATGAACCAATAATCAGATAGAAAAACTCGGACGTTTGCCCTGATTTGGGATTTTTACTTCCGCTTTTCTGCCAGCTCAATTTGGGTGTAAATGTAAATGAGCCTTGTTGAGCAGAAAACCAAATCCGGTTTTTTTTTCTGTATTTACGAGGAGAGAAAATAGCTTTCCCGCCCCCCCCCACGCCCCTCTCTTCTCCCCTTCGCCCCTCCTCATTTAGCCCTTCCACTCGTTTCAAAAACAATACTGGGCTGCCCTCGAGTTCCCCCCCCCCCCAAAGGGGTGGTTTTGGGGTTGTTAAATGCCTCTTGGAATGGCCTGGGGGTCAAAATGACCCCTCCATCGTGTTTTGCTTTTTGATGGTTTTACTTCAGAATTTTGTGCGTTTATATTAATATTTATGGAAAAAGCGTACAGTTTAATATTATATTCTGTACGCTTTTCTTATTATTCGTATGTGTTTTGTGTTTTATTTTTATTACTCTGCTTTTTTTTCTGTTTTTCTTCTGTTTCTATCTTTTTTCATATTTTTAGTTTTTTCTTTTATTTGTCTTTCATCCCCTTTAATTATTTTGTTCTTTTCTCTGCTTTTATCTCTCTGCCTTTTTAGTCTCTTCTATTTGTTTTATAATTTTTTCCTGTTTTTCTTTGTTTTGTATACTTTTATTTATTCGAGTATTATATTTCATTTATACTTTCTCTTCTTCCTTTTTTAAATTTTTCTACTTCCTTTTGATCTTTCTTCTTCTTTCGTCTTTTTTCTTTTTCCTGCTTTTATCTTTTTCTGCTTTTTATCTCTTTTTTCATTGCCTTCGTTGTTTTCCCTTCCTTTTACTCTCTTTTTCCTTTTATTGGTTTTTCTTAATTCTCACATTTTTTCTTTTTTTTTATACTTTTGAAGGCCTCGTTAATATCTATTTTATTATTTAATATATATTTTTATTATCTAAAGTTTAATATCTATTTTTAAGTTTTTCTTTTTTTATACTTTTTTTACTTTTAGTTTCATATCTGTCCGTAATTTTTTTTCTTCGTTCCTTCTTTAATGTCTTTCATTTCGGGTTTAGCGTCGATTTTAGAGGATTTAACGATATCCTCAGAAAAAGGAGTGCGTTCGGAATTAAAAAAAAAAAAGAAATTTAATTTCTTATCGTCACTCTCAAGGTTGGGAATCCGAATTTTGCAGAGCATTGCAATATTTACAGTAATTTACAGTCGGAATGAATTCGCCTTTTAAACAGGTGATTGGCTATCGATTATATTGCATCGTTAATCATTTACAACTTTTATATTTTTCTGCCACTTAACTCTTGAAACTAACCAGAGACGGCCTTGGTTCTCTCCCCTCCTTTCTCCCCTTCCTCCCCTTCCTCCCCCACCAATCCCCCTCCCCCCCTCCTTCGCCCATTCATTCCGAGTCTCCCCCAAAACCAATATTTAAGCGCAAAGTGGTTTTCGGTTACTTTTTGGAAACTGCACTAATTCCCTCCTCGTTCAATATTTATGCTCGTGGACTCCGACCGGAGAGATGGCGTCATTCTGCAAACTTTAAAATGTCTTTTAAGTCGGGAACTGTTCCATTAAGAGCCTCCCTCCCCTCCCGACCCCTTCATCCCCTTCTTTTTCTTTGGGTGAGCTGCTTTTCCTTTTTGGTCCACGGGGAACCCCTGTTAAAACGATATGGAGGGGGAGGGGGTTGTTTTCTTCTTCACTTTCATTCGTTGTCTCTTTCTCTGTTTTGGGTTTTCCGATTTTTTCCGCTTTTTTTTTAAAAATTATCTTCTTGTTCTCCTTTTTTCTCCTTTCATTCTTCTTTTTTCTTTTATTTTTAGCGTGTTCTTTCAGTTTTTCATTTCTTCTGCTTTTTCTCCGTTCTTACTTTTTCTTTTTCTTCCTTTTTTAGCATATTCTTGTTCTTTCAGTGTTTCTTCTACTTTTCTTCATTTTCTTTCCCTAAAGTTTTTCTTACTTTTTTCATTGTAAAGTTTTCATTCTTTTATTTTTATTTTCGTGAACTTTTGTTCTTTTTCAATTTTTGTCTTATTTTTCCATTATTTATTCAAGAGATTAACCCTATTTTCATTTACTCCATTTATTTATTTATAATCTTTACTTCTCACCTGAGGAAAAGAGTCGAACGCATCGCAATAAAAATGAAAACGCAGCCACTGTAATGGTTTGATGGTCGATAAGAGGATTTTATGTTGAATTCGGAAAGCTGAACAAGTGATCACAACTATGTGCAATAAATAACACGACTAATTAAAGGTAGTGTGGGCCTCGCAACCCCCAGCAACCCCCAGCAACCCCCGCCCCGCCCACTATAGTTAATATGCAATCCTTAGTCATCGAATGAATATATCAAACGCCGTTCCCACCGATGCACCACCGACCGCCTTCTTTGCACCCGAACTAGCCTATCCATTATTATTGCATTCCACCCTCTCCCTGCGCCACCCCGGCCGCATCCCTCATCCCCATTCACTCCGGCCAAGGGCTTTTGTTTTGTCAGGTTCAGACTGGACATTTCCCGCGTTTGCATCTGCGATGGAGCTTAATTAAGGGAGTTATTGAAAATTGGCGCAATGAACCGCAAACTTTGGTGGAAACATCCCAACTATAGCCGTTGGAAAGCTGACGAAAAACCATTAAACGTAACAGCGGCCATTTTTTTCCCGCTGCTGAGTTTTCCGAAGGCTTTGAATAATTGTTAGGTTTCGCTAATAGCAATGAAAATGAGAATTAATAGCAATTTGGTTTTTGGGAATCTTACGTGGAAAACTAAAACTGGCATTCGTTTCGTTAAAAAATTAATCATCAATGCTCATTTTCGGGTGTTTAATTGTTAGATGAAATCGTTTCCCCGATGATTTTTTTGATTGCTTTGATATTATGAACGATATTATCACCATAATTATTTTATGTTTATTTTTGCTTTTTTTCTGCTTATTCAGTTTTCTTTTAAATTACTTACATTGCCGTGGCTTTATAAGCGCATTTTCGAACAGAAGATAATTAAACGATTCGTCTCCGCTTATTTACTCTTCACGCTTAGTCCCAAACGTTCTGATGGGAAAATACTTTTTTCTGAAGAAAACATCCGTTAGGAACACTTTTAACAATTAAATGACGTCACAGGGGGTTTCGGTACGCATTCGGGAACTGCAATTTCGGCCCTCCAATCGGATGTTTGCGCGCGTGTGACGTCACTCTCACCTCCGCCTATCCGGTGACACCTTTCCGTCCACTTTGAATACGGCGGTTTTAAATCGTCAAGGTCATCCATTTGCTTTTCAAAAAGATTTTTTTCATAAAGATTGTTTCCGAAGTTTCGGAATGTTTTGGTGATTTGAGGAGAAAACATTTTTTAATTGAAAAAGACGTAAGCAGAGCCAGAAAGACTTTTATTAAAACAAATTTATTGATTTCGAACGAAGAGTTTTGTTTATAATGAGAAGTTGGTGATTTTCAAAATGAGTCAATACTGCAATGGAGAATATGCACCAGTGCTCTTGCACGGAACCCTGTCTGTAATTATATCCCAATCTCATCTCTCCACTCTTCGGTTGATTGTTTTGTCCGCATTTCCATATTTATATAAGCTGATAATGAATCCGGACTTATTATCATTTGGACTAATGCTTGCGCTGTAAACCAATGATTAATTTTTTTGCTGTCGCTCCTGCCGTTGTTGTCGTTGCTCCTGCCTCCAATCCAAATCAACTTTATTATAATTAACCTCATTAACTCGCCATTTCCAAGGAAAAATCTTTCCCATTCGGTTCACGCTTTTTCATTCAAACTCTTCATTTCTCTCAAATGTCCGAATTCCCCGAAAAAGGATGTGCTCGGATAAATTGCATTTTAATGATTGATTTTTATGAGGGATGCTTTTTTGCTGCTGGGGTGGATGCGGGGGTGAGCATTTGGGCACTCGCCCGGATTCCAAGAAGGCCCGTCCACTCCCCTTTCCCCTCATGCAGTCAAATATGAACACAAGTAACGATAGAGGAAAAACAATGGAAGGAAGAAGAGGGTAATTTATGCGCGGTGGGTACAGCGGAATAATAATGCAATCAAAGTGCATTATAGATGCACATGTGTATGGGACAGTCCTCCCCCCCCGGGCTCTATGAAATAGACTCCTGCCCTCGTTCTATTGTTAGATTTTCCACCCCATCTCTCTCCCTCTCATCCCTCTCCCGTTCGAGGGTGAGTTTTGTTTCCATTTCAAGGCAGCCGAACAAAGCTGGTCACCTTGTGCGGACTTGGTCTGGTCTTTCCCCCGTCTCTCTTTCCACTTTTGTCCCCCACTTTTTCAATTCATCAGCTGAAAGAAGTTCTCGTTCATTTTGGGGGTCACTCTTCTCCCCTACAATCGATTATTTCAACAACTATTGGACGATCGCTGAGCATTTGCTTTGCAGCTGACTCTCATTATATCATTCACTTTGAAATCGATTTCAACTTTGATAAAAAACTCTATAAAAATCTTATGTTAAAAAATCTAAAAAAGTGTTAAACTATTACTTTTAATTGTGGTATTATTATTATTATATAACTCAATATTATATTATCTGCACTGATTTCTATAAAAACTATTTTCTACAAAAACTTTTATTTTTACTGTATTAAAAGGCTCTTTATTATTCTTTTATTTTTTGGTTTATTATATTATATTTTATTAAATTACATGTTTTATACTTAAATGAATTATTTTCCTTTATATTAATATTATCTATTATATAGAAAAAATATTTTAAACCATTACACTATTTTACTTTCTATAAATTATCTATTTTATGTGTTATTTTATTACTATCTATTACTATTATTTATTACAATTTTAATACCATCTATTTTATTACTAATTATACAATTATATTTTCGTGATAGTATAATTTATTACATTATATATTCTTTAAATAATTTAATTTCAGCTTTATCAAATAATTGTACAGTTTTTTTTATTATTAAAAAAAATGATAAAAAAATTCCGTAAAAAATTTTTTTCGAGAAAATCGCGGAAACAGAAAAAGATTAGAAAGCGACAGAGACTTTCATCTACTCAAAGACAGAAACTGCAAAAAGCAAGATGATAAAACTAGAAGGAAAGTGTGTAGAAAGAGGGAGAAAGACTGAGAGAGGATAATGAAATGAATTTATCTATTCAAAAACAGAAACAAAAAGTAATAGTATGATAAAAGAAAAGAGAAAGTATACTGCAGTAGAAGAAACGAAAAAGATAAATGAAAAGGTTGGTACGCCTGAGAAGGATCGGATCTTCTGCGGAAAGGGTTGGCAGTGAAAGCGGATATCACAGTGTGGATGTGAACACCCATTAATGTTACACAGAAGACACTGGAAAGTCCGCGGAAATATTTTTTCAGAGTTTGTTTTTTTTTTAGTTGAAATTTCAACCCCTTAAATTGAGTTTAAAAATTCTTAAAGCTGAAAAAATATAAAATAATAATTTTTCATCCTCCGCTTCATTTGTCGGATTCAAAATGTTTTTAATATTGTCATTTTTAATTTTCTTTTATTCCCTCTCATTAAAAAAATATTTTTTCTCTTTCGGCCATTTTTTTCTTTATTGTATTTGTTAATTCCACTATGGCCGCCACACCGGACAACCCTCTGGTGTTGAAGTCTTTGATTCGAAAGCGAACTGTAATTGCTGAATCATCCCCTACCCCTCCTTCACCCCCTTTCCACCCCCAACACATGATCGGTGAAATCCCTCACTGGAAAATTAGAATCTGATAATGCAAACACTTTTCCCGTTGCATCACTCGCTCACTCTTAAAAGAAGGCGTTCCACATGGTTGTGAGTGCGGAAGCGCGGTCATTTTAGAGTTGGAGTGGATTGGGTCGTAAGAAGACGGGAGCGAGCGTTTGAGAGATAAGGAAGAGGCCGGCTTTTTAGGGTTCTTTGGGGGAGTTTTCCAGTCAGCAAAGTTGAAATTATTTACAAAAATTTTGAAAATTATTTAACGCCCATGATTTTCCGCAGAAAATGCGATCAAGTTTTTTCTAGCCCAAAGGGTTCCCGGATGATTGGGGGTGGTCGAGGGGAGAGAAGGGGTGCTTCCTGCACTCTTCTTAAGCGGTATTTCCGCTCGCTTTGTTTTCTGTTTCCGCTTTCAAAAACGAATGTGGTCGGCCATCTTTGTTTTATATTTTTGCATTACTGTAATTCTTTTCTATTTATTTTTATTTATCTTTGTTATATTTTATTTTGATTTTCATGCATTCTTCTTTTCTTTTCACTCTCTCTTTTTCTTTCCTTCTGTCTTTATCTCTTCTTTTGCGTCTCTCTCTTTCTTTTTTGTATTTATTTTAGGGTCCATCAAATCTTTTTCTTTCTCTTCTGCGGTTTCGTCTGTTTGTTTGGGTGGTTTTCCTTTTGTTTAATCTTTGAGATCAGATAAAACCCTTTTCCTTTTCATTTTTCCTTTTTCTTTTGGCTTTTCGCGGCGATCCTTTTCTTGTTTGGCAATGTTCTTGTTATACATTCCCTTATGTATAATCTGAACTCTTCTGTTTTGTCATATGGTGTTTGTTTTCTCTTTCTCTGTTATATCTGTTTTCTCGTTTTAATTACCCTTTGTTGCTTCTTTTGGTTTTCTTATAATCTTTCTATGTCTCTCTTTAGTTCTCTTACCGTTTCTTCTTCTCTCAAATGCTTCTTTCGTCCTTTTTTTTAAATTTCTCATCGCATTAACTTCTGTAGAATTTTTTTTTCAATTTAAGAAATCTATTTTGAAGGACAGTTGGGTCAGAACCTGGTTCTCTGGGACGGGTAGCGCAGTAACATAAAATCGGGGGAGGTTAGGGGGTTGAGGAGACGTCGTCCCAAAGGGGGAAACGCCTTTGTTAAAAAAGTGTTAAATTTCAATGCGTCCGCCATCGTCAAATTATTTCCCGAACCGCATTTGTTTTTAACAATATTTTAGTATCGAATTTTTTTTAATTCTGCCTGTGTATTTATCATTGACACTTAGCGATGGAGAGCAGAAAACGTCGGAGAGGGGCGAAACGGGGGCGGGGGCGGTTGCTGGCGGGGGTTTATGGCTTTTCATTTTTAACCTTTTATATACAATAGCGGTTTTCCCATTCGCGAAACGGCCATCCGTTTTTTGTTGTCAGATTCACTGCATTCGTTACCTTTTTTTTCCAGATCCGCCTCTCTCTCTCTCTCTTTCGCTCTCTCTCTCCCCTCCTCCCCTCCACCCCGACCATTAGCCCACACTCCCTCGTTTCGAAACGTCCGTCCGGGAATCGATCAACCCTTGCATTATCTACAGAACAATAAACAATTAGGCTGACGGAAACTATTTTCTAAATTATCTGTTAAATAATAAATTAGGGTGACGACCCCTCATCGAGCGCCCCCTCCCCACCCCCGCCCAACTTTCGTTTATTCGGGGGACCGAAAAGCTCTCAGACCGATTTTGATTTATTTAAAAAGCAACCAATTAAATGAGAAAGGAAGAGTAAAACAAATAACGAAAACCCATCGATTCTCCGAACCAAATTACAAGATCAAAATTCATTCCCATTTTAATGAAAAAAAAAAAAAAGAAAATTCAGATATAAATTTTATTAAATTGTATCTGTCATTTTCCTTGTCATAATTAATAATTTTTTGCGGGGACTCGGCCCCCCGCGCCCCCTCGCCCTCCACACTCGCGTGGGCGTCTTCTGCTCTGCTTTCTTTTCTCCCTCCCTCTCTCTCTCTCTCTCTCTCTCTTGTTTTCCTTCCGCTCTTGAAGTGGTTCTGCCCTCTTGAGACGCAGCTGCCCCGTCACGATGGAGAGGATTATCTGGCAGGTTTTGACCCGCCGGGGCACTGATTAGGTCGATGAGAACGCGAGGTGTTAGCGCCTAACACTGACTAACTCCCCATCAACGCGTTCATGCTTCGATGCACAGTGTTTGGTTATGAGAGACTTTGCGAGTGGTCTTTATAAGAGTTATGAGTAACCTTTTTTGTTAAATCGAGTCATAAGTTACTTTTTTATGTAATAAGATAGATAATAAATAACATTCGCGTTGGTTTTTGCTGTTATATTGAGTTCCACGTAACTTTTTATTTTAACTATAAGTTAACGAATTGGATACGATTGGAAATGAAGAAACGGGAATAATGTCGTAAAAAAGAGGAAGTTACTTATGACTCAACCTAATGTGAGCAATTAGAATCGTATGAATTAATTAATTTATTATGTGTTTATTGCATATAATAATTACACGCACATTTCCACAACTAATTGCTCCTTAAAATGCTTCTGTGACTTCGGGAGGCCGAACCTGTTTCCGGTCTTTTGTGGTCTTCTTCCGGTTCGTTTTGCACACGTTTCTTCGCCTTTCATCGGTATCTTCTCTTTTTTCTCTTTTCTTCCTCTTTTATTCTTTTCTTTCTTGTTTCATTTGTCCTTGCCCATCTTCTTTTTACTCTTCTCTCTTTTTCTTCTTTTTTCTCTTTCTCCTCTTTCCCTCCTTCTTATTCCCTTTTGTCTCATTTTCCTCTTCCTTCTTTCCCTCGGCTTTCTTGTTTCTTTTTTCTTTCCCAGGTTCTTTCTGCTTTATTCCTTTTATTAATATCTCCCTTCTTCCTTTTCAGTTTTCATCATCTTTTATTTTTCCATCTTCTTTCTACTTTATCCTATTCTTTTTTCTTCCATTCTTATTTATTCTCATTTTTTCAATATTTCTTTCCCTTCCTCTTCTTTCTGTCTTCTTTTATCTGTTTTTCTCCCCCAGTCTTTTGTTTTTCTTTTCTTTTTCCTATCTTTTCCCCTTTTTCCTCTCCTTTCTCCTCCTCGGGGGCTGGAAAAACAATCGAAAAGACAGATAAGAGCGACGATCTTCTTCTGAATAGACGGAAGAAGAACGGGAAGAAAGCCTTTCCCTGCTCCAGGTAGCCATGGAAGCGGATGAAGGAGCCTTTAACTCTGTTTAATGTTGTTATGAATTGTAATATCGGAGGGAGAGGGGGCGAGGGGGCGGAAGGGGGCGGAGAGAGAGATGGAAGGCATTTTCTACTTCCAGGCTGGCTCCAGTCTGAAACGATTATAGTTATTATTATCCTTATTGTTATTTTCTCCTCACATTCCCTTTCTTCCTTTTCATTTCCACTCCAGCTAATGTTTATTTTTATTATCATAATTATATTTTATTATAATATTTCTTCTTTGAAATTTCTCGCCAGCCATGGCTTTGCATTTCAAATGCGAGGCGAACCTCCCTCTCCTCCTCCGGAACATTCACAACCGCCATTTGCGTTTGGGCGTGTGTGCCTGCCGCCCCTCGCCCCCCCTTCGCCCCCTCGCCCCCTTCGCCCCCCCCCAACCACGAATACGTGCCGACTTCTTAATAACTTCTTCGGCGAAGCAATTTGAAGAAAGCGAATCCCTTATACTTTGGGGGGAGCCATTTTGGGGGTTTAATGCCGGTAAGCGATGGGTGACTGCTGTAATACAGCAAAACCATCGATTCTTTATTCTTTCTGCTTCTTTCGCATTTTCTCAAATACCTGCATTTTATTTTAATAATTTTTATATTTAGACGTTCATTTTTATTGAAGTTATGATAATAATCGGATTTGGGAAAAAGAAAAAGAATAATCAAAACGGAAGGAATGGGAGATAGATCAAAAAGAGAAGAAAAGGGAAGGAGAAGATAAAAAAAAGAAGATAGGGGAGGTGAGAATAAGAAAAATGGAACGGAAAAGATAAACGAAAAAAAAATAGGACAAAATGGAAGAAAATTAAACAAAATGGAAAAGACACCTTAAAGAGTAAAAAATGTAAAGAATACCTGAAGGAAATGACCAAAGACAGGAGACAAAAAAAAAAGAAGAAAGACACCTGGAAGGTATCGCCAAAGATGGAGTTAAGAGCTGACGATTCTCTCTGCGGGTGGGAAAGTCTGAACAAACAGCGCCGTCTGAACAGCATAAAAACCTCATTCAGGTTTTGATGAATAACCGAACAAATAAAAAGCGCACGAAGGAAATAAATAAAACAACAAACAGACGGACGATTAATAAAACCGCTCACCGCCATCGTAATTATGCTTTCATTATAATATTAATATTACAATTAAAAAGGCATTGTTGTCGGCAACGTCTGCCCCGATGGCTACCGGAAATGGGCCTTTCGCCCCCCGCCCCCCGCCCAATGCTTACCGACTCAGACAAATGGAAAGAAACAGTTCAGTAACCCCTCATGGCGGAATGCAACTGTATTGAGTCTAAAACCGTTACAATACAATGACGTTTGATTTTGACATGTTTGGTGCGTGCGTGTATGCGTGTTTGTGTGTGTGTGTGTGTGTGTGTGTGTGCACGGCGTCGCCATCTTTTCTTCTTTCCTCCCCCGTTGCTGCCGTCTTTTCTAATAATCCCTTTGTTGTCTTTTACAGGTAAGTGTTGGACAAGGAGTGCTGACTTGAGGAGTTGTATTGGGCAGTCGTGAGTTTGGTCACATTTTGTGAACTTTGTATTCTCTGCAGTATTTTATTCTGTTCTGTCGCTGTCAGTTCTTTTTTGTTGTATCTTTATTCTTAATTTTATTTTCGAGGCCGTCTTTTCCTCTTGTGTTCTTCTTATATTAATTTCATTGTCATCTTGTCATTCTTAGTTTTTTCTGTTGTGATTTTCGCTGTTGTTTACTTTATTAATTTCACTTATTTTTCTGTCGCTGCAATCTTTTTTCTAAATTTTATTATCTTTTCTGTCTTATTTTTTCTTTCTCTTAGTTTTTCAAAGTTCGTTATTTTTAATTTTCTTCTCTGTCGCTCTTAAACGCTTTGCTGTTGTGATCTTAACAATGTGTCTTCTGTTGTTTTCTGTACTATTTTGTTTCCCTATCTCCCTTTTAAAATCCTGTCCTGTTGGGAACTTTATTCTTAATTTGATCACTTAATTTTCTTAAATTGTGTTCTTCATTTATAGTTTCACTTTCATCATTGTTTCTTTCTGTTGTATCTGCAGTGTTCTGCTGTTGTATTCATCAACGTTCTCTCCATTTCAGTCAAACTCTTCCCCTGCAAAAAATAAATCAGCTTTGGTCGGACACCTACCCCTGTCAATTTCCCTCCTCGAGGGATGAAACCTCCCCCCGCACTGATAAAAACGCATTCCCTCACAACCCCTCCCGCCAACAGCAACGCTAAAAAACACCTAACCGCTACATGAGTGCTGCCAACCGCCGGGATATTAAAAACGAAAAAAAAGGATTCATGATAAATGAATGCAATTAAGCAGAAAATGAAGAACCTCCCGCCCCGCCCCGGCCGCCCCCTCCCCTTTCATCCCCGTCAAAAGCTTCCATTCAAATTTAATTTGTTTCAAATAAATAAATACAGATAACAAAAAATAAATAAAATTGAAAATGGTCGGGAGGAAAGGGAGGGGAGCGAAAACAAAAAGCCGCGCCAGTTTCCAAATGTATCCGTCTGGGTGTCTGTTGCGCCCCCTTCGCTCCTCCGCCCCCCTCCGCCCCCTCGCTTCCTCCCCCGCGAGCAGTTTCCTCCTCAAGACATAACGAAATGAGCCAAGCTTTATTATAATTATTATTAGTTCCATTACATTTGAGGATCCCGGAGGTATTTATTGTTGTTAATATTGTTGTATAAGTTATACGATATATAACCGGGTTTAATGGATCCGAATGGGGAAGATGGCGGAGAATTTTGTTATTCTTTCATCGATCTTTGAACCGAGGGAGCTTTTGCGTGTTCCCTGGGGTGGGGGGGTGCGTTGGCGAGGACAAAAGTTCTGTATGTTTTTGTATTTGTTATGGAATTCTTCTCTGGTGTTTTATAATATACAGTATATGTTCGGCCTCTTAATCTAAGCACTTCTCGATTATATTCACTTTTATAATCGTAAGATTCCACTTCATTTCCTTTGCCCATTTTTGACGGAAAGAATAGTATAATTGAATATACGGCTTTGGAAAATTATAAAATACAGTAAAAGTAATATATACAAATATAAAATGGAGTGAATTCACTAAAATACATAAATATTCATAAAATGATATACAAAAATGCACTACAGTATAAATAATGGAATATAAAAAAGCTGCAATGCAAAAAATATACAAAGTGAAAAATATACATTTAGAAAAATGTTAAAAATATGCGTCATAGTTTAGTGGAATAATAAATATAAAACTGATAAGAAATATAAAGTGATAAGATAAGTTACAGTAAAATGAATAAGAAGTATATAAAGCCATAAAAAGTATAGAATTTTAAAAGTAAAATTTCAAAATTATTATTTAAAACTATTTATACATTAAATTAATATAAAAGTACATATACAAACATTCAAATGAGGTTCGGCCAATGCTGTACTTCTCTGTACCTTCGTCCCTTCCTTCCCCCTCACCCCCAGGAAGCAACCGCCCCTTCATCCCCCGCCGTCAACCACTTCCGGGGTGTCCGCCCCGCAGGAATCATCTCGAAATGACGGCGGGTTCATCCCCCGCTGGAGAGCCTCCTCCCCGGTCGGAAAGTTCCACGAGTGGAGGGCGCGTGCGTTCGCCCCTGCAGCCGCCCCTCCGCCCCCCTCATCGACCACCGCTCTAATAGTTTGAAAGTTGAACATTAAAATCATAGCCAACTATTAAAGCGAAATCCCCTTGGGGGCGGTGGGGGCGGGCGGGGCGGTGCGGGGCGGAAGCTGTCAGAGCGGGGGGTGTTGATTGTGTTTGGGAATAATCCCGGTCGTGATTCGGATGGCTTAGTGACGGCTTTCCTCGAACGCTCCCCGTTCTGACAAACCTAATGCCTCCCCCCGTCCGCCCCCGCGATTAAATTGAAAATCATTTTATAGTTCCTCATTCACCTGAATGCCTTTATTAGGTTTTCATTATGGCCGCCAACTCCCGGCCAAATCCTGCGATTATTGCAGATGGCCTCTTCTCCCCGCCGCCCCTTCGCCCCCTCGAAATGGACGCCCTCGTCAGGTGCCCAAGTTGAATGCGGTTTCTGCTTCCACGTCTTTTATACGTTCGTCTTGTTGTCTATTCCTGATTTTATACGACAAACTTTTTTGAATGAAAACCCACCCTTAAATGTTTTATATCTTTTTATCTCTTACTTTTGTTTCTTTTCTTCTTTTTCGTCTTCTCTTCGTTTGGTCTTCTGTCTTCTTTGCTTACTTTTCAGTATTTTTATTCATCTTCTGCTCCTTTTCTGTCTTTTTTCTGTTTTATTTGCTGCTTTTCATTTTGTCTTCTTCGTCTTCTATCTTTTCTTTTTTTTTCATCGTCTGCATTTTTGCTCACTCGTTATTTTTTATTTACGTTCTGAATTCTGACTTCTATTCTTCTCTTTTTTTTCTTAATGTTTTTGGCTCCTTTGCTTCTTTTCATTTTCTGTTCTTCATCTTCTGCCTTATCTTTTAACATTTTTTCTTTATCTCCTCTTTTACGCGTATTTCATAATTTTCCTGTTAGTTTTTTTCTTTTCTTTGGCTTTACGCATCTACTGTTTGGTTTTATTACTTATTTGCACTTTTTGTTGTTATTTTCTCTTCGCTTTTCGTTCCTGCATTTCGTCTCGTATGTCATCTTCCTTTTTCGTAGTACTTTCCAATTTAGTTTTCATCTCCCATTCAGTCTTGTTCATCTATCCTTGGCTTTTGTCCTTCTTTTTTGTTTTTATTTCACTTTTTTCCTCTCCCCCATTCCTCCCCATCCGATAACTTCCCATAACAGTATTCTCCGGAAGAGGCAGGGGTGTCCAACCGTGAAACTCTCCTTTCGCTCGAGCACAATTCTGAATTTTCACACAAACCCGCGTGTCATCGAACCTGAAAAATAAGGCATTGTCTTTGCTATGTAATTAAGGGGGGCGGGGGGCGACGGGGGGCGAACGGAGGCCGTAAATAAGGCCCCCGACGAAAGAGCCTTCGACGCTAACCCTCAGATCATTTTCGCTCCCAACCGATAATTTATGTTAATAATTACTATTTGGAGTTGTTTTTTTCTCGGGGAGGGCTAAACACATTTTAATTTCCTTTTTTGGTCTTTTTCCATTAATTTTATGATTCATTGTTTCGAAAAAAGAGCTACAGTTATTACTATGATTCCCTCGACGTAGTCGTTTCTTCGATTATTGTTATTTCGGGGGATTGCGGGAACAACCCGAGGGAAAATCCGGTCCCGAATTTAAATCACCCCGGGGGGGAGAGGGGAAAGGAGGGTTGCCGCTGTCAACCGAGTTTGTTACAGCGGAACAATTTATATTATTAATTAATAGTAAATAGAGAATAGAAATCCGCCGTATAGATAAATGCGTAATTGGATATAGCATAATACGGGATTATGGGATGATGAATGAGGCCTTGTTCCATTGCACTCGGATTTTCCAACTATAAATCAGCGGAGCCCAGTCTGGCGACAGCCGCCCCCGCCTCCCCACACGCGCCCCCATTTCAAATTAATGTTATTGTTTATATTAATATCGCGCTTTGGAAGCGAACTTCCTTTCCATGTATTCGCGGGAGAAGACGGGGAGGGAAGGAGAGGGTTAATTTCAGGCATTCGGGTTTCCTGCCGCTGCTGCAGTGCAGAGGGCGCCCCCACGCCCTCCCCGCGATCGGATCTCAATTTTTAATCTCGCTCGGGCCGAGCCGCCCCCGCCCCCAGGGGCTAATGGATAATAGTCGATGCCGGCAACAGCAACCCTTTTCCGGCGCGTTAATTTTTTTTTTAAATTAGAAAAAAATTAAGTTATGTCACGCAACAACATTTAAAATATAATTAAGCTTGTATTTATCTCGAATTCTAGGGATAATCCCCCTCCCGCCCGAACCGGCCGACCCGCCCCCCATTTCACCCCATCGCTCCGCTCCGCCCTTGAGAAAAGTGCCGATTAATTATCATCTAAATCCTTCCCTTGATAAGTGGCGAAGGGATGGAAAGAAGCAGCGGGGGGGTTTCGCCCGGGGGCGGGGCGGGCGCAAAAGAAATCCGGCCTGATTGTTTTCACATGTAAGTGTGAGACACGCATGTTTATTTTCGTCTGTCTCTTTAGACGTTCGTCGAAATGTTTGGAAGCCTTTTAGGAAGTGGGCCTCGGGGGCGTCTCCGAGTGACATTTGAGTGAGCGCCGCCCCGACGAGTCCGCTTGTAGCGAATGCATCGCCCCGGGACGGAGGGTGTTCGGGGATGGGGTTGTGAGGTTCCCACCGGGCGGGCGACGTGGCAGGAGAAGGAGTTCTTGCGCTTTCGAACACGTGGCAGATTCCTCATGATTGGTCAAACCTTTTGCCTATAAGTGGATAAGACATGACTTATGGTCGACGTGGAAGGAGAAAACAGTCGTATTAAACTATTTCAAATTTCATTTTCTTTTCCTTTCCTATTCTTTAATATTTTGGGGAGTTGTGAACGGAAATACCACTTCAGAGCGAAGTGGCAGCAGAATAACATGTTGCTTCATCTAAAAACTTTCCTTATTTCTTATTTCGTAAGCTGGCAACCATTTTCCAGGTGACGTGGCAGCAGATACATATATCTAATTGTTCCATTTTATCATTTTAACATAGAGCGTCACTTCTTTTCTTGATTTAAACCTTTCCTAGACAGTAAGAAAACTTGTTTCTTTCCTTGTGATGGCATCCCTGTCTTCTTCCGTTTCCGGTTTCCGGGGCGGTGCGGGGGCGTTCCGAAAGGCGGAAAGCATCGGAGTGTGGAATCGCATGGCGGCGGGGCAATTAATAAATGAAAAGTGGCACGATAATTATTAGAAAGCCGTGACGGAGCGCAAGTCGGGGATGCACCATTAAGAGCGACCTTTATCGGGAACGGCAGAAAGCAATATAAATTTAATTATTATTTGTTTAGACTTATTAAAAATGTTTTTTCTGGTCGGATAAAGGAGTTAATAGGATTTGATAAACGCGACCAACAAAGGAAAGCCAACTCAGGTTTGGATTAAATAAATTATCCGTCTGCAATTCAATTGCACGACGCCCCGCCCCGCCCCGACCCGCCCCTCTCACCTCATGAATACGTTATCACTCGAAATTGCTTTTCTCGCTTTTTTTATGTAAACTCGTCCCCGGATTAAATCCCCCCTCGCACCCCGCCCCGTCGGCCCGGGGGCGGTCAGGGCGATCAGGACAGTCTTCGCCAACAGATCATATCTCATGTGTATCCTCCGCCGTCCTTTTCGGAGATCTTGCTAATTCTTGAGGAGAAATGGGAAACAAAATGAATAAAAAGAGCAAAATTAAGCAAAGATAAAGAAAAAAAGCACAGAAAGAAAAGTTTGGAAAAACATGCAAAAGGAAATAGAAAAGAACAAAAAAAAAGTCAAAAAATCGGAGAAAAGTGGAAAATAAAGAAACAGGAAAAAAGAGATAAATATTAATAGAAAAGACGAGCCGATGAGAAAGAAAGGAAAAATAAACAGTTGTGGAAAAACGGGGAAAAAGAGAAATAGACATAACAAAAGTAGAGAAAGAAAAAAAGATAAATAAAGCAAAAATAAAATAGAATGGGAAAATTAAAAAAGTGAAAAAGAGAAGAATGATAGGAAAAGGATGACAAATAAAAAAAGAAAACAAAGAAGAAATGAAGAAAAGGGAAAATAGGTAAAAAATAAAAAAGCAGAACAAATAATAAACTAAATTCTAAAAAATAAAAAAAGGGAGAAAGTTGAAAAAAGAGGAAAATTAGAAAAACAGGGAAAAGTGTAAAGAAACAGATTAGCGTGACTTTTGCATTTCTAGACAAGTCCTGCCCCTCCAAATCGGGACAATGTCCCGTAACACTCAATTCGAATCCCACGTGCAGACCCAAAAACTGCCCCTCAATACAACGAACCGCCCTCTCCCTTCCCGCACACATGTGGATGCAGCCCCACTTCCCTCTTGAGGGGCGTCGCCCCCGGAAGGGGATCCGACTCGGATATAAACATCCCACGGGGGCCCCTCTGTCGGGTGCCTAATTACACCGCCCCCGGGCTCTTCTTGACTTCTTGAGAACAGTGGCTCTTCTCGCCCCGGCGGCGACAGCGGCGGCGAACGCTCTCGAAACCCGAACGCACACGCCGATGAACCGGATGCTATGTTTAGTGGCCCGATTCAATTTTTTTCGTCGGAAAACGAAATTCTCTTCTTTCATTTTATGTTGGGTAAATAATTAAACATATTTCATACCGTAAATAAAACCCACCATATTTTTTATTCCTCTCTTCCCCCGCCCCGCCCCCAACGCCCCCTCCCCTCTCTCTGAAACTTTCCATCCTGAAATTCGATTATTGATGTCCACGCTTTTTTTATTTTTAAAGTTTCACCTTTTAATATTCAACGCGGGTGTTTCCGGGGGGGCGGCGGGGGCTGCATCGAGGGGCGGCCTTTGATGGCTCCCCGCCCGGGGGGCGAGCGAATCCACACGGTGAACGCAAAAGAAAACACGGAGGGAAAACTCTGCACAAACTTTGAAGAGGCGCAATGTTTTCATAAACTCCCAGCAAATGATAGTCCCGGGGGGCGGTGGGGGCGGGGCGGGGGACTCTCATTGTGCGCCCGTCTCCGCCATTTTAATATCGGCCAATGAAGACTCATCTTTGTATTTTACTTAAAACAAGTTGCATAAAGACCGTTCACATTCCTCCTCAACACTTAAATGGCCATCGTGATTCCTCGCGTCATTATCCGCGCCCCCCACGCCCCCTTCGCGTCTGAATGGAAACCATTGAGAAGCGGGGAGGGGGCGGTGGGGGGCGCTACAAGATCAGCCCGAACGATGCGTCTAATGACCATTAATAATAACGACGATGACGGAATGGAATTGAAATGTTTGAGCGAGGGGGCGGGAGGGGCGCGGGGGGCGGTTAATAGAAGTTTTCATGTACAGCAGGATGAAACTATTTTAAAACTAAAATAAATAATTTATTAAAAAAAGCGTAAACTCAACTAAAACGAATCCGATGACGGAGATTTCACAAGATCAGGAAACCGAGGGATATACAAATCAGTGGCGTCTCGTTTGTGTTTGGTTTTGTGTTTTGGAGATATTCTAATTAAGGGAGTGTTGATGGAGTGGCAGTCGTCGTGGCGGTGTGAAGGGGAGGAGGGCGGGGGTGGGAAGGGGTGGCCGCGGAAGGGTTGTTGCCCCTCGGTGTTTGCTCTGCGATTCCCGGCTGCCGTCCAATGCGGAATTGTGGAGAGGTGTTACAATTAAAATGATTTATCTATCGGAAGTAACGGCGGCCATCTTTGTTTGGGCGTTTGATGGAGTCATAAGTAACTTCCCTTCTTTAAGTTCTGATATTTGGGGGACTTTCTTTTGTATTAAACCGGATCACAAGTGCGATAACAGACGTGTTTTATACTCTAGACACCGTTACAACACATGTTTGATAAATATACAACAGGGTAACCCATATACATATGCACATCGAATCTCCCCTACGAACTGTATCTACTTCTAGTCGGTATCATGGTAACCACTGCTGCCGACTCGCTCTAATCCTCGTCAGTAAACATTATCTTATTTCATTTTTAATATGATCAGATGTATACATCTGTATATAAAAACTTCTCGAACTTTACACTTTTTACTCTCAATGTCAGACGCCATTTGTATAAATAATAATATATAAAACCAAACTTTATGTGTCTTTCTAATTGCATCCCTCTTTTGCACGAGGGTTGCAACACCCCTTGACACCCTTTTATTTCGGCGGGGGCGAGAGGGCCGCGAGAATCCGAACCGAAATCTGTTTCTCGTCTTCGCCGATGACGAAAGAAACAATTCATTTTATTAGATTTTATTATGCATTCGTCAATAGTGGAACGGGTCGGTGGGGGGGCGGCGGAGGGGGCGAGGGGGGGCGGGAGGAAAGGAAGAAAGAAAAGAGGAAAAACATTTTTTAAGTGTTTATCCCCACACGTCCGAAATAAACAACATAAATTCTTCATTAGTTACAAACATATTAAAATAAAGAAAGAGAGAAATGGGGGGGGCGGAGGGGGCGGGGGAGTGAAAATTAAAAAAAAAAGATAGAGGAAAGAGAAGAAGTTTACGGCGGAGGAAAAAGAAAAAATAATAAATAATCTCAAAATAATTCCAAATATAAATAAAAATGAATTACGGAGTGTCAGGGAATAAATTGAGGGGAAGACGCGATGCTTCGATTATGTAAATAAAAGATTAATTAAAAGGGGGGCCCGTGTTTATTATGAATAATGCTCGCCCACAGAGCCATAAAAACGATAAAAACTTTGGAGCTTCGATCTCGCCAATCACACACGTTGTTAGCGGGTGAGGAGTTTCCTTTGAGATGTCCTTTGCCGAGGGGGTTGGGGGGAGGGAAAGAATGCGTTTCACCCTCAGTTTATTTAACTTAATACTTAGACAGAGCAAATATTTAAAATGGCCGACGGGGAAATCATGTTTCATTATTGAATCAGCCATCATTTTTCAATATAATGCAAATATACAATATATAATATTTACAAAGGTCTCGAAATAAATGAATCACAACTATTTTATTACATCAGTGTCTCGTTCCTCCCCCCTCCCTCCCCCCACTCTCTCTCTCTTTGATTCAATAAAAAGTTGGTAAGCTTTGTTCTTTCCGATTCTCTCCCGCCATCTTTCCATTTTGAATTAATTTCATTTCACATAAGGTTTTTTTTATTCAATTCCACTAATTTAAGGGGTGGGTGGTCTTCGGGGGATGAATTTTGACGTGTCGATAGATCGAGTTGTAGGATTATGAAAATGGAGTGAAAGGAGTTGAAAGTAGTGTTGCTGAATGTGGCGGAGACAAACAGTTTAGAGGGATAACCAAATGAAAGAAAAGAAAAAAAGAAAGAGAAGCAGAAGAAACAGAAGATGAAGAAAAGAAAACAAAATTAAGTCAAAGAGGAAAAAGAATAAGCAACAGAAGAAATGGAGAAGAGAATCAAAGAAAGCAGAAAAATAAAAGATGGAATAAGTCACTTACCATTCGGAGTGTTTTTCTATATTGAACAGAGATTGGGGGGCAGTGGGGGACCGATGAGGGGCCGATGGGGCATTCCAAAGGCGGAGAGAGAGAAACAGAGAGAGAGAGAGAGAGACGGAAGGGGGGGACGGCATGAAACCACCGATTGGAGGAAATAGAAGTCGGAGTTTGTTTAAAAGCGGCCGTTACTTTGAGAGAGAGAGAGAGAGAGAGAGAGAAGAGGGCGAGGGGGCGTTGGGGGGCGAGAGGGGGCGGATCATGATCCGAGAAAGGCTCTGAGTAGTTAAACATTTAATTACGGTCGAAAGCAATGAAAACATTTATTCAACCAAGAAAAACTACAATTTTTTATTCTTATTTATTTAAATAAAAGCATTTAAATATTTATTCACGAGGAAGTCCTCATTATCATGCGGACGGAGGATCACCAATGGCGGCGTGCGATCGGAACGGGGGTGGGAAGGAGGGGTTGAAGGGGTGGATGCACGTGGAGTGCAGCGGGGGCGGCCGAAGTAGCAACAATAAACTTGAATTAAAATAAAAGGAAATGAAAAATAATAAATAAATAAAAAGGATGAGAGGGTGGGGAGGGTTGGATGGGGTGAAAGGGGGTGAAAGGGGGGTGGAGAGACGGGAACAAAAAGCGAGGTGTATTTTTAATATCGTAGTATTGACTCAAATTTGATTATAGGGAATAATAAAATTGCTAATTAAATTGGAAAATGAAAAATTTTATATATGGCATTGATGTTTGGTTGATGGGGCTCGGGGGTGCGGGGGTGCGAGGGGGAGGCTGACGTGGCGGTGGCCTATTATTTTTTTTGAAATTTTATTACACCCGGATTGAAATATTGTACGAAATCGAATTAAGGAATGTCTTCCCTCCTCCACCAGATCCCACCGGATCTGGTGGATTTTTATGGTCCTCGAAGGGGTGGACGATTCCCCAGGGGGTGAGCCAACCCTTTTCCTCCCCCATTGTAAATTTACTTCCATTCGCTGTCGCAGGTTTCGCAGCTTTCCACCGAATACCTGCGATTATCTGCTTTTTAATATGACTCCGATAAGTTTTCAGGGTTTTCTTGACTTTCTCTTTCCACGTTTTCCTTTTTTTTCTATTGACACGACATTTTTTATTGCTTTCTAAAGCATTTTTCTTCACTTTTTAAGGTTCTTCTTTTCTTTTCTTCTGTTTTTTTATATTTTTGTCTCTTTTTTCTCTTCTTATTGTGTCTTTTTCTATTTGATGTCTTTTTCATTTTCTCTTTTCTCATTGTGTTTTCTTTCTTCATTTCCATTTTTCTTTCAATCAAATTTTCCTTTTCCTTCTTATCCCCTTTTTACTTCCACACTTCTTTAGAGCAGAAGTCAGCTGACCATTTTCTTATTTTTATTATCTTTCTTAACTTATTTTTTTAATTTCCACACTTAACTCATTTTTCTCTTTTAATCCGTATTTTTCTTTCACATCTTTTTTTACTTTTACGCAGCCGATTACTCCTGCGCTCTTATGCTCTCTCCCTCCCCACTTCCGCCCTTTGTTGCACTGCTTCTTTTATCCATCTTTCCGTCCCTTCCGTCCTCTGCGAATGCAGCAATCGCTTCATCGCTGCTTTGTCTCCCGCTCATCTCCACCTTTTGTTCTCCTTCGGTTTCCGTTCCGCTTGGGTTCACGCCAATGCAGGTCGGTCGGGTGCTCGCTCCGAAAGAGCCGCCCGGAGATCCTTTCCGTTTCCTTCCCCCTCCGCCCCCTCCGCCCCTCACCCCCTCGTCCGCTCTCCGCGCCTGAAAATTTAATTCGGTCTTACCCTCCGCTCCCCTCCCGCCCCGCACCTAAGATATTATATTTCCCTGGAATTGGGTCATTAATCATTTATCGGGGCTGGCGGCCCCTTAGAAAATGGCGTCGCCCTCGCCCAGCCAACGGCGCCCCCCATTATCTAACGCCGGCTCCCTTTCGCGTATGAACACACGCCGTGTTTGTAAAGCTCTTTGATTGAGGCAGCTTTCGAGAGTCCTGTTTCGCTTTTAATATTTTATTCATAATTGAAAGTCGAGTTGGGGGAGGGAAATCTTCCCTTGTGTCGCGCTTTCTCTCCGCCGCCGCCCCTCGCCCCCGGCGACCGCCCTTGTTCCAGAATGCCTTTCCGCCTTTTCCCAAATTAAATAATTCTCTGTTTGCAGCTCGCTACCTTCTCTCGTAAATCCGGAATTGTTCCCTTCCCTTCCCTTCCCTTCCCCTCTCGCCCCCACCGCCCCTCTCGCCCCTCTCGTCCTCTTTCCTTTATGCTCATTCGCCCCTCCGATTTGTTTCCTCTTTACCGCTCTGTCTCTTCTTCTTTCTTTTCTTTCGTCTTGTCCTCTTTGCTTCTCTTCTCTTCTCTTCTTCTTTCCTCGCCTTTTGATCTTTCCTCACCTTCTCTTCTTCAGTTTGTATTCTTTTACTTTTTCGTGTTTTCTCTTCTTTTTCATTCTTCCTCGCTTTTCTTTCTCTAGTGGCTTTTTATTTTTTCGTCTCACTTCTATCACTTTCGTTTTGTGCCTTCTCCGGTTTTGTTTTGGTTTTCGTTTACTATCTCTTCTTTTTGTCGTCATTCCTAATGTTTCTTTCAATTTTCTTTGTTCTTCAGTCTTTTTCTTTTTGTTTTATTCTTTTTCCTTCCGTCTCTTTATTCCGTTTTATTCTTTTCCTTCTTTGTTTTTTAATGCTTCAGTTTCCCATCTTTTTTGTTTTTTCTTCCCCTTTCTTTCCCTTTCTTGTGATTTTTCGTATTTTCATCTCCCCTCGTATTTTGCTTATCTCCTCATCGCTCTTTAGTCGTACTTTCATTTTCTACTTTGGTTTTTGTTTGTATTTTGGTTCTATATTTGAATGATGTTCTCTTTGTTGCAGGCCAAGCTTCTCGAAAGCTCTCACGGCTGGCTCGGCGCCTCCACCTCGACACTAGCCGGTAAGTATCCACCCCGTGGGGCCCCTCCCCTCGGCCTTACCTTCTCTGCATCCACCCGCACTTCCCTTTCGGTGGTCTTTCGCACGACGACGGTCTCGGGCTTTCAGGGCTGCACTGTTCTTCTGCATTGGTGACGGGACTTTACATTTTTCAGAACATTGTTTATCTCACAGTCCCGATATTGTAAATAGCGCCGACGAAAGGGCGTGGAGCAAAGCGCTGCAAGAGTCGAAAAGCCTGAACTCGAAATGGACGCAGGACGACTTGGTCGCGGCCATCGAACTCGTCCGCGGCGGAACGCCCATCAAACCCGCCGCCGAACGGTGCGCCATTCCCGTGATGACCCTCTGGAGGAGGACCAAAGCCCTGGGAATGGTCAGCAGCAGGGCCTCCCACGGGAGGAGCGCCGCCAGGCGCAGGCACAAGTTCCTGCTCTCGTAGCGCCCCGTGTGTGCGTGTTCTTTGTGTCCCACGTCCCAATAACTTCCCCTGTTTGATTAACACCGATTGCTCGATTGGAATTAATTAATTAATTTTTTGTAATCCTTTGAGGTAGTTAGCTGTTAGTTGTTTGGATTAATTCTGTGGAGGGTGAGCTTGGGGCTGAGCTTGGGGGTTGGAGAGTCCCGGGGTTGTCCCCGACTCTTCCACGTCCACGGAAGACCACTTTCTTCGTTTGTTTACTTTCTCACGTGCAGCGGTGCCCCGGTCAGCGGTCAGCGGTCAGCAAACGAACCCGGCACGAAAGGCTTTATGTTTCATTTATTTTTATTCAATTTTAAGAAAAAACTGACCGGTTATTACATTGATATTATTAATAATATAGTAAATCTATTGTCGAAGGGATCGTCTTTTTGTTTAGGCGATATTTTGTACTCTTATAACTCAAGAACCACCGAACCGATTTTGATGGGACTTTTTTCAGAAGAAGCGCGTTGTTTTATAGTTTTAAATGAGCCATGTTTCATTTTGCTGGGATGAGCTGAAGATGAGAAATTTTGAAGAAATAGTTGATGCGACGCGCCAAAAGTGTTAAAAATTTTGTTTTTTGTTATTTTCAACTACTATTATTCACAAAAGGACTCAAAAATCATTGAAGATTTTGGGTTTTTTTCGTATTTTACAACAACTTTTATTCACCGAACAACTCCGGAAATTTTGTTCGCTTTTTTTTGGTCACTTCAACAACTTCTCAATGGAAAATTCAAAAACCAAAAAAAATTTTATCTTTTTTTCCTTTTACAACAATTTTTTTTCCAGGAAAACTCAAAAATTGTTAAATATTTTGTTTTTTTTGTGGGTCTTTTACTACTTTTATTTACCTCAATAATCGAAAAAAAATTTTGTCTTTTTGTCTTAAATCTTTGTTTTTTTTGTCTTTTACAACAACTTTTATACACCGGACTATTCCGGAAAATTTGTTTTCTTTTTTTTGTTGTTTCAACAACCGTTCACAGGACAACTCAAAAATCATTAAAAGTTTTGCTTTTTTTTGTTGTTTGCTTAACTACAATAGTCGGGGCACTTTTTTGCTTTATTTTTAATATTATAATAATATATTTCTTCCCTATTTCACCCGTATTCGGGGTCTAACTACAATAGTTGAAAAGTATAAATAAAAAAGGCGATAATTTCTTAATAATAATTATGTATTTGTAAGAAAACAGTCGAATGTTCAGAATTTTGAGGTTTTTTGTATGGAATGAGTGTTGTAAGAGTATAAAGTAACCCTTTAGCACACAGTCTAACTTTCTTTAATTATTTTGCTAATTATTTTGATGTTATACCGCCCACCGGCGCACCCCTGCACTCGCTCCCCTCATTTTGTTCCCCTTGTAGTCAATCTCTGTGTATTTTGTAGATGCCCCGGAATATTTTACGCGGCTCCGCACTCCCAGTTGGACTCAGGCTCAACTGAAAGAAGCCATACACGCGGTGGTTACGCAGCGCATGCGCTTCACCCAGGCCGCCTCCCGCTACAGGGTGCCCAAAGGAACGCTTTATGACAATATTTTAGGGAAAACCAAGCGAATGCTCGTGCTGGAGGAAGCCGGGCTCACGCCCACGGAGGAGAATGCCGTCCTCGATTTCTGTTGCCAGATCTCCGTGTCGCCCTTCAACAGACGCACCCAAAAGCCCCTCTCCTCCATCCTCTCCTTCGTGGAGGGCCTCCGCCAGAAGCGGGACCCCCAGTTCAAGTTCACGGGGCTCGCGGGCTTCCGCTGGTGGTGGGCCTTCTGCAAGAAGCACAGCATCGTGTCCCTGTACTTCGAGACGCGGCCCGACGAGTAGGCCCGCGGCCCGGCCCTCCCGGCCCGTCCCCGGCCCGTCCCCTCCTTGACTCCCTGAGTGGGCGTTTGTTGGTCGAACTCGCTTTGTTGATTTTCGCGGAGCCCCCTCGCCCCCCGCCCCGCCCCCAGTGAGAAAGACCTGAGTACAAGGTAAACTCCGTTGCCAAATACAGTTGAAATAGTTTTAGTGAATTGTTTTTTAGTGTGTGAGTGAGAAGCATGACTTTTCATTTATTTAACCGTTTACATTAATTTTTATTTACTTTTTTTTATTTAAATGTTAAAAAGAAAAATTCTTTTTTTTGTAGTATTTGTAATGTCGAAACTGTAAGTAAGAGAAAGAAGTAGCGTTAATTTTGTTCTTGAAACGGAGAGAAAAAGGATGACAGAAATGATTTAGTAATTATTATTCTAAAGAAATTTGTTTTGTGGGCGAAGGAGTTTTTGTTGTTGTTGTTGTTGTTGTTCTCCTTTTGCTCCGTTCGGCTTTCCCTCGTACCTGAAACTCTCGGGCCGCCCAAACGACCCGGAGGTGCCTTTCGGTGAGGGTCGCCTCGCGGCCCAGGGGACTCCCCCCGAGAGGGCCCCGCCGCTCAAAAACATGACAAAATGCCCGAGAATGGCACTCAAAGACTGTACCATGTGAGCCTGAGTTGGGCGTTGGCCGCACTCGCACAAAACCCAACTCCGGATGATTTTAGATATTTTACAATTGGTCGAATCATATGTAACTTCCGCTCATTCGACCGCTTTTGGTGTTACCACGTGCCTTTAACACCCGGGAATGGCTGGTTTCCATTTCTAATTTTTCTCTTTTCCCTTTTTCTTTTCTTTTTATGTGTTTTTTTCTCTTTTTGCCGATTATCATTTACTGTTTTTTTCCTGCTATTTTCTTTCTTTTCTCTTTTTTACTTTTTCGTCCTGTTTCTACTCTTTCTCTTTGTATCTTCCGCTTTTCTCTTCCCTTTTCTCCATTTTTCCTTTACTTCATTTTTCTCCTCTTTTATGTTTTACTTACTTTCTTTTTTTCATTCCTCTTTTCTTTTGTTTTCTCTTTTTTATTGGATCCAATTCTTTTTCGTTTTCCACTTTGTTGGATTTTTCTTTTTTTTCATTTTTCGCTTTCTCTCTTTTTTCTGCCTTTATATGCTTTGTTTCTTCTGTTTCATGTTTTGTTCTTCCCTTTTTTCATTTTTCTTTTTTTTTGTTGTTCAGTTTTTATCCTTTTTCTATTTCTATCGTTTTCTTTTTCGTTTCTTTTTTCTATTTTATTTCCTTCTCTTATCATATTTTCTTGCTTTTTCTTTCTTTTCAGTGAGAAAAATCACTCAAAAATCTCAAAGTTTTTTTTGATGTTTTATGTGAGTAGTCATTTTGACTACTTGTGGCTTTTTCGGGTTGAAAAAGAGACAATTGTACTTTAAAATATTTTGAAAACTTAAGAAAAGTCACAGAAGGCGTTTGTGTAATGTCTCCCTTGGGTCAAAATGACCCATTTATTTTATTATTTTTATTCTACACGCGGCTTTATATGACACAGTTTAAACCCGAAATGTGCAGAAGACCGCATATGTATATAAATATTTGGTCAGAGAAGGAAGATACTTATGACTCGACCCAATTAATATTTAATTATTGAAAATTCAGGTACGCTCTCTCGGGAGGCCGTTAAAGCCTTTTCGCTTTGCAAATCCTGAAAATTTAACGACTTTCACTTCGTCACAGGATTGATTTTGATTTAATTATAAGAAGACGTCCGCATCTCTGTAAAGTTCTTAAACCCCTTCAGCTTCTTACGTTTCCCGGCGGTTTTGAGATTTTTTAAAGACCGCGCTCATCTCACGAAATATACGAATTACATAATCATCTAAGGGTTCTTCAAAATAAGGGCTTTTGAGGAAGTTTTGCCAAATTATGGAATCTCATAAAAGACTAAAATTGGTGATCTGATTTTTGAGGAATTCGGGAAGTTGCAATGTCTGAGCAGTAGTACAGTAAGATTAATCGGTATTTTATACATTTTAATACCGATATTATAAATTTTATAAATATTTATAATATTTAATTATTTTAATATTTTAGCATTTCGCATTTTCAGCAGTAATTACCCATTCGTTGCGCACGTTCAAGTTTTTATTCATTATTTAAAAAATATTTATAGTTTAAAATAGTTATAATTATAAAATGTTTGTAGAATAGATTAAAGATACTCTTCGTTCTGTTAAATAGAGTAAATACCACAAAAAACCCATTTGTAAATGTATATAGATAATTATATAAAATGGGGACAAACATTAAATTCTCAAAAAACTGTAAATTACTGTTTAATTTTTTGAGTGCAATTTTTAAAAAAATTTTTGAAAAACAAAATGCACCAATTGTATTCTCAATGCAATTTTATATTCGCAGTTTAATTAATTTGCTCTAAAATACAAAAGTATTAAGTTGGCACCACTTAAACGGGTTGAGAAGACAGAAAGCCAAGAATTATTTTAGTAAAATAATTATTTTGTTATGTTGGCTACATTTGAACAATTTATTTGAAAACGTAATGACGCAAACCGTTTTGTTACAACCAATTATTTTGTTGAGTTGGCACCACTTTCTCATATTAATAAGTTAAAAATTGTTTTGCTAAAAACAATTATTTTGTTGTCATTATATTAAAACACTTCTTTTTAAGCGAACACTTTGTTACAGCCAATTGTATTGTTATGTTGGCTACATTTTGTGTATATAATTTGTTATTTTAAGACAAAAACTCCAATACTTTTTTTTATATATTTACATCACAGGAAGATGTAGCGAAGAGATAAAACCGAAAATTATTTCCAGACTAATTATTTGTTATTTTGGCAATATTTGAACACATCACTGTGTTCTAAAGACAATTCTTTTGTTATTTTCTTATGTTGGCACCATTTTAACATTCAGTGAAGACTTAAAGCCAAAAACTATTTTTCCACAGACAATTATTTTGATTTATTGGTAATATTTTAATATATAATTATGAATTGTAGACAATAACTTCAATTATTTTGTTATGTTGGCAGTATTTGAAAATATTACAATTCAAAGACAAAAATTCCAACGGTTTTGTTATGTTAAAAACGATTTAAATATAGCGATGACAAAACACAAAAAACAATTGCCACAGTTAATTTCTGTTGTTATGTTGGCAATACATAAACAAAGACAAATGCATGTATAAACTGCTCAAATACAGGCATTGCAACCCCTGTCAACCCTTAGCGTTCAACCCCTGAGCGTACCTGAAAATGCGCAATCTCTTATAAACACTTATCACCTGCGTTTGTTGTAATTGTGTGCTCAAATTCAGGTATTTCGTGTCAATTAGTTTGTGACTGACTGAAATTTTGAAAATAAATAAAAGGAATTTTACCTCAAACTCCGTTTTTATTTCATTTCCTTTTCGAAGAGTTTCCGGTTTCTCTTTCGCAGTTTATTTGTATGTACCTTTTTGTATTTTTGTATTTCGCTTTGGGACCGATGTTTCCCCCCTTTTGATGTTGTTAAAGGCAAGTATTTGGCTGCAAATTTTGAATTCTGCGGTCGATCGTTTCCGGTTTGTTTTGGCGGGAGATTTGTTTGTCAAATATCCGTTTTAATCTGATTGTTTTGAATTCTTTTCACAGTTGGCGGACGTCGTTGGAATGAAAAAGGAGAGCCAGTCATTAGGGGTTGCAACGGGGTGAAAAAACTCAAATTGAATATCGGTAATTGTTAGGGGTGGAACACTGCAGTGGGTTCAACCCCTCCGACGCCCCACTGCGGGAGGGGCGAATGAAAGTAATCCACCCCTGGGGCTCTAAGGGCTGATCGGGGGTGTTTCTCAAACATTTCGGAAAATTAATCATTTCATCCCCCCAAATTTCAATATAAACCGAATATTATTATATATTTGAATTCGTGGAAATTTCTTTCTCTTGGGGGAGGTTTCTCAGGGGGTGGGGGGCGGAAGGGTTGTCTGAAATATCTCCGAGGGAATTAATGGGCGTGCAAAAGCGCAGCCTGGCAAAGTTTCCTCCTCACCAAAGGAACTGATATTAATTTCAATGAGTGGGTTCGATTAATGACGTGTTTAGCCTCGATTAAAGGGGGATGAGGGCGGGGCGAGGGGAGGGAAGAAAAGAATCCGCCCCTGCAAACGCGACTGAAAGCAATTCGCGAGAAACCGATGTAAGTCGAGTTGGAAAAAACTCAAAACGAAAAGGTCATTACCGTGCCAATAAAATAAATGATGTTTAATTCTCATTTCTCTCTCTTTCTCTCTTTCTCTTTTCTCTCTCTCTCTCTCTCTCACTCGATACACGATAATAATTAAAATTCTAAAAATGAAATAGATTTAATGAGTTTTTTCATAATTAAAAAGAAATATTTCACGAGCGACGATAAACACGAAAAGTGGAAGCAGAACGCGATCGAACTGTTTCCACGAATGGAGTTTTCTCTTTGGGGGTCTTTTTGGGGTCTTTTTGACCCCCATCCGATGCCTTCAGGGAAGGTCGTGACCGGAAGTGAGGGAACATCACGGGACGGGAAAACAATGAAATTTTCTCGGGGTCGGAAAATCGATTTTCTAAAATATCTGCCAAATAAACCCCTCCTCATATAAGTTAAACATGAGTTACAAATGCCAAAAATTGACAAATTTTTACTAAATTAAGATTTTATAAAAACAGATCAGAAAAAATAAATTTGAAAAAACCCAAATTGAGTGCAAGGAACAACCCCTATCGGCCCGATCACCCCCCGCAACCCCCAGTCACTGGCCCCATCACTGTGCCAGAAAGGCTCTCCTTCAGGAAGAAATAAAATGTCGGTGTCGTGCGTGTGAGTCTGAGAAGGGAATTATCGAGGCATAAATTTCGGCTGCTGAGACCTGTTTGTGTTTGCTTACTGTCTCATTATCATTTATGTGGGCGAGGGCAGGAGAAGAGGGACAAGGCCAGCACTCGGCGCTAACGTCTCCCTTTGCCTTTTCAGCAGACAGTTACCAGTACCAGCTCCAGTCCATGTGGCAGAAGTGCTGGAACACCAACCAGAGCCTGGTGCACAACCTGAGATTCCGGGAGCGCGGGCCGCTCAAGTCGTGGCGGCCGGAGACCATGGCGGAGGCCATCTTCTCTGTCCTGAAGGAGGGCCTCAGCCTCTCCCAGGCGGCGAGGAAGTTCGACATTCCCTACCCGACGTTCGTGCTTTACGCCAATCGAGTGCACAACATGCTGGGGCCGAGTGCTGACGGCGGAGCAGGTGAGCTGAGAGGAAGTTACTTTTGACTCACTCATTGTTCCCCAATAGACGGAGGCAAACTTTTTAAATATTCACCCAAAGCTTTTTATTCGGATTTTTATTTCCGCTTAACCGAAATCCGAAAATGTCAGTTTATCTGAAAACGCTGAATATTTTAGAAATTTTAACATTAACAAAAATGGCGGCCATTTTCTTTTTCAAATGTTTCGCATAATTTTCCTCAGTATCGAAAACAAAAACAACAGTTTCATTTCCTTCTTCTGAGCCAAAATCAAGAATTCAAGAGAAGAGTTTGATGGATTAAATGGCGAAGATGGGTCATTTTGACCCCTTAATTTTTAATTGAATTTTTTGATTTCAGCGCCAAATTTCCAATTTTCTTTTAATATCTCTTCATCGAATTATTATTACAATTTTAACTTTAATGAAGGCCACCTGAGTTTGGGTCTAACTGACCCTCATTTTAAATATGGCAAAGCTCCGCCATTTTGATTTTAGAGTTTTAACTTATATTTTTCTAAAGAATCTTTAATTTTTAATATTTTCTCAAAATTCCTATTTTCTTTATTTTCAATGTCATCAAAATTTTAAATTTAAATGGATGGTCATTTTGACCTCTGAATTCAATATTTTGAAATACCTTAAATTTTAATGACTAACTTATTTTGTATATCTTCGTAAAAATTTCTATTCTCTTTGATACGTTACTTTCAGATTATTAAAATTTTAACGTGATAAAAAAAGAGAATGGTCACTTTGACCCCTGAACTTAAATTTCGCGTCCTTGAATTTGATATTTTTTGGCAAAATTTCTATTTTTCGTTATTTTGAATATCATTAAAATTTTAAATTTAAAAATAAAACAACTGATGGTCATTTTGACCTCTGAATTTTAACTAAAAAAATTTGAAATTAGATTTTAATAACTTAAACTTTTGTGTATTTTCCCTAAAAATTCACAATTGTCCTTTATATTTTCAAATTATTAAAATTTTAACATAATAAATAAAAAGAATGGTCACTTTGACCCCTGAACTTAAATTTTCGCAAAATTTCTAATCTTCTTCAAACGACGACGATGTCAAATTGACCCTCATTTGAGATGTCACAAAATAATTTTCCCTTTTTGTGCTAACCAACGGATCTCCCGCTCGAGTCTTCCGCTTCCGCTTCTTTTCTCCCTTTCAGCGCCTTCATTTCCCTTTTCAGATTTGCGACCCAAAGGTCGGGGACGACCTCAAAGAATCCTCCTCGGGGTCTGGCCGGACGAACATATCCGAGGCGTCATCCGCGCCGTCGTCTTCAGAGACCCCCAACACATGAAGGACGACCAACACCTGGGATTCCCCCGTCTCCCGGTGAGTCCTCCCCCTCACCCCCCTCTCCTCCCCCATTACCACCCCCAACTCACGCCTTCTTCTCCGCAGGACACGCCATATCTAGGAAACGCCTGCGGCAACAACTCCGACCCGACAGCGGCGATCGCGGCCGTCGCCCACGGGCTGCGACAGCAAATGTGCAACATGGTCGCTGCTGCACATCACCACGGAGACACCGGACTGGTGAACAGTCTGAACCTCCTCAGCCATTGCAATAACCTGGGGCTGCCCACCAACGGAATAAGGCTGAACAGTCCCTTGGGGTCGGCGCACGACCTGAGGATGAACAGTCCAGGTAGGGGTTGCGCCTTGGGGGGCGGTGCCTCGAGGGCCTCGCTGAGCTGGTGTTCCTCTTCAGGTTCGAGGGAAGTGGATCTGTCGCCGGCGTCGTCGCCCTGCAATCAGGTGGACGGGTGTGCGGTGAACCTGTCGACGTCGAACGTGAACTGCAAGGCGGAGACGAAGGGGTCGGTGAGGGCGGGTTCGAAGTCGCCCCCGACGGAGGACTACGAGGTGAACCTGTCGACGCGTCAGCTGTCGAAGTCGCCCTCGGAGGAGTACGAGGACATAGACGATTTGGTGCGGAGCCCCCGAGGGTTGGAGACGTCGGAGGGGATGGTGAGGGATACGTCGATGCCGCTCAAGGTGGAGATAACGGAGTGAAGTTTTGTTTTTTAGGTTCTGTATTTGAATTGGATTCCCCGGCCGGCGACTCGTTTCCATGGCCGTTTGTTTTGAGCGGCGTATTAACAAATAATTTATTTATAAATGAAAGAAAGAGAAAAGATGGTCACGGAAATGAGTTCCCCGCACCCTTGGGTTTATTTTTAACTTTATTTTAACCCATTTAATCTTTGCTGCATTCTGTTTCCCCCGATTTCTCCCTCGGATAAATAAATATCCGTTAAACGTGGCAGCAGGAACAGTTTTCAAGATGGCGGTGATTCGATAAACCGAACAACTTAATCATTTATCTCCTAAGCTAAGCATAACCGTGTTTTATGAATGCAATGCCTTAAAACACAAAAAAAAATAACAAAATCATCTCGACAATGGTGAAAAACCGTTAATTTATTTAAAATCAGAATGCAGCACTGAATAGTCCTCTTTAGTTTTCTCTGACAACGGACAGCTTTTTGTCTTTTAAAAACCAAAGTTTAGTAAAAATTAAAGGGTTAAGAAACGGCCCCGAACCAAATATATTGCGCCCGCGATACCAAAGCTTAAAAAGAGGAGAAAATGTAACGATAACTCTCAAAGTATGATTGACGTTGAACTGTCCTCACTCATCTGACAGAAAAAACGGGGCATTTAAAAATTCACGACAATTAAAGTTTCATGTTGAAAAAAGTTTTTTTTTTGGAGGAAAAGGGAAGCTCCGATGAATTCCAACATAAAAATTCTACTTTTAAATCTGAAAATGGTTAATTTTAAATTACTTTTCCACTTTCTAAAACCGACTTCCCCGCACCGTCCCGCCCCCGCCCCCGCGCCCGGGACCCCGTGACGTCATTCGGGAGATTTCGACCGGAAGTTGTCGCGCTCGAGCCCGGTCGCATGCCTTTTCGGAAATACATCATCCCCTTTAACTTTTAAAAACAATAGAAAATAACTGGAGTGCTCATTTTTTTTTGAATTCGTTAATTTTGATTTGGTTTCGGTTTTTGTGTTGATCGTCGTCGTGTGGAATTCCAACGATCAACGACTCACGTAGTGATGACGTCAGAATGGCAGTCGCGACCGTTGAGTTTAATCTGTGTTGCTGCGTAGGATAATTTCTTTTTGGGGGATTTGTTTTCATTTTGGAAGTCGATGACACGAATATGATTTAAAAAATTAGAAACTCACGTTAAATACCTAATCGACAACGTTGCTGTGATTGCACTGCTGCGTTTTTAAATTAAATAACAAATTCGTATTTGAATTTAATTAACGGTTTCGATGATCCGAATTTTTACCGAAAAGGTATGAAACTTTTTTATACATTTCTTCATTCCCCTACTTCGGAAAAGATGTTTTTCGAAAACCCCACTTCAAATTTTCAAAGCCACAGGGTCAAAAAACAAACCCACCGATTTTCCTCCATTTAAAATGCGCACCGGTTAATTAATTTTAATTATTGTAATTAATTTTTGTGACGGTTGATTTACGAAGTTTAGTCAGATGTTTTGAAATTCCCCGTTATTTTACATATCATCTGGCTTCATCTGGGCTTCCTCGTCCTCCAAAAACACCACAACAGAAACGGGATTAATTTATTTTGCATAAAAACCTAAATTATATCATTATAAAAGCACAAAAAAATTAGAAGAAAACGGAAAAAGCAGTTTTAAGGAAATATTTAAAAAAATATATAAATTTATTAAATATTGTAATAAAAATTTTACAAAAAAATTGTATTAAAAAATTTAAAAATCATAGGATTAAGTTAATAAATGTTATTGCATTAGAAAATGTTTTTTTTTGTATAAAATATGTGGCTTCCGTGGTTAAGTATAAAAAAGGCATTAAAAAATCAAACAAAAAAACTACAAAATATATTTAAAAAACGAGTTTTAAAAAAAAAGGAAATAAAACTAATAATTTCTGTATAGTCGAAGTCTTACGTTTCGTAAAAGCCTCAATGGGGTTTACGAATGAAAATGGATTTGTGTCACATAGTTCAGTATAAAATAGGGGAGAAAAGTGTTTTGGTTTAATCATGGAGTTGTAATTCTCAGTTGGGTTGATGTGGTTTACTATTTTCTGAGCAAAAGGAGATATTTTTACGTGTGGTATCATTTGTCTGTTTCAAATGGCGAATGCACTTAAAAGTGGAGCTGAAATTTGTTTGGATGAATTTAAAAGAAAATGTGCTTCCAGTGGAGTGGTTATTACCTGAGACAGCAATGAAAATTAACGGTTTTGTTGAAATATTAATTAGGAAAGTAACGATTATTTCAAAACGACTATCGCGATCTCTGTCGGCGAAAATGAGAGGCACATAAAACTTGGAAAGATGGCGGCCGTAACGAACTCTAATTTCAAATTTATTACAGAAATAGTTCGTGCCTTTTTGGTCAACATTTTTGTCTTATTTAGACCGAAGAAAAGCTTTAATGGTAAACCACATCGATTGAATATTTCCATTAAAAATGGCGGAAAGAGCACATATCGAATATCGACAATGGATACTTCGCGAAAGTGTCAGATTCTGAGTTCAGGTACGGACTGTTGGTGCATTTGCGAGATCTGTATCAGTATTATCTCTCAACAACTCAAAAAAAGGTAAAGAATGCACCCAACTCTCTTAGAATCTGTCATTAATGGAAAAACAGAAAAAAACGAAACCACTTTTCTCTCCCGTCCCTCATCTCCAATCTGTAACATAAAAAGGTATTGAAATCTCTGTAATCCACCCCAACAGTTTCTGACACTCATAAAGTAGTTAAAAATTTTTTTTTTTAAATAATTATCACCTGCAGATGTACAGTATGTTTTGGAAATTCCATTTTACTCCGAATTCCAACTCGAATTGGATCAAAGTGAGAAAAATGGAAATTATTTTGAATTTTCATTTCGTCGCTATATGAATACCAATAGTCCCTCTTATAGTCTAGTCACAAAGAGAAGGAGTTAATTAAAAATATTGTTAATTGGTTAAAAAGCGTTGATTGAGCTGTACATAACCAACCACAACAACATTCAGGCCAGTTTCGAGTTTCACTGTATCACTGGGTCTTGTTTTATCAAAAATGTTTCGCTTTGGATTAATTTTTTTTATGTTAAATGGCGATTAATAAAACAGCCCTTTTGCGGTTCTGCTGAGGGGTGAGTCATGAGTGGAAGCAAAGGGGTTGTTTTTCGGGTCTGCTGGTCGAGTGCTGACCTTCCACAAAGAGTGCTGAACTCCTCATTGTATCTTTACAATTTACGCGTATGCTTAGCTTATGGTTGCGAAAGAATCCTTCAAAGGACAGAATGTTTACAGAAATCGCTGACGGTTGTTTGCTGTTTTCAGCAGCCTCCTCTCGCCATTTAACATCCCGAAGAACCATAAAATCATTGCGCTGCTGACGCAATTTCCTCAGCATTCAGAAAGCGAACCATCGTACCTTTCAAATTCCGTAGAAAATTGCTTTCGAGCCAAAATTGAGCGAAACCCGAATTTCGGGGCGAAAAAAAACGTGGATATAAAAATAAAATTGTCATTTAGGTTAATGTAAATTGGAATTTGTAAATTTTTGAGTTAGGAAAACCCTGAGTGATAGATCTAAATTATTAGTAAAGTGGCCTTGTGTACATATATTTTGAATATGAAAGAAGAAAGGAAATCACGATGTCTTTTTGTGTATATTAAGTATAAAAAAAGCATATTACGGTCCCTCGTGCATATTCTTTAACTGGAATGTTTTTTTGAGTTTGTTTCGGTAGGGAGTTTTTTTTTTATTCGGTCGAAGTATGACTGAGAAACCATGTTGATTTATTATACTAAATGTTCTCAATGAAAGAGATGATTGCAACCTACAGGTTCTCCTTCATAATAATTATTTATACTAATTTATTTCATCTGATATCGCCGCCGATTGGGAGGCGAACGCTGATTTTCCATTTTGTTGACCTTTTAAACCCTCCTCCCCTCCCCTTTCACCCCTTCTTTCCTTCCCCCGATTTCGGAAATATATTATGAAAAAGTGCCTTCCATTTCCAGACCATTTGTGATTAAATCGGTAAAAATTAATTTAAAAAAAATTAATAATTAATATTGAGGTTTTTGATACCAAAAAAATATGGCGAAGGCTGTTTTGGCTTAGTTTCCTTTTAGTCGTGGATATTATTATTTATTATAATATGATTACGCATTCTGTATGATTGACTTTTTATTGGTTCAATACATCTCTGCTTTTTAAATAGCCAAGTTTGGTTGCTTTTGTTTGTTCTCCTAAACGTCCTCCGGTTTCCAGGGGAAGAAGACGAAGCTTCTGCTTCCCCGTTTCCGGTTTTCATGTCGTGGATTAACCCTTTCGGTGTTGGAAACCCGTTCTACGCTAAAGCAGAAGTAAAAAGTCAAAATATTACGACATTCTTTATATAATTAATAAAAGTTACACCCGCTACAGTACATTACATGTTCAATCAGGCGCTGTGCAAGCGAACAAAATGTTCGCAAAAACCCCGCGACCCTAACGGAAAAGCGGGTTAAAGAAAAGTAAAGTAAGTAAGTTTATATCAATTTAGTGTATAATAATATTAAAATACTGCCTATAAATAAAAAATAATCAATATAAACTACAATAAACATAATTCCGACTGGTAGATTTTTAACAAAAACAATACATTTACTTTTTTTAAGTGTATATCTCTATTTTTTAAATAATTTATTTATACATTTATTTTTTATATATATAAATACATAAAAATTGGAGGTAACTCGTAGTTTTCACGGCAGGTTTTTCCCGACTGAAATACAACCGGGGGAGGTTCGCATCCCTCGGTAACACATCAAACGACATTCCACCCCTCAAAACGAAGTTAGTCTCTCTCCGGGTAAAGCTGAACAAGTCTTTCGATCAGCTGCTCCGCCAACGACGTCGAAGACGCGCATAGAAGCCTTCTGCTCATCAAGTCGAACTTCCCTCCTGCAAAAGCACAGAGACAAGTTCAAAGAGAGGACATTGGGGACAGGGGACATCGGGACAAACCTGCAGGGTCGATGACCACTCCTCCCGCTTCCCTGACCAGAAGATCACCCGCGGCCATGTCCCACGCGTGAATGCCGAACTCGAAGTAAGCATCGCTGGCTCCCATCGCGACCATCGCCATATTCATCGCGGCTGAACCGGCAGACCTGATGCTGATCAGAAATTAGTGTAAATGGACTGTGTTTGGGTGAAGACTTACAAAGGGTAAGTATGATACAACAACTTTGCCATTTACATTTACTCTTTACTGAGTTCATTTAAAGGGAGTTACACAAGAAAAATGTGCTGTTTTACAGAATATAAATTCAGCCAAAAATTGCATACAAATGCTTACCCATGAACATTCCCTATAATATTGGTCATATTGGCTAATACATTCTTTGTCTTCTGCACATGATTGTTGGTTCCAAACTCAAAAGTGAGTAGGGCTTTTGATAAATCTGAAATTCAAATTTTAAGAACACATAATTAAATTAACCTGAATTTATTTGGAATGAATGACCTTGAACGTGTCATCTGCTTGCAATATAAATAAATAAAATGTTTTTAAATAAAAAGTGACTTACAATTTGTTTATTAATAGTAAGGTAAATGACATGTTGATTTAAATATAAAAATAAATGTAAATTTGAGTTTCTCACTTGTAACATCCGAAACATGGATTGGTTTCCCATTTAATTTGGCTCCATTTCCTTTCCTCGCCTCAAAGAAGAATTCAATGACAGGATTGTATATTACTGCAATTTCTGGGACTTTGTTCACGAGCAGAGCAATGGATACGCACACTTGGGGATATCCATGAACGAAATTCATCGTCCCGTCCACGGGGTCGATGATCCATGTGGGGGCATCCGTGAGCTCGCATTTTGCCCCGTCCGCCACGCTTTCCTCCCCTATGAACAAATGATGGGGGAAGTGGTTCTTGAGGGTGGATATGAGGTACTTCTCCACTTCTTGGTCGGTGTCCGTGACCAGGTCTATGTCGCAACTCTTCGCCTCCACCCTGGATTTCACTCCCCAGATTCTCGACTTTATTATCTGGAATGGAAGTAACGAATCACTGACCGTTATTATTGAAACTGTGCATTGAGATTTGGACTCACCGCTCCCACATGTTTGGCTGCTTTCACCACGACGTCGTAACATTCATTTAAATTCTCCGTCATTTTAAATTAAAGCACTCCCAATAAATCTGTATTGTTGAATACTAATTTATGACAAGTCCTATTACTTTAAAGTAATTAACGAAATCCGATTATGATGAATTCCCTCCCATGACAGAATATTTACATTACATTAGTTCTCAAATCCACCGCAAGGTATCGCTTTGTAATCGGTTATTACAATTTTTTCTTGATTGCAAAAATATGTAAATTAATCAAACAGGAAGTTATGACCTTCAAATTAATTTTTTCTATGAAAGGCATACTTGCTTACAAATCTACTGTCATTCTACTCTTAAAAAATACCTCACATTACGAACATTTAACGGTTTACCGCCATCTTTGTTAATAGAATACAAAAACTCGAAACGAAAATCAATACTTCAATAAGACAGTTTATAATTTACTACAAATAAATAACAAATGGATAATATAACAATATTTAATCAAATCGCTAATAATAAAGGCAGACGATTTGTCCTTGGCGGTTTCCCGAAATTTTGAGAAAATACGATCGAAGCTTCGATAACGATACATCGATATATCGAAATTCTCGATTGTAGTTGTCAACCTTGTGGATTGATAAACAAATACAGATTATTTCAGTAATGGTTTTTTTACTTTAAAAAATGGTTACAGAGGAATGGTCAAATGAACAAGTTATCAGTCGAGCCAATAAAATAATCGTCGAAGTTCAGTTACGTAAATATGGGAAATTTATCGAAAATTACTGTAAGAAATTACGGTCCCTCGAAGAATCCTTTCCGGAGGAAAGGAATAGATTCGGGGACAATCCCATAAACATTAGGCTGTGTAATAAAGAACAAATAGATATATTACAACTAATAGACACCGATAATAAGATTCTGAACAAAATCGTCACCGTTCTTGCCGCATTGTGCCTTGAAGTCCGCGAGAGGAAGGAGGAAGCCACCGAGAAGTTCTACAACTCACTACTCCGATTCGCGGAGGACTGCGAGAATGAAGAGGAACGGACCTCACACATCGCCATCAGCAATTACCTCCCTCTTCTGCAGGAGCTCCTCTGCTTCGTCAACAGGTGCCATCAGATCGTGGTGGAAATCGTCCTGCAGCTCTCCGCCATTTACACGACTTCCCCCATCCAACCAAACCATCAACGCCACCAATGTCCACTTCGAGGACATGATGGACCACCTCGGGGACGTCCTCACCGTCCTCGTCACGCTCGATAAGCTGACTGCGGGGATGGAGAACATCCAGGAGGGCTGGGCACTGTACAAGAGGCTCATCAGAACAGTTCAGATCAACATCTCATCGGAGAAGCTCTCCACATTTGAGGGAGTGACCAAGGAGCTGGAAATGAACTTGTTCATGGGCAGAATATTCCACAATGTTCTGGAGAAGCTTTCAGAGGTTGGCCAGACTGTGAGGGTGTCCAAGCTGGGAGAGGAGCTGCAGTTGTATTTGAAGAACATGTTGAGCCAATTGGAAGCCAAAGACATGGATGCGAGTCAGATGATGAGCAGCCAGGACATGCTGTGGGTGAAAGTGTGCTGTCTCTTTGTGGTGAATTCCCACCTGTTTGGGCTTTCTGATAAAAAGCTGCTCAAGCAGATTTGGGAGGTCTCCAAAAAATACGTATCGGTTAATCTTTTCAAAAACGTGATTTGGTTCCCGGATGACTTTTTATGTCAGCACTTATCGAATATGCTCAAATCGGAAGATAAAAAACACAAACAGGCCGTCAGCAATCTGAGGAGCGATGTGCTCAACCAGAAGACCGCGAGTCTGACAAATGAGGTTCAGAAATACACTCAGGAGACTTGTCTGTGGGTGATTCAGCTGAGCACTTTGCTGAACAGGGAGAGGAACACGTTGGCGCTGGAGGACTTGAAGCAGCAATGCGCCATGTTCCTGAGTGGAGTCAAACTGGCGACCAACATCAGCAAATTGCTGAAATCAGTTCTGAATCTCCACGCGGCGTTGTGCAAACCCATGACAAAGGCCGTCGTTTTGTTTTTATGTAAATTAGTAGAATTGTTAAAAGGAATCGAAATCGCTTACCATAATTTTTACTTTTCCATAGCAGAAAGCATCAGTCATGTGTTGCAGTATTTAGTCTATCAGGTTCTGAGCGGAGTCAGCCATGCCAAGAACAGACTGTTATCCGACAAATCCTACACGAAAAAGCATTTGGACACTTTGTCCGCCCTCGTCCTCGCGGAGAAAGTCCTTTTCGGCCCTGCCACCCTCGAGAGGTGTTTAATCGCAAGACTGGCGTTGTCAATAGCGAGGGGAAATTCCGGGAAAGCACTCAAAGACGAAGAGGTCGACCATATTTACTCAAACCTTCAGCATTTGAACAAAATCTGTCTCCTGCAGAAAACAATCGCGGAAGCATGCGACACGTCGTTTCTCTATTTTCAGCGAGTCATCCTCCCAATTTATTTCCAAAACGTATGCAAATCGAAAATGCCTTGTTTAAAAATGGCGTACATGCTCGGCTGTATGTCCGATTCGGTGGATTTTCTATCCAAGACTCAAACCCCGGCGAACGCCTTCGAGACGGACGTCATGACCAAGCTCCGCACGGACGCCATACTGCCCCTGTGCGAGAGCGTCGAGACGAACCTGCGCCTCCAGGTACACTCCCACCTGCAAGACCAGAGCGTGAACAACCCCTTCGCGTCGGCCGAACCCGGGGCCGACCTCAAAAGGGTCATCGGCCTCCCCCCCATGAGGCTCTTCTCCCGCTACGTAAACGTCCGCTCCTACGTGGAGCACTACCTCGACAAGACCTTCTACAACCTGACCACCGTCGCCCTCCACGACTGGAAGAGCTACGGGGAGATGCGCAGTCTGGGGAAGATCAAGTGGGACCTCAACTTCGTTCAGAACCACCTCCCGTACCAGACGCTCGAGCACGGGCTGGACGTCCTCGAGATCATGCGGAACATACACATATTCGTGTCCAAGTACCTGTACAACCTCAACAATCAGATCTTCATCGAGCAGTCGAGCCAGAATAAGCACCTGAACACGATCAACATCCGCCATGTCTCCAACTCGATCCGCATGCACGGGACGGGGATCATGAACACGACTGTCAATTTCACGTACCAGTTCCTCCGGAAGAAGTTCTACATATTCTCCCAGTTCCTGTTCGACGAGCAGATCAAGTCCCGGCTCACCAAGGACATTCTCTACTTCCGGGAGCACAAGGCGCACACCGAGCAGAAGTACTCCTACGAGAGGGCGGACAAGTTCAACAAGGGGATCCGGAAGCTGGGCCTGAGTCCGGACGGTCTCAGCTACCTGGACCAGTTCCGGATACTCATCTCCCAGATCGGGAACGCGATGGGCTACGTCCGGATGATCCGCTCCGGGGGGATGCACTGGTGCTCCAACTCGCTCAACTTCATCCCCGAGCTGGAGGAGATATACAAGTACGGGGATGCCTGCAGGGGCGAGAACCTGAGCGAGTCGACCTGCGAGGCGGCGGACAGGCTGGACAACGTGATCAGCGATTTCACGCAGAACTTCGCCGAGGGGACGCAGTACTTCAAACTGCTGGTGGAGGTGTTCGCGAACGACTTCCGCAACCCGAAGAACAGCCATCTTCAGAACTTCTACATAATCGTTCCGCCTTTGACGATAAACTTCGTGGAGTACATGATCACGGCGAAGGACAAGATGAACAGGAGGAACAAGATGGGGGCGACGTTCACGGATGACGGCTTCGCGATGGGCGTCGCCTACGTGCTGGAGCTGCTGAACCAGAACAGGCAGTTCGACAGCCTGCACTGGTTCCAGGCCGTGAGGGACAAGTACAATAAGGAGAAGAACCCCCTGGAGGTGTCGGGGGCGGTGGAGGAGAAGCTGAGGACGACCAACATGCTCACCGCGAAGAGGCTGGACACGTACCAGCAGGAATTCGATCTCCTGTACTTCAGTTTAAGCAGTGCCAAAATATTTTTTCAGAAACAAGTCACAAACGATTAGTTTAATAACACATAGCGCTTATTTTGTTGAAACTTTAAATATATATTAAAGAATTTATTTAAATTATTGTTTTACAATCATTCATTATTTCCCTTTTGAAGCTTTATTAAACAAAACAGTTATGTTACTGTTAATTATATTTTAATATTTATTTTCGGCATGTTATTTTTTGTCTTAACTTCTGTTACTCATTTTTTATTATACTTTTATATAAATTAATTGTTTTTTAAAGCATTATTATGCAATGAGTGTTATAAAGTCAATTACACTTTTTTCTTTTACTTTATTTTTGTTTCATTATGTAATTTTTTAAAATATCTTACTTTACTTTACTTTACTTTTCGGACCCGCCTAATCCGTTAGGGTCGCGGGGTGAGGGAGGCAAGGAGGGACCTCCACCCGGTACGATCCCCCACGACCGACATCAGACTGCCCGGGTATCTTATTTCTTATATTTGGATATTATACGTATGGAATTATATATGCTTTTTATATATATAATTTCAGACCAATATTGACATATTCGTTTTTTCTTTTAATTTCTCGCGCATTATTTTTTTTTTTAGTTTCTGTGAAACAATTTTTTAATTCCTTATAAATTTAACTTTTATTTGAACCTATATTTTAAAACCAAATTTTCAGATAATATTGTATACTATTATTTCAAATATTGTATATTTTGAAAACTAAAATATTTTGTAAATGAAATCCACGTGACAATTGGCGGGCTTTTTAAAAACTATGGTTTCCGGAAATGGAACTGTTAGGCATTCGATGAAGAAATGGGATTAAGGAATTTTGACAAAAGCCAAAATTACTAATTGCAATATCTTTAATTAATTTTTTAAGCAAGTTTTAAGACATACAGAAAAGACATGTATAAATCCACCTTCAAGAATTAACGCCCACAAAAAAATTAAAAAATGAAAAGAGCGTGCACGATTCAGAATGATCGACTTCCGCCATTTCGTTAGACGGTTTTAAATATTATTTAATTATCAAAACGTTGTAACTAATAACAAGAGTTATACAAGAATTATATCTTATTAAAAAAAACTGGAGTGTTTAAGCATGTTAAACGGTTTTTTAGTGTGTTTGTAATTAATTTGGTACAAATCGTGCAGAATTAGGAATCGCAAAGCCTCCGAGATTCAACTGATCCGTTAAAACTTTTTCTTCTGCTGGCAGTTGCGCAGACTCTTCTGTCATGGATCAAAGGGGATAGTTTTGATATTTTTTTTTTCAAAAACTTTATTCACAGTTTCGTTTCGGGGGTTTTCAAAATTTTTTTAACAAATCTAAGTTTTTGTTATTTTATTCACTTGACATAATGGCATTCTAAATTTTAATGTGATTCCATTTCGTATAATCGTTTCGAGGAAATAATGGATAAATCAAACAGTGATACGAAACCGTTACTTCGGCGCTCGCCACGAACGGCCCCTTCTGCGGCCCTTTTGGCCGCAAAACAGAACATGAAATCCCGAGGGAAGAAGACCAGGGAAAACGAATTCATAAAGGACGACTACGCGAACGCCCAGAACGCCAAGGAAATGATCGCCGGCTCAACGGGCATTGTTTACGATGATGACATGACGAAGCACCGCTGTTTGTGGGATGAAAACTACCCCGAATGCCCCGAGAGATATTCTTCTGTGATTAAGAGGTGAGCAGAGGGCAGAATTCGGCTTGGGTGAGCCGAACAGTGTGCAATGGCCGTGAAATCCTGCCCACTTGAATTTAACATGTTTATGAGTCATGTTTGCCTCTTTTTACTCCTCCTTAAACTCAAAGACCTGTTTTGTTATTATCAATTGAAGCAATATTAAGTTTCACTCACTCCTATTTAGGAACCCAAAACTGCTTTTCACTCCTTTAATATTGCCTCATACAAATCAAGAGAAAAGCAGTTCAATTCATTTATGAATTACAGGTGTGAGGAATTGGGACTGATAAACAGATGCAAGAGAATTAATTCAAGGCAGGCGACTGAGGAGGAACTGCTGACTCTGCACACACCAAAGACAGTGAAGATCCTGAAGGAGACACAAACCATCAAGGATGAAGATGAGTTGGAGAAACTGTCATCTCAGTATGATGCCATATTCATTAACAACAGCTCATACAATTGCTCGTTGCTGGCTGCTGGCTCCACGATCAGTTTAGTTGATGCTGTTGCCAAGGGAGAAGTTCAGAACGGGATGGCTGTTGTGAGGTTGTTTTTTATGATAAGAGCTGCTCTCTCTTGACCTTTTCTTTGGACTCCATTGTTCTCTTATCAGTTGTTTACTTTTCAATGATAAAAGACAGTGGATTGTTCAGTGAATGGAGATAAATTTTTAAAAATTCATCACTCATTACAAAATACAGATTACAAACCAAATATATGCAAATGAAATGAAGACATACAATGAAACTTTAATTGTTTCTGTGGCTGATTTTCTTCTGTTGGATATGAATTCTGTTTTGAAGTTTCACCATTGCATTTTTAAACCTTAAAAGTTGCCTTTTTTTTGTTTAAAACACAACTGTCTTTAATTTTTTTTCTTTGACTCCTTTTGAGGGTTGTTTAAAAAGACTTTTGTGTATATTAATCATAAATGATTTATTTAAAGACTTACCTAGAATAAAATACAATACACAAATTTAAAAACAATGAACAAGAGACAAAAAGTACAGTAGTATTTATTATATTACAATTTACGAAAACAAAGAAAAACAGAGAACTCTTATAAATACTGTAAATACAAAAGTAAGTTATCGTCTCAACTCAAAAAAATACAATGGATTTGAATTAGAAAGAGAAAAACAAACAAAAGAAGGGAAGTTATTTTTGACTCACCAAATAAAATACATACAGACTTGAAATAGAATACAAGAATATACAGAATAAGTGGAACTTTACCTACAAAAAAAACCTTACCTACAAGAAAAAAAATAACTTCTGACTCAATTTAATGGAATACAATGTACATGAAATTGCTTATCATTTTATTTAATGAGAATACAACAGATGTGAAATGAAAAGCAAGAATAAATTAGAAAAGTGTAATTTATCCTAATTGTATTTGCAGTTTTAGTTCTTTAGTTTTTGGATAGAAACCAATACAATTGTGAGTAACTCTTTGTATCTTCGTTCACAGGCCACCCGGGCACCACGCAATGCAAGACGAGTACTGCGGTTACTGCTTCTTCAACAACGTCGCCCTCGCCGCCCAGCACGCCCTCACCAACTGCGGCGTCGAGCGCATCCTCATCGTCGACTGGGACGTCCACCACGGCCAGGGCACCCAGCAGATGTTCTACGAAGACCCCCGGGTCGTCTACTTCTCCATCCACCGCTACGAGCACGGGACCTTCTGGCCAGAGCTCAGGGAGAGCGACTACCACTTCGTGGGGGAGAGGGCGGGCAAGGGGTTCAACTTCAACATCCCCCTCAACGCGACGGGGATGAAGGACGCCGACTACCTGGCGGTGTTCCAGCAGGTGCTGCTGCCCATGGCCTACGAGGTAGGAAGAAGTGTGGGGGTGGTCAGCGAGGAGGGTGTTAATTCCTACCTTTATGTTGTAGTTCCAACCGGAGTTGGTGTTGATCTCCGCCGGTTACGACGCAGCCATCGGTTGTCCTGAGGTGATTTTTTTATTTTACTTTCTTAACTTTTTCCCTTTTGTTGGTTGTAGTTCTCACCGGGGTTGGTTCTGGTTTCCGCTGGATTCGATTCGGCTATTGGCGATGAGAAGGTATTAGGGCGGGAAGGGGTTGCCTGAAGGGGTGTTGGGGATATTGTGTTTTGGGCAGGGTGTAATTGAAGTGTGTTTTCAGGGAAACATGGAGGTGACTCCAGCCTGTTACGCCCATCTGCTGTCCCCTCTGATGGCCCTCGCCGAGGGGAAAGTGGCGGTCGTCTTGGAGGGCGGCTACTGCTTGAAATCCCTGGCGGAGGGCGCCGCCCTCACGCTTCGCACCCTCCTCGGGGATCCCGCCCCCCTTCTCAGGGACCTGGGAACGCCCTGCGAGAGCATCGTCGACACCATCCTGAACGTCATCTACGTGCACAGAGCCTACTGGCAGTGCTTTCAGTTACAGGACGCGTTCGCGACGGAAAACGCCTCGCGGAAGCGTTCCACGGAGAAAGGTCTGCTCGAGCAGACTGCTCTCAGGAAACACACGCCCACTGTCAGGTACGAAGGGAACGAGATGAAACCAAAGTATTACGAGACGAGGAACTGTTACCCCGTCCAGAGTGACCAATTCATCCAAAAAACTAACGAAAGGTTGGAAGACCTGATAATGGCGACCGATTTGAGTGTGCCCCCCCATCGCGTGGCTTTCGCCTACGATGAGAGAATGACCGAGCACAGAAACTCGCAGGAGAACAACCACCCGGAAAAGCCCGACCGGATCACCAACATCTTCCTCAGGTGCAGGGAGTACAACCTGCTGGAAAGATGTCTCATGATTGAGGTGAGCCTCCCCCGAACACCCCTCCCCCAAGCGGAAATACAAAGCGAACGTTTATTTCAGCCCCGACAGGCGACGGAAGAGGAGATCCTATTGGTCCACACTCAGTCCCATTTGGACGACATGAAGTCGACGGAGAGTCTCTCCATAGAGGAATTGAACAAAAAGGGCGGCGATTACGAGTCGATATACCTTCACCCGAAGAGCTACGAATGCGCTCTCTTGGCGGCGGGTTCCCTCCTTCAGGTGGTCGATTCTGTCCTGAATGGGGATGCAAGAAGCGGGGTGGCAGTGGTCAGACCGCCGGGACATCACGCGGAGGACGACACTGCATGCGGATTCTGCATCTTCAACAACGTCTCCATCGCTGCTAAATACGCGGTCGAGAAACATTCCTTGGAAAGGTGAGGGAAGGGTTGGTTTGCCCCCGCCCTTCGATTATAACCGCCCTTATTTCCTTTCAGAGTTCTCCTCATCGATTGGGACGTCCATCATGGAAACGGAACACAACAGATATTCGAGTCGGACAACCGCGTCCTCTACATCTCCCTTCACAGGTACAACCACGGGAAATTCTTCCCCTCCTCGACCGAAGGGGATTACGATAAAGTGGGGAGGGATAGGGGCGAAGGATTCAACGTGAACATCCCCTGGAATAAGACCGGGGGCGGAATGACGGACGGGGATTACATCGCCGCCTTCTTCTCCCTCGTCATGCCCATCGCCTATGAGTTCAACCCCCAACTCGTGTTGGTCTCCGCGGGGTTCGATGCCTGCGTCAACGACCCCTTGGGCCACTGCAAGCTCTCCCCCGAAGTCTACGCCCATTTCACCCACTGGCTCACCGCCCTCGCCAACGGCAAGATCATCCTCTCCCTCGAGGGCGGCTACAACGTCACCTCCATTTCCTACGCCCTCACCCTCTGCACCAAAGCCCTTCTGGGAGACCCCCTCCCTCTGCTCACCGGCACTCACACCCCCTCCCCCAGTGCGATTGAATCCATCAAGAACGTCCTCCGCACCCAGGAGACCTACTGGCACTCGTTGAAGTTCAACGTGGCGCTCCCGAAAGAAGACGTCCTGCTGAACTTCGAGAAGAGCATCGGGGACAGGAAGAACCTGGTCACCCTCGGAGTGAACGACAGGCTGGTGGAGCAGATGGAAGGGATGAGCCTGAAGGGCGATGAGAGGGGGGCGGAGGCCCCGGAGGACGGCAACCCCCGGGACAGGGCCCACTCCAGGGACGAGAGGACGTCCCGGGATTCCGACCAGGACGGGACAGCGGAGGGAGCTCTTCGGCAGACGCTCGTCGGATACCTCTCGGACAACATGCAGAGACTGCTCAACCAGGAGATGTTCGCGGTGGTGCCCCTCCCGGGGTGCCCCCACCTCGTGCAGGTGCAGGCGGTCCCCCAGTCGGGGATCGACGTCAACACCCCCTGCGCCACCTGCGAGTCCCTCCAGGAGAACTGGATCTGCCTCATCTGCTACTCCGTGAGTTGGCCCCTCCCTTCGCCCCTTCGAGCACACACCAATCAGCCGCTTTTCCTTCCAGGTTTTCTGCGGTCGATACGTGAATCAGCACATGGTTTTCCACAATGAGGAAACATCGCATCCCCTCACACTCAGCTTCACCGATTTGTCGGTGTGGTGTTATGTCTGTGAAGCTTACATAGATAATATGGTGAGTGGAGAGGGGTCTATTTTATAAGTATAAAAAAATGAGTAGCACTCTCCACTCAATTCCCACTCAATTATTGTTTTCCACTTTCCAGATTTTGTACCCGGCGAGAAATGCGGTCCACAGAAGCAAATTCGGAAGCGATTTGGAGTGGAGCTACGGAGACCGAACGCCCCCCACGAGACTCTCCGATCGATGAGCCCCCCGCGCCCCCTTCGCCCCCTTCGCCCCCTTCGCCCCTGGCGCTTCTTACCTTCATCCATCGTTTCATTTCTTTGTCTTTTATTTTGCTCAAATGTCATTATTTTTTATATATGTTCTTTTATATTTAAAAATACTTTAAGACGATCGACGACTAATTTTTTTGTAATTTTTTTTTAACCGATGAAGTGAAAGTTGTGAAAGAATGAAAGTAACAATGAATGGAATTGAAAAAAAAGACATTGGGTTTTAATCATTGAAACATTTATTTTTGTATTAATGTAATTTTACATCGAATGAATATATTTTGTAATTATTCATTTTTAATTTTTTGGTTGAAAGGGTTGACATTTCAATTTGGGGGGTTGATTGGGGTGGTTTCTTTGATCTTTTCTTATTTCCTTTTCCCTTTCGCTTTCACTCGATCATTCTCTCCCTTTTTATTGTCTTTTTATTGTCTATCAAACTCTCTCTCTCTCTTTTACTCGGTCATTCTCTCCCTTTTTTATTGTCTTTTTATTTTCACTTTTCACATTTTTCACGCGTAAAAGAAAGCGAGAGAGAAAATGTGAAAGTATTTATATCTCTCTCTCTCTCTCTCACTTTCTCTTACTCTCTTATTCACTTGAATTAGAGAGTGAGAGAAAGATTATATTCGCGCTCTCTCTCTCTTACTCTCTTATTCATTTTCGCATTCTCTCCCTCTTCCTCTCCTTCCTCCCCCGAATTCGACGACGCACATCCTTCACATGGGACGCCGCTAGGGGTGGTTCCCTCTGCGCCACCGCCACCTTCACTGGATGCCACAGAATCAGTCCCAGGCACGGGCACCCCTTCCCCGACTGGCCGATCCTGTTCTGCCCCTCCTGGGTCATGCGGAGGCGGTGGCTTCGAGGGATACCGACCGTCGCCCCTGTGATGCAGCTCCTCTCCCCCGGGGCGTCGCTCCTTCGCGCAGAGCACGTGGCCACCCCCTGGTGGCGCCCCCCTCTCTCCGTCCCTTCCTACGACTCGACCTCTGGACCGTTGTGGGGGTGTTGGCCGAAAGAATATATGTGGGCGTAGGGGTGGTACATCCCCGGCTGCAGGACGTGGAGTTCTGCGCTGCTGTCCCCTCGGACGGAGGGGTCCGAGACGGTGGCGGGGCGGGAGGGGGCGATGGGGGTGCGAGAATGCTGGAAGAGAAAGAGTTTTTGAGTGTCTGGGGATGGAGGTGTGATGGGAGTGTGTGGGGGGGCGTGGGGGGTGTGGGGGAGTGAGTGATGGGTTGGTTGTGTGCCAAGTGGATGTCTGTGTTGGAGATTGATTGTTAGAATCGACTGCGGCCTTTGACCAATTCTTTTTTTATTATAGAAAAATTAGTGTTTTTTGCTTTCATTAAAATTTTAATTTAATTTCTTATTTAAATCATAAAATTAACTTATTTAGGTTATTTTGATTTTTTATAATATTTTAATTAATTTATTATTATTATTTTAGACTGAATTTATTTTTATTTTAAGTTTTTTATTGAAATACAAATAAATAAATTTTTTTAGTTGTTGTTTTTTACCCCTTTTTTTAATTACGGTTTATTTACTTTTATTTTTAATTGTGTAAATTTTATTTTGTTTTATATTTTATACTTTTCATATTTATTATTATTTGTATTATTTTTTACTTATATTTTTATCACTTTATTTTATTAATTTGTTTTAGTTTTAATTCTTTAAAATTTATTTTAATTTGTTACTCTAACTTTTGCTATTTATAAATACTTTTTTTGTTTATTTTTTATAACATTAATATTATTTTAATTACTTTTTTTTATAATTACTGTTTTTATTTTTTACTTTGTTTTAGTTTTAATTAATTTTAATAATTTTTACTTATTTAAATTTTATTAAAATACTTTTGTGTTAATTACTTTTAATTCACTTTTTAATTACTTAAATTTAATTTACTTTAATTTTAATTGATTTTTTGATTAATTTTTTATAATTAATTTTTACTATCATAATTAAGTTGTTTTTTGCTTACTTTTATTGGCTTTTGCTGTTCAATTGAGGTTATTTAGGAATTCGGTCAGGTTTTTATTTATATCTGCTCTTCTATAAGTATCTGATTCTGAGCCTCACCTGAGCCACGATGAGTCGTCTCTTTTTCCCATTTTACATGGTACACCTCATACCCTACTAGAATTAGTAGGGTTACCGCCAATACCAGAATAAAATAAGTGGCGGTGGCCTCCGCCGCTGCACCCCCTCGCCTGTGAACATAAAAATTAGTGCTGACAACTCATTGTCTGTCTCTTTGGCAGGGCGAGACGGGCTTAGCAACACTGAGCAACAGTCCGTGTCATTTGCTTGCATTGATTAATTGCCGTTTGTTGTCGCCGTGGGAAGTGTCGGCTCTTGGCGGAGGGACGACAGAGGTCCCTCCGCCCCCGCCGCCCTTCGACCCGCCGCCCTCCGCCACCGGAAGTGGCGCAAATCCGCGGGAAAACCTCTCCCCAACGACAAATATAAAAGGAAGTATAAAAGTATAATTGTGTTCTGGATAAAGTAAATAAGGGAAACGGCTTAACGCCCTCGAATTCGCTTTTGTAAATAAAAAGAAAAACGTAATCTCGATTTCTCGGAATTGATCGTTATAATCCGGACAATTTGGAGGTCAGAATAATTCCGAGAAGCTGAAAATCGGTGTAATTGTTGGGCGGATAATTAAAAGAAAAATTGTCAAAACTCGTTATCGATCCGATATCCGGAAAAGAATTGTCGCGAGGTCAAAGGTCACCAAAAAAATTAATTTATCGCACCTTTCGACAAATTGCAAATTAAATCACTTCAGTTAAACATTTTTTTGTGAATAAAATTATCAAAAAAAAAAAAATGCACTTATACTTTTTTTCTTAAAAGCCACCGTTTTTTGACATAAACGATTCAAAGGAGTTTCCCCCGCGAAAAAGAAACGTCATTTCTTTTTCCCGACATTCGGATCGATGTTATACTTTTATACTCCGAACAATTTCACAATGTTTCAGCTTTTTATGAATTAATGCAAATTCACCCAAAATTTATGAATTAATACGAGCTGAACTGATAAATAAAAATGGATAAATAAATTGTTTATAAACTTTATACAAACCGATATTTTAAAAATATTTATAAACAATTAATAACAAAAAAATTTTAATTAATAATAATAAAAAATATTAAAAATCAATATATTTAATTAACAAATTATACACTTTTAATTAACTTTATATAAATATAATTAAGGGTGAGATTTTTTAAAATTTACTTAAGATATATTTAATTTAGTTGTAAATTTTTTTTTAGAGCGTAAAAATGAGATTTATTAAATAAACTGTGTAAAAATGGTCGCGTATAAATTTATTAAATTATACTGAATTTGAAAATAATTTAAATTCTTAAAAATATTTGTTTCAACAAAAGTCGGGATTTTTATAAATTAATGAAATAAAAATAATTAACAAACTTTTTTGACTTTTCGTTAATAATCTGTATTTATACAGTAAATCGTTGTTAATAACTCATATTAATAATATTTAATGTAAATAAATGAATTATATTTGTTTGAATTTAAATCAATTCGAAAAAAAACTTATACAAAATAAATTTATTATTTTAAAACAAATGGACGAAATTAAAAAAATTATACCAACAGTGAAAATGATGAATAATTAGTTTTCCGGTGTTTAGCATCACTTTGTAATATTCGCCCCTTTCCACCCCAAAAACTTACCCTCAGGTTCCTCCAGATGGAAAACTTCTCTGTTCGCAGTCATCATTTCCAAGTCGCACTCTCTCAGGTTGTCCCTCGCTGACTGACTCCGTCTTCGCAGCGACGCTTGCCCACATTCGCACTTTTCCAGGCAGGGGTGGCCAAGGGGCGGATTCAGGAATTTATCAAATATAAAAGGGCAAGGATAGGGTAAAGGATGGAAACGATAGAAAAGATGATAAAATTAATAAAAAGAAGAACATGAAATAAAAAGAGAACAATAAATGGAAATATAAAATAAAAGATGAATAAAAAATAAAAATAAAGAAAAGATGAAAAAAACGAAAGAAACGAAAGAAAAAAAAAAGAAAAAGGAAAAAAGGAAGACGAAGAAAATTAAACTTAAAAAAAAAGTAAAGCGAAAGAGAAATAAACTGCAAAAGTAAAATAAAAGAAGGATTAAAAGAAAACGAAAAAAAAGAAAAAGAAAAAAAGAAAAAAGAAGAAAATAAAAAAAAGAAAAAAAAGTAAAGCGAAAGAAAAGTAAACTATAAAAATGAAATAAAAGAAGAATGAATGTGAAAAAAAAGAATAAAAGACGAAGTTTTGGGGGGTTCGACGACGAAGGGAAGCGAAGGGGAGCGAAGGGGAGCGAAGGGAGGCGAAGGGAGGCAAAGTGTTGGGCCACCCCTGTGAAGTTGCATTTCCTGAGCGTTCGTGTTCTTGGAAGGGTGGCGGGAGGGGGCGTGGGGCGCGAGTGCAGGAGGGGCCGTGGGCGACGTCGCCCCTCGCGGCTACCTGATCTCTTATGAGGGCGTTTGTTTTGCTCTTTC
>JAQIBA010000233.1:79925-91850 GCA_028293925.1 Brueelia nebulosa
CCCGTAACCAATAAATAAAGCGCCAACGTTTGATTTGTAGGTTTTCTTGTGTTCGTCTCCAGCAGCATCCTGAGGTGTCATATTCCTCCCAAAGGTCGTTTCTCACCAGAAATCGGATCTCTCATTTCAATTATCTCCTTTTAACGCGGCATAAAAGCGGAATTTCAACAATGATTAACATTAAAACGGTAAAGAAAGGTCAGTTTGACCCATGAATTTCAACTTTAATATTTCTCATCGGCCTTATTTTTTGACCCCATCAAATTCCTCATTCCCTTTAACGTTTCCTCTCTAAATTAACCAAATTTTTTATTCCGTCACAACAAATGGTCATTTTGACCCCTAAATTTTGACGTAAATTTTGCTTTTTTTATTAAAATAACCCCTAATATTTTCGCTAAATCTGCAATTTGAGTCATTTTGCTTTCAGAAGTAAATAAAGTCATTGATTTTAGACTCAAAATAGCGATAATGGGTCATTTTGACCCTTAAATTTTTACGTGATTTTGCTTAGTCTTTCAAATTTTTTAGTCTTTTTACCAAATTCCCAATCCTTAAGAAGAATTTTTCATCTTCAAAACATCAAACTTTTAATTCTGACGCAAAAAATGGTCATTTTGACCCCTAAATTTTAACGTGATTTTGTTTTTTTTTTTAAACAATCCCTAATATTTTCTCTAAATTTGCAATTTGAGTCATTTTGCTTTCAGAAGTAAATAAAAACTTTAAATTTTAGAATCAAAATGGCGATAATGGGTCATTTCGACCCTTGAATTTTCTCATACGGCCATTTTTTTAAGTATCCGCAAAACTCCTAATTTTCAACTGTTCTGAGATTATTGAGAATTAAAGTTGAAGAGGTTTTTTTCTTAAAACGTCGAAGAGGTCAAAATGACCCCCGAACGGTGGTTAATGAACTTAACCGCATTGAGAGAAATGAAAATATTGATTTATCGAGAAATTCCGATGAAAATTAAAAAGCGATAAAACAAGACAGAAATTGCTGCTGCCGGACGAGAGTGAGTTCGATGGGTCACGGCCAAAAATAAATCCGTTCGCTCTTTGTTGAGGAGAGCTTTGGATTTGTGGCCCCGTCGCCCCCCTCTGCCCCCTCTGTCCCCTCTGCCCCCAAATCCCCTACGCCCGTTGCCCGAACCTGCAGGACGGCGGGAGGGTTCGGGCAACCGGAAAGGCACCGTTCGCGACCGGATTTGAAGCGGAGCCAGAAGGAGTCATGGGAACACCTCCCGAAGAGGAGCACAAGTTAAAAAAGAAAAGTATTTTGTGCAGCGGGAGAAATTTATTGTTGGTGAAATTCGATAATGAGAGAAAGTTTGGCGGAGGGCCAAAATTCTCGCGCTGGCATTTCTGTTTTGGGTGTTCGCGGCCAATTCGATTCATTGGGCGAAGGGTCGGAGCGTTTGGCGGTGGCCGAGTTACGACCACGGAAGGCCACGTGGGCTTTTGTTCTAAATAATTGATTCTCTTCTGTTGGGAGCTCTTCTGACGTCATTTCGTCTGCAGGAGACCGCCTGGGGAATTTCGTGTAGAGGATTGGCTGTGTTGCAACGCTGTGGGGTTGCATAAGGGAGAAAAAGGGGGAACTTCGGGGCAAAGCTCGTAAAGCTTCGCAACAGCTTAATTGAAAATTAATTAAATGTTCGCGTGTGGAGCCCACAAGTTAGGAATATTTATCTATTCAGTTATAACATTAAAACGTAGAGAGACATAAAATATATGTAATTGAAGTAAAAGATAAATAAAAAGAAAGCGATTTGAAGAAAGATAGAAAAATAATAGAAAAAAGAAGAGAAAAAAGACAGTAAAAAGAAAAAAAACTGTTTAAAACAAAATGAAGAGAAAAAGAAATAAAGAACTGAAGTTTGAAGACGAGAAGAATAAAAAGAGAGGAATAGAAGGAAAAACAAAAGGAAATAGAATAGGACAAAAGGAAAAAGAGGAATAGAAGAAAAAAGAGCAAAAGGAAACTGAAGAAGAAGAAAAACATAAAATTGGAAAAAGGAATAAAAGAAAGGAAATCGAAAAGAAGAAGGAGGAGGGAAGAGGGAAAAAGAAACAAAGAGCAGAGGATTTCAGAGAGGAATAAATACATAAGAATTAGAAAAAAGATGAAGATTGAAGAAAAATAGAAGAAGAATAGAAAATGAAGAAAAGACAGTAAAAGAAAAAAAATAACACTGACGAAAATGTAAAGAGAAGAAATGAAGAACTGATGTTTTAAGAAAAGAAGAATAAATAGAGAGGAATAAGAAAAAAGATGAGGAATTGAAAAAAAAATAATAGAAGAAAAACATTTTAATGAAAGAAAATGAAAAACAGGAAAAGTGAAAAGAAAGAGAATGAAGTAAGAAAAAAGAGGAAATAAGAGAGACAAAGAGCCGAAGACTTAAAAAAAGAAAAATAATATGAGAAGATAAAAAATAAAATAGAAGAGAAAAAGGGAAAAACAGTAAAAGAAAAAAAATAAGACTGATAAAAAGCAGAAGAATTAAGAAGAAAAGAAATAGAAAAAAGAGGAAGACTGAAGACGAACAGAAAATAAAAGGAAGAAAAAGAAGAAAACCCCAAACGACTCTTATTTATATTTATATAATAAATAAAGCACACCAAAGTAATGATGACGCATACACAAGGGATGGACAACACGCGGGCCGTTGATTGAAAAGGTTGCTCACCCCTGCGATGCATTAATCACTCGAGTGCATGACCGTTGGCATTTGAGGGACCGCCAGAGAAATTTCCGATCCCCTCCCGGGAAAGAACACCAACAATGAATTAAACCCGAATCAACGAAAATAAGATTATTTTTGGCGGAGTCTCAGACCCTCCCCTCCCCTCCCCCCTCACCCCTCACCCCTCATTCTCGCACTTGTTTCTTTTGTCATCCTCTCGACATTGTCCTTTGCAACTTCGCTTTCGTCATTCTGAGCTGGTTTTTCTTGGCGCCCCCCCTCGCCCCCTTCGCCCCCTTCGCCCCCTTCGCCCCCTCTGTGGATTGCGCGTCAATAGGCCCTCTTTCTCTGCAGGACTCTCTGCTACTCACCCATGATTACGCGGCGAACGGCCAAATTTCATAAATCCTGATTTATGAGAGTTAATTAATGCGTGAAAACAGCGGTTAACGACTCGGAACTCGTTTTCTCCTCGTTAATTCGCCTCTTCGATGTGGAAGGGACATCTGTCCTCCTCCACAACCTGATTCTTCGGCTGCTTGGTTTCACATTAACCCCCGAACCCTCCTCCGCCTCCACAATCATAAAATATGCATTGTTTGAACATTAATGCAGTTAAAAACAGGCGGCCATTATGGCGTTGAAAGGAGGCGATGCCAGCGCCACAGGTGGTCGCTTTTGGAAATAGTTTTTCCGCGAATGTTAGTTCCGAGAGTGTCCGGTGGGGTCGCTTTGCGCCAAATTATTAATGGCGGCTTTTGGTCGATTGTTTTGGTTATTTCATTTGCTAATGGTATTGGAAATGAATAAATTAAGCGCAGTGTCCATTAACGAATTCGAAAATGAGATTAATAATAGTTAATAAGGGATTCAAAGTGAATTCCAAATGGGGGTTGGTTTTAAATAATCCAAATTTTGGGCGCTTTTTAAAAACATCATAATGGAAAAAAAGGGGAGAGGAAGTAAGAAAATGAAGAAGAGAAGCAGGAGAAAAAATGAGGGGAAGAAAAAGAGAGTAAAGGGAGAAGGAAAAAATAATGAGAGGATGGAAAAGAAATGAAAAAGAAAAAAGTAGGAAAAGAAGGAAATGAGAAAAAATTACCGAAATAAGAAAAACAGATAAAAAAAGAGAAGCAGAAGAAAAAAATAAGGAGAAGGAAATCAGAATAAAAAGGAGAAGGAGAGAAAAAATGATGAAAAGATGGAAAAGAGAAGAAAAATTTTCCAATACAAAATGAAATTAGACATTTATTATTATATTTCTATTAACTGAATAAATAATTATTAAACTGAATAGAAGGAATTGAATTGAAATTAGGATGACCTCAACCTAACTTTGGGAACAAAAACGGAAATGCACACAAAACCCCACACGTGGAGTCCCGAGGGAAGTTAGTTATCCCTATATTGTTTCCATTGCAAATGCTCATGCGACAAACATTTTCCTCGTCTTCCTTCGATTCCTTTGCAAAACAAATGTTCTCATTCCATTTGAGAGGAATTTCACACCGCAAAATTATAAACTCAAGAATATTCCGATTCCAAAGTTATTCTCTTATTCATTCAATATGTATTCTTTTACTGTGTTATTATTTTTAGTATTTATAAATATGTCCGCTCCTTAAATGCACTCGACCCTCGATTTACACGGGACATTAGTTCCGTTAAAAAAAGAAACAGTGCAAAATGAGGGATAATACAAATCGATCCATTCGATTTCAGTTCAAATTATTTAATTTATAAAAATTAATTAACAAAATTTTTTTATACAAAAACCAAAAAAATAATTCTGAAAAAATAACCTTCTGAACAACAACAAACTTATTTTTTTTCTCATAGTTCACAGTAAATGCAAAACTAATCGTGTAAAACGAATACCGTGTAAATCGAGGGCCATTTGTATTTATTGTATTCTCTTATCGACATTATTTGGACTCACAAAGGAAAACCTTAAATTGGGGGGCATTGTAATCCCCAGCTGCATCTCCCCACAAATAGATTAGTGGGGGCCAAGGGAGGGGACCAACTCATCTCCCGCTCAGCAGTCGGCGACCGTCAGTCGCTTTTCAGCTCTTTACTCTGCTGCCAAAAATTCTCTCCTCAGGTGAGTCACTCTCATTATTTTACCCGCGCATTATTTCACTGCGAGCAAAGGCTTCCGAAGGGGTTGAGGGGCCGAGGGTTGGAGAGAGGGATGAACCGCTCCCTCCCCCTCCCTCCCCCGATGGCCAAGGTCTCCCCACCTGAGGATGACAAAAGACGCTGCATCCGAGAATAGCTCTGGCGTAGCTCGTTTGCCAGATGTCGCGGGGAGACATGAAACATGCGGTGTCGTCGGGGTTGTTTCGCGCCACCCTTTGCCCTCCTCATATTCGGAATGATTAATCTCCCGTCGGGGTTATGCCACTTCGGCTCGGGTTGCCCCATTCATACTTGTCCTGCCCTCCCTCGGGTGTCCTCTGATTCGATTACTCCTCCCGCAGGATGAGCGAGACTTCCGCCCTCAGCACCGAGGTCAAGTACAGGAGCAAGGACGGGGATCATCCGAGGCAGTTCAAGTGAGTATCCCTGTGAGCAATTCCCGGGGGGAGTGGGCGGTGACTGAGCCTCCCTCTTGCAGGCACTGGGTGCGTCCGCGGTCCAGCCAGTACAGCTACCTGTACGACTACCAGAGGAACTACTACGACGACGTGCTGGACTACCTGGACAGGAGGCGGCGTGGGATCGTGCGGGACATCCCCCGGCCGCAGACGTGGGCGGAGAGGGCGTTGCGGACGTACACGCAGAAGTTGGGGGCGACGGAGAACGCCCTCAAGGCCCGCCACGACTCCGAGCTGATACACAGAGTGCACCGCGCGGTGGTCCTCCACGACTACCACATGAGGGACTACAACGCGAGGAGGTTCACTATGGGGGATTTGTGAGAGTGGAGAGGGGGCGACACTCTCATTATTCGCGTAGTCGACTCTGTTTTGGGAATGTTGCGAACGAATAATAAATGCAAGAGTAGATTGAGGTGTTTTTAATTTTTCCTCTTTTATTATTATTTATGCTCATAAAGGAAATACAATAAGATACAATAAGGATAACGACAAACAATGGCAGAGAAGACGCGAAAAGATGATGCAAAGTCAAAGCAGAAGAAAGAAAAAGAAGTTAAAGAAGGAAAGGAAGAAAAGGAAACTAAAACTTCTTTTATTTATATATATAATAACAATGATAATAACTATCTAATTTAATAATTATATATTTTAATTCTAATTAATAATTCATATTAATAACTAATTTAATTGGCTTTTATATAAAAAATTATAAAATTTGGGAAAACATTAATATTTTTTTATAAAAATTAATTAATGTTAGTCTTTCCTTTTGTTTAATTTTTTCTTATTATTTATTAATTTGTTTATTTAATAGGTCAGTTATATTTTATTTTATTTAGTGTATATTAATATTATTACTACCTTTTATTTTATTTATTTATTTATTTACTTATTTATTTAATAGGTTGAGTTGTAATTTTTGTTCTTCTTCTCCATCTTCTCTTTCGCTTCTTTTTCTTCTTCTTCCCTTTTTTCTTTAAATTCTTTTCCTTTATTCTGCTTTGAACTCCTCTTCTTTGGTATCTTTTTCGTTTTCTTCTTTAAACTCTTTTTCTCTCTTCAACTTGATTTACTTCGTTAACTTCCCTTTCTTTCTTTTTCTTTCACTTCCTCTTTTCATTTTTAACTTTTTTTCCTTTCTTTTGCTTTGACATTCTCTTCTTTGGCATCTTTCATCTTTTTCCGTTTTCTTCTTTTTCTTTCTTTTGCTTTGACCTCTTCTGCCATTGTTTTTGGTTATCTTTCTGTCTTTTTTCCATTTCCTTTATGAAGTTTTTAACTGTCATTTAAATATTGATTGAAATCTCCTCTATTCCGAATATGTCTTCAGCTGCTCTCTTTTATCTTTTGATATTTCGTTGCAGTCGTTATGTCTCATCTTTCGCTCAAATTCTGCCGCTCTTTTTCAACTTTTCATTTCAGAAAACAAAAAAGTTGTTTTGGACTCTTCGAAGGTTAAATAGTTTGGGGTCAAACAATAAACTCTTTTCACTACAATATTGCTCATCTCTCGTTTTGATGCAGCCGTATAAGTTAATATGAAGCCTATTATAATAATTATGAAAACAAAACTCCAAACTGAAGCCATTTACAACTCTGTTTTATGTTTATGACTTTTAATATAATCTCCATATTTGGAGAGAAACAATTTCTCCTCCCGACATAACCACATACACTTTGAATTTCTAAAGTAGAATATATCTGCCTGAGAAAGAAGAAGATTAAGATCCAAAAGGATCTTAAGAAAGGTCACCTTGTCTCCATTGAATAACGTTTTGACCTTTTCTGTTTATTCAAGAAAGGATTCCTGCAGAGCTCCCACTTATACAAAGATTATACGAGTCTAATTGAGCTTATACGAAAGCTATACAACGCTGGCGGGGCCCCCCGGGGCTGTGGCCTCGTTCTGCTCACGTCAGCAACTCCCTCAGCAAATGATTTCCCGGAAATTCAAATGGAAACAAAATGCACTGAAAGGGGCTCCGCTGGAAAAGAGGAAAATTTTCCTCTGTCCCCAGGCATCCGCCCGACGACATCTATTTTTCTATTTTGGGAAGTAATTCCTTAATTAAAGCTCATGTTGTGTCTTCCATCTCCTCCTTTCATCCCCCTCAATTGGGGAGGGAATGTTTCCCTTTTCAATTTTAATTCATTTTGTTATTTATTTTAAACTTATAAATAAGAAAGTAAATCATTAATTAGATGAATGAATGAATGAATGGATGAATGGTGAAATAGAGAGTGAAATGAATGGAGAAATAGACGATGGAATAGATGATGAAGTAAAAGATGGAGTAAATTATGAAATAGATAGTGTAGATATTAGAGTAGATTAGTAAATGGATGTATTAATATTAAATAAATTAAAGAGTAAATTAATTATTAATCGATGTAAATTAGCAAATAATAACTTAGAATAGATTTACTTGGACTTATAATAGTTGATGAAATAAATGACAAACAGATGAGAGAGTAAATGATTGGAAAGGCAACGGAATAGATGTCGGAGTAGATGAAAGAATAGAATAATAAATTCCGAAAGCTTTCGAATCTTCGGTGGTGAGCAAATGGGGGAGCGAATGAGAAAACATTTGCCTCCCTCTCCCTCTACTCCTCTCACCCCTTCCCCCCCCGCTCACCCCCCGAGGTCACTCTGACAGACGGGAAGAGGAAAACATTCTCCTAAACATTTTAAATTGAAATTAAATTGGAATTGCAAAAAGGAACTCTCAATTAATTCACACTTAATTTCATTATTTTACTCTTAATTAGGGGTTTAACTCCCTCTTTTGTTTTCCCTTAAAGACACTTCACTTTGAGCCTCTCATAAAATCTATTCTGTTATCTACTCCGTCATTTATTTCGTCATCTATTCTTTAATCTGTTTTGTCATCCATTCCATTAACAATTCCATCATCTGTTTCTTACTATTTTTCATCATTTTGTTTTTTCATCTTACAGAATCTATTCTATCTTCTTCTACACCGTTATCTATTTATTAATTTATTTCAACAGCTATTCCGTCATCTATTCTATAATCTTTTTCGTCAACTATTCTATCAATTCCGTCATCTACTCCGTCATCTACTTTGCCATCTGTTTTTTCATCTACTCCGTCATTTATTTTATTCATCTCATAGAATCTATTCTATCTTCTATTCCGTCATCTATTCTATAATCTGTTTTATCATCTTTTTCGTCAACTATTCCATTATCTATTCCTTTATCTATTCATAATCTCCAAAGTCAGATAAGTTTGACAACCTTTGAAATAACAGATTTATAATTGAGTGATCTCCATTTTAAGGATAAAACGTTGACTTGGAGGGAGAGGGATGAAAAGATGGAGACAGAGAGGGTTGAAAAAGTGCCCTCACCTAAATTAAAAGAAAAAAAGCGGCGTCTAATGGGTTTCCAATGTCACTCGGGAAAGAGTTTTCTTCCATCTGTGCAAAATTAGTTTTCGTTTTACCAAAAAAACATTCTGTTTGTTTAATTAATACCGAAATTATAATTTAAGCACTGAATGTTTTTTTATTTAAGTAAAACAATAAAAATTTCGTAAAAAATTATGGAATTTTCTTGGATTTTGAAATAAAAAATTTTGCTCAAATACGCCTTCAATATTTGAGTTAGGCTTCTCGTCGTACACGCGCGTATCGACAGTAGCGGCGTAAAAGAGCAAAGGAGTTAATAAGAAAAACGACATTTTTGAGTGGAATTGAAAGGAAAGTGGAAAGAGAAGTTATGAGCAAATAAACCCTTGAAAAGTCGATGGGGGATGAAAAGGGGGAAGGAAAGAATTCTACTTCGGTTTTCCTGAGCTTTTAACCGAATTCCAACGATGAAAATATTCCGGATAAAATTATACGAAAAAGATTTAAAGTGAAAAGCTTTTGATTAATTATTAAACTGAGTATTTTCCGCATTAATTCAGTTAATTACTGAATCCCTTTTGTCTTTGTGTTGATAAAGTCACTTTAATGTTATCTTCTGCTAATTGGAGTTAATTTTACTCAATTATTTGAGTTTGGAGCTGACGCTGCGTTTAATTATTTTCCTCTGTAAAGATTATAATTGTTTTTTATTTTATTTCTTTATTTGTTTTTTTATTTATTTATTTTTGACTTTGGAATTTGTATCTTTCTTTTTTCTTTCTCTAATATTTCTTCCCTCTTTTCTTCTTCTTTCTTTACATTCATAGAAGTTTGTAACTTTTTTTCCTCATTCTTTTATTCTTCTTTCTCTTCTTTTCTGCCCTCTTGCGTTCTTCTTTCTGTGGTTTTTTTTCTTTTTTCTTTCGCAGTTTGTTTCTGTTCTCTCTTTCTTCATCTTTTTCACTTGATTCTAGCCTTTATCAACCCTTTTTCTCACTTTTTCTTTTACTCCGTTTCCTTTTTTTAAATTTTTCCACTTTTTTCTGTATTTTTTCTACCCTTGGAAGGCATCATCTGCTCACAACGGTTTAAATAATAAAGCGGAATCTCTTTACCTTTGATCTTAATAAAACCTTCTAAAAATGGCGGAAATTATTGTTTTTCTCTAAACTCTGAATCTTTCGTTAATTAAAAGAAAACCAGGTCACGTCTCCTCTTTCCCCAAACACTTAGAAATTAATTTCCTAAACTGTCCCTCGAGGAAACACAATCCTCTCCCCGTCTCTCTCACTTCCTTTCCCTCTCTCTCCCTCTCTCCCTCTCTCCCTCTTTCCCCGTCTCCCTTTCTTTAGGATGGGAAGAAGAATGGAATAAAATAAAAAAGAGAATAAGAAGAGAGGAAAGGCAGAGCAGAAGAACAGGTCTTCAACAACCCCAAAAGGCCTTCCTGTATCACTTAAGGGGGTGAAATGGGTTGCGAGCGCGTTGACCCCATTTCTTCTCCCTTAAGTACTCACGGAAGGGAGACACGTCCATCTGTCCCTTCTGTTCCGCCCGTAAATACTTTTATATCCCTTTCATTTTCCTCCTTTCGTTCTCTTTCAAAAAGTCACCCCATCTTTTTAAGAGTTACTTCTTTCGACAGAATCTATTATTTGTATCTCTGAATTTGGGCAAAGTGTCTGTATACTGTACAATCATTTGAAGTACACAAGAATTGTACTGTACAATCATTTCAAGTTATCGGTTAGTTGAGTTAAAAGAAATAATTGCACTTTTGGCGAGTATAATTTGTTTTTTTATATAGTATATTATATTTATAATTCGGTTTCAATGGATGAGTTATACATATACAATGTCATTCAGCCGTCATAAATTACATATATTTTGCTTAAAGTAAAACTCAATCATAAATATACAAAATTGAGCAAAAATAATACTAAATTTATAAAAGTTTTAAATACTGCAAAATTTATAACAGTTATATATATATTTGGCATAAATTTTAATAGCTAATAAATAGTATATATAGAATACATTAAATATAGTAAATATTAATTAAATAATAATTAAATCAAAAACTAATTTCTGCCTAACATTAATTAAAAAAACTAATAAAAGTAAATATCAATACAAATTATTAAAAATAAAAAATTAATAATATAAAAAGTAAATAAAATAACATAAAAGTTAATAATTAATACACAAAAATTAACATTGATATATACTTAACATTTTTTACGTAACGTCTTTTTTAAACATAATAAAAAACTTTGATTAATTGCTTTTCAAAATTGTGCGTTGACTTAATTAACATTAATTAATAATTTGAGATTTCAAACAAATAAGCTCTCATTGACAGTTAATTACTTAACAGAATTTTTTTAAATTTGAATGATTTCCCTAAAAAGAAAATTATTGTCGATTGTTAATTTTAGAACAGAGCGTTTTTAGAGTAAAAACCTTTGATTGAATTAATTGATATGAGTTCAGACAATTGTTAATTAATTAATGTAATTTTAGAACCGTAAAATTTAACAAAAAAGCTTTGATTTAATTTTTAAAAAATGTCACGAAAACGAAGCTTTCACTGATTGTTAATTAATTAACGAAATTTTAGAACCAAAAAATTTTACAAAAACAAAGCTTTTTTAATTGTTAATTAATTAACAGGATTTAACACTGGGAAATTTTTGATAAAAGGCCTCTTCTGATTGTTAATTAATTAAAAAAAAAAGAATTTTAGTAACGAAAGTTTTCACAAAAAAGCTTTGATTTGTTTCATTCATTCATTCTGTGCACCACAATTTGTTGAACCCTGGAGGAATGATTTTGGGAATGAAAGGGTGGTAACAGTAAAAGGGGTAACTGAGGGAGGGGAAAGCGGAGAAAATCAGTCAGAATAGGTTCCTCCAAAATTTCAAACAAATACGCTTTGATTGACTGTTAATTAATTAACAAAATTTGACACATTTCACAAACACAAAGCATTCACTGATTGTTAATTAATTAACGCTATTTTACATATATGAAAGATTTTAAAGTCTTATCTGTCTGATGTTGGACGGGGAAGGCGTGTCGGCGCCGGTTGTTTTAATAGATAATTTATCTACAAATCCAATTACAAACAAATTTTAATACGAGTATAAAAAAGAATAAATAATATAAGGAAATGTGCTTACAATATAATGCATGGCTTCCTCCTCCTTCTTCTATGCAACAAGGCCACCCTCGCGGCCACTTGCATCGCCT
>JAQIBA010000234.1:0-57165 GCA_028293925.1 Brueelia nebulosa
AGAGAAAAATTTATTGTATTATAATAATATATAATTTTATTGCTTTATAATTAAAATTAAATGTAATGTTTATTGATTTTTACATACATTATAAAAAATCAATAAACAATAAATTATAAAAAAATAAAAAATAAAGAAAAAAATAAAAGCGGCAAATAATAAAGTAAAAAATTAATTAAAAAATAATAAAATAAATAAAATACATAATAATAAAGAAAATAATAATAAGAAAATTAAAAATAATCTCAGTAATTAAATGAAAACTGATTTTTGTTCTTCAAAATCTAGATTATAAAATAAATAAATAAAAGGTAAAATAAGCAAAAAAAACGACAGTATTATATAGAAATATATATGATAGTTTTATATGGTCTGAGAAGTTTCCAAACAATTCAAAGGAAAATCATTAATCGTCACGTCCATTTAAATCTTCGCCAGAAAAGTTTCCCGACTTCCGAAGAAAGCTCAGAAAAATTGAAAGTCCCGACTTTTCCCGTCCGATCGCTTTTCGCGGCTGATTAATTTGACAGGAGAAGAACACCATAAAAGGAGGATTACGTTAAACCCAAAATATCTCACCACTTTATTTGGGGAGGGAGGGGGGCGATAGGGGGCGATGGGGGGCGTGAATGACCGCCGGAAGCCCGCGACGGATTCAGGTCTTCGCACTTATTAACTGGGATTCCTTTAAAAGCTCGCTAAATGGACACCAAAGCAGAAGACAAAGAAAAAAGTTTATCTTCAAACAATGGCATCGAGTGCTTAAGAAAGCCCTCATTATTCTTTTCAATAAGCTTTCTAAACTCCAGAAAGTCGCTTTCGATATCCGGAGAAAGAAAAATAAGCCAGAAATGAAAATTGAATGCGGGGAGGGGAACCTTTGCCAGAGGAGGTTAAAACCCGAAACGAAATACATTTATCACGAGGAGTTGTAATGACTGCAGTGGTGCCTCCATTAGTGGGGGCCGGGGGCGAAGCCACCAGGATGTGGAGGTTCGGGGGCGTGGCCGAGGGCCGTGGGTGGTTGTGGTGCTCCATTGTTAGTGGGATTATCGCGTCGGGGACTCGGGCGGCGGTGGTTGTTTTGTAATTAGTTGGAAGAGTGCGTTTAGGCGGTGTTTTTCCGCCCTTCAAATTCTCTAAATGTCAATCAAAAATCAGCAGTAAGTTTACTGATAAATCAGAGAAATATAATAAAAATAGTGCAATAGGAAAATCATAGTATCAGGGCGTTGTACTGATTTTAAACAAAATTATATTATTTATTTTATTTATTTATTTAATTATATACAACATTTTTTGTTGCTATTCTTCAATAAGTTTGTGAAGTGCTTCCTTCAGGAGCTTCGCCAATCTTATTAGATGTTTTTTTGAATTATATTATAGTACAATATTAACAAAAATATAATAACAATATTAATATATTTTTTGTTCCTCTTTTGAGGCTTCACATAAAATACAATAGAATCGGTGAAAATCGATTACAGTTATATTTTAAAATTTTTGCTTGTTTTATCTGCCTTATTTCCTGTATCTTCTTATTTTTTATTTATACATATAATATAACGTGTTATTTTATATTTATAATTATAAATTATAATACCTAATACGTGTAAACACAAGTTTAAACTATGATTTAACACTTAATTACAATCCATCTAGATTTATCTGGGAGTGTTAGATATAATGAGCTGTGGTGCAATTTATTATAAATAATAAATAAATAAACAGTAAAAATAATAATAATCTAACCAAGTATTATAATAAAAAATATTGTCATACAATGAAATTTCCATATTAAAATTAATGATATTAATAGAGAAATCAAAGAATTAGAATTAATTTTATATATATAGAAATAAAATAAATAATAAATAAACATAATTCTATGGAAAAATCGTAAAATAAACAACTGAGATTTCAGTACAATTTATTGACCTCTGAAAATATACGAATGCAGTAGAAACTCCATGTTGAAAAACTTCCCCGAGAGAAAATTATATACAAAAGAAAAGTTTCAACTACTTTGACCTCAGCCGCATCATTTCTTTACGTCTGTTGAGTTTTAATAAATACAAAAACAAATTCAGTTTTTAACTTTTATATTAAAAGAAGAAAATGAGTTTTTTTATAATATTTACTTAATTTATTTAAAATTGAATTTATTCATCAATTTAATTTGATTATAAGTTTATAATTTTACCTTTGTGTTTTAATTATTAATTAATTGACTTACCGGTTTATTTAAAAACAGTTTTTTTATTTTATATTGTCGTTTTATATACATCGTTTGGGGAAGGAAATGTAATTTTTTGTAAAAGTCCGTCCCCCCCGTCAAAGTGACGCTTCAGACCGCCCAATTTAAGTTAATGCGGTCTATTGTTAACTCATAACGGTAAATAATTGCCACTCATCAACATTTTTATCATCAATTATGTTTTTTTCCCTTTGACTACGAAATGACAAAATGGCGGGTCACGGATTTGCACTAAAGAGGGAGACTAATGGACAGCAACCGTGTTTCAGGATGGCTCGGCGCGCTGTCGACAGCGGTCGCTCTCCTCCTGTCGCCGATCACGATTGCCTTCTGCAGAAGAAAATCCACTCGCGTGACGGCCGTCGTGGGAGGACTCATCACTGCCTTGGGGTGCCTTTTTACCTCCTTCGCTTCGCAGTTCCATCAGCTGTTCTTCAGTTACGGCACTGTCATAGGTGACGACAGCTTTTCCTGTCGCCCCGCGGCTCTCTTCCGCTGAATGCAGCTGTCAACTTTTGCTTTCAGGAGTCGGAGTCAGCCTGACGAGAGACTGTTCTACCCTCATGGTTGCCCAGTATTTCAAGAGGAGGAGAGAGTTAGTTGAAATATTTATCGTGTCCGGGAGTGGCCTTGGGATTTCGATTATGTCCGCGTGCATACAGGGAGCTATTAAGTAAGTTAAAACCATTTCTGTAACTTTTACAAACAAAGCGTTAAAATAATACCAGAACGCCATTTTGACCCACGGGTCACTTTAATGTTCTTTCCAAACCTTTATGTAAGGGTCAGAAGTTAATTTTGATTGTAAAATTTGGCCGCATCACCCGGGCAAGAGAGATGCAGAAAATAATCACCTGCGGGAGGCCCCCTGCCCTCGAGGCGACGCCCTTCCTTTCGGGCAACCACCCCCGGGGAATATAATTGGCCAGAAGATTGATTGATTGACTGATTAAAATTTAAATTTTAAATCGTTATTCGAAAACACTGGTTGGCCTCTTGCCATGAAAACAAAACGTTCTGGAGCCAAAACAGAGTCAGAGCTTAAGGCCCGGTTATCGTTAAAATTCTAGAAGGGGATGAAGAAAATGAAAGGGATGATAAGTGTGTTAACCGGCGTGGGCCACTAAAAACAACAGTTAAGGTTCGACATTTATAATGTTCCTTATAAACACACTGCAGACTCCATAATACAAGTTTAACTAATACACAGCAGACAGATCCATATACAGGACATATACATATGTATATCGAATCACCTCTACGACAGCAGAAGTCATAATAATGGCTGTACCACTGTACGACTCCACTGTTACCGACTCGCCGTAGTCCCACGTCAGTAAACATTATGTTATTTATATTAATGATATATTAGTAGGTTTATACTTATAATACTTTAGCAGCTGGGCTCTTGGCTGTTACAATAAGTATAAACACATAAATAATGTATAAATAAAATATTGATAATAAATAACTTGTATATTTACATACAATAATACTCTATTTCATCGAATATAATTTTATTATATAATAATATTATAATTTAAATAAGAAAGCGGAGATAATTACTCCCCGTTTTGAATTTTCCAAAAAAGCTCGCGCCCTTAAAAACATCCCTTTAATTTGGAAGAAAGACATAAATTCCGAGAAACTCATCCCCTTCTCACTATTATAAAATATACGACTGCAGTAATTATATTAAGAAGTTCCGACTTATCTCTGCGAATAAAAAGAAAAAATGAAGAAAAGCTCGGCGTTTCCGGTCGGCCGCCTCGAAAGCTCAGCACGGGACCGCTCGGATGACCCCTCATTGTGACGTAATGTATGAAAGCTCTCGGGGGGAGGGGAGGTTTTTTGTCCCCATTCGGGGTCCCGTTTGTCCAGATTTGGGGAAGTGTAACACATGGAGATGATTTCGAGAGGTCCGGATGAATAGGTTTTGTCCCTTCGGGGGTTGACGAGGGGAATGGAGGGAAGAAAAGTCAAGAAAAAGGGAAATATCTCATTTCACGTTTAATAATTTTGTTCGCTCGAGTCGAATTTCAAACATTTTTCTGTGTTTTAGGGAAACTGAAATTCTTTATTGCCGGGATTTTCAGTAAAAATCGACAGATTAATTCGAAATTCCTGATTGATTTGCTCAGCCTTAAAAGCTTTTTTTAGTTCTCCCCTTCTATTTATTCAATGGGAGGTATAATATAATATAAAAAATATAAAATTATAATATAAACAATAATAAATAAATGTAATTTAAATATAATTTTGAAATTCGTTAAGCAGTATTTTAGTAACTGACAGTAGCAATTATCGGATTTGAAAAGAAAACAGTGGTGAGGTCATCCGACCCTCCGCCCTCCTTCATGAAACAACCCCGATATCCTCCAACCCTTCTGTCAATCCAATATCGTAAAATTGTTATTTTCGAATAAAAGCATAGCGCCCGGGAAATGTCGTCTACTCAGAAGATTAAAAGTCACCGAATTAAGCGGTGGAGAAGAAAAATGACCGCGGGAAGCGAATTTGGGGGTGTGTGGCTCTCGGGGGTGACTAATGACCGACCATCGAACGGGGTTGACCGCTTCTATCTCTTTCAGCGCCATCGGGTGGAGATTGGGACTGCAGGCCGTCACCGGCGCCATCTTTCTCACGTTCATCCTGGGGACTTTCTACCGGTCGGCCTCGCTGTACCACCCCCAGAGGAGGGCGATCCTTCATCTGAAGAACCAGAAGCGAAAGATAAAGGATAAGAACAAAGTGGAGGAGAAACCGGCGTTCCTGGACACGACGGCGCTGAGGAGCAAAACAGTCAGGATACTGTTGGCCTCGACGGGCCTCAGCGCGTTCGGCATAAACACCCCCATATTCTATCTGGTGAGTGTCCCCCACGTGCCCCCACGTGGCCCTTTCCCCGTCACTGGCACGTGAGTTTGTTGCTGTTGCAGGCGCGGCAGGCCGAACAGGAAGGTTTGGGGGAAAGAGCGGTTCTTCTTCAGGCGTACCTCGGTCTAGCCTGGGTTCTTGGCTGTGCAGCATTTGGTCTAGTCGTAGTTCACAACTCAGTTGAGTGTAGGATAGCGAGGCAGTATCTGTGCCAGGTGAGGTTCTGTCTACGCCAACTCGACACAAAAAGACTGTGAGCACTAGAGGAGAGGAAATAAGAGGAGAAAAAGGGAAGAGGAAAATAGAGAAAATAAGAAAATAGAGTAAATAAAATAAATAGACAAAGTACAAAGTATAGAAAATAAAAAAGTAGAGCTAATTAAAAATAGAAAAAATAAAAACTATAGTAAATAAAAAAATAGAGTAAGTAAAATAAATTGACAAATTACAAAGTAGAGAAAATAAAAAATTATAGAAAATAAAAAAGTAGAGAAAATTAAAAACAGAGAAAATAAAAAATATAAAAAGAAGAAGGTAAAAGCAGAGGAAAGAAAAGCCATAACAATTATCACATTACAATTACAGTAAGAAATGGGAAAATATTTTTCAATATCCAATCTGAGTTATAAGGCGAAACAAAATATGGCGACTCTCTCCCTCTCTCTCTCTCTCTCTCTCCACAGGCTGCCGTCTTCATGTGCGGTCTGTCCATCCTCGCCCTCACCGCCGTCCACGGCAACTACCACGGCTACGTCCTCTTCGTCTGGATCTACGGCATCTTCTGCGGAGGCTACCACTACTCCCTCAAGATGTACACCTACGAGAAGGTCAGGGCCCGCAACTTCGCCAAGACCTGGGGCTTCGTCCAGTGCTCCCAGGCCATCCCCATCGCCCTGGGGGTCCCCATCTCAGGTACGCCCTCACCCGCCCCTCGCCGCCACCCCCACTAACCACCTCCCCTTCCAGGCTACATGAACGAGGGCTGCGGGGGCAAGGCCGGCTACTACTTCAGCTCGACGTGCACCCTCGCGGGCAGTCTGGCCATGTTCCTGATAGACGTCCACAGACGGCGCATAGCGAGGCACAAGCACACGAAGGCGAACGGGCAGCGGCACCTGTGCGAGTCGGAGACGTGCCCCCGGCGGCGGCCGTCGATTGGGGCGGAGCCCGAGCAGGAGCCCCAGCTGGCGGAGCTCCCCGTGGCGGAGCTCATCCCCGGGATCCCGGGGGAGAAGGAACTCACGTGCATCTCCGAGGAGGGGATTGCGGATATGGATCTCCCAGATAATTTATTAGATGATTTAGATTATATAGGAATTACTTCGTGCAATAAGGTACCGCTGTGGGTTTTGTTAGCTCGAGTCATAAGTAACTTCCTTTTTGTTAGGTCGATTTATGATAATTCATTAATTAGTTTACTTATTTTATGTATTGGTTTATTATCGAGTATGTATTTTATTATGAACTCTATATATTTTTTACATTGTATATTTTTGTATTATTTTTTGATGGTAAATGTTCAGTTTTTCTGTATTATCTGATTCATAACTTGTTGGTCGATTTCTGATTATTTATTTATACTGTATTCATTTTTCTACTGTTATACAATTTTGATTTCTAATCTCTATCACTACTTGAGGTATCACATACATTACTTAACATACAGTGTAATTCCGAGTTTTGTTTATTTATTTGGATTATTTTAACAAAATAAGTTTTGTTTATCAATATGTTTCGTCTGTATAGTGAAAACAAAACTCGTTGTTATGGAAACCCATAGATACAGACACTTGCTCAGGAAATTATTTATGACTCGATCTTTCCAACTCAAACTGTTTTATTGTCAGTCTGTTTGTCCGTCCCGGAAGTATAGTTTTGAAACTTGTTAATAATCCACTTTCATAGAATCCTTGCGGGGATTTCCGCCATTTCTAACCGTTTTCTGCCTCTTTCAGGTGGAAAACTACTTAATGCTCAGCGAGTTCGAGAACAACCTCATCGCGGAGACGCCCGTCGTGATGGACAAGCGAGGGCGAAGATGGTCCCTCGCGAGGCGGTCGGAGGACACCCAGGACGAGGGAGGAAGATGGCGGCTGGTCCCGCCCAGGCGAACCATAACCGTCATCGACGAGGCCTCGGTTTAGAGAAACAAATACATGCCTAGCAACACAAGTCTGACGTTTATAGAAGTTTTTTAATCATTTACAAATGACTTTCCAAAGGCCTGAAGGCGGCCGCCATTGTTTATTGTTAGCCCGCGGCATAGAGTAAATAAAAGCCGATCTTAGGCTGTTTAACGCCCGAGTGATCTTCATCTGTTTAGAGCAGAGAGAGCTTTTAAGGGCAGTGTTCGTGTCTGGGATTATTTGGGGGGGGGCGAGGGGGGTCAAGGGAGCGGCTTCCACTGACGATATTTGGTCAGATGGGGGGAACCGTAGGGGAGGGAGAGATTGGGCGGTGGCGTGGCTTCATCCCTTAGGAAAACGCTAGGGCTAATTCCGTAACGGCACGCAAAACATTATTTCTTCATTTTTTTGCTGCGGATTTTTTTCATTTTTAAGTAGTTCGATTGTTTACTTTTATTGGCATTGTTTTACACTTTTTACTGCTTTTTACTCTTTTATACTTATTTTCAATGGCTTTGATGCGACCTCGGCTTTTTCATTGAGCTTTTTTTTAGGTCGAGTCACACGTAACTTCCGTTTATTTATTCACTTAGCTCTTTATTTATTTACTTAGTTTTTGTTCTTTTATTCGTTTAGTTTGTTTTTTATTTTAGTCGTTTAGTTTTCAGGCTATTTTTTCCCGTTGCAATATTACGATATTGTTTCATTTATATTATTTCAGTTTTATCATTTATATTCAAATGTTTTATTTTGAGAGAGGTCAAACTAAATTTTCTTTGTTGTGAACTCTAAGAGTTATCCGATAGATTAATTGGAAGTTACTTATGACTCAACCCTGGGCCCTTTTTGGCCACGCCCGTTCGTGCAAAGCAATTCCTCAGGAAATCGACTCGCTTTAACTAAAGTGTGCAGCGCACACCCATAAAAAAACGGAAATGCCCGAAAAGAAACGAATGATTTTGATTTAATCGATGTTTAGTTAAAATGTATGAAAAACGAATAATTTGTAAGTAGAAATTTAATATATTCAAAAAGGAAATATAACGCAGGTAGCCGATATTGTGAATAATATAATTATATATTGAATAGATTTAGACGATTTATAGAGTCCCGACTGCATTTTTAGATACTTTTTTTTTAAAGAGAATGAACGGCGGTGTTTTGGGGCGGGGTTTCGCCCCCTCTAGAAAACAACCCCCAAAATGCCCAAGACTTGAGTTTATTAAGTGCTGGCTTATACGATACATTTAAGTGTGAACTTAGTGAGTTTGCAAATTTTGTAATTATTGTTGTTGTTGTTATCATCATCATTACAACAGAGTTTTTAATTTACATTGTATGTATGTATGTCTGTGTGATCCTTTCGTGGGGACACTCACAAAGGGGATTGACTTCAAAAAGGGTTGCTGACGACTCAACGTTTGGATTAAGAATCCGAAAAGCCTCGAATTCAAGTGCGAATCAATTAATAATCGTTAATCACTCGCTAATGAAGGGTGATGAGCGATTTGCAACAAGACGAACTAGTGCCTTTTTTTTTCATTTCTTTCATTCATTTCTGCTCTCATCAGAGAAAATTATTTAATGGCCAGTTGATCTCATTGACTTTTCGTCAATAGTTTTAATTTTGATTTGAGTCTGAATGAAAACAGCGCCATTGGGAGGGATCGAAAACGCCCTTGAACCTGCAGAAATCCTCTCGGGTCTGATCAGGTACAGAATTTTAACCCTTTGCACTCGTACTTCGGCTTATATTTGCCGTTCAAAAATATGGCACCCATTTTAAATTCTCTTTAATAAAAATTATGAGCAAATTTGCTTGCATAATTTACAAATGTATCTAATTAATCTTTTGTGCTTGTAAATGCTGTAAATATTTTTAACCATTGACTTATTTTAGATTTGTTTTTATTTAAGATTTTACTTACTTTTTATTTACTAATTTGTTATTATTTATTATTTATTTACTATTTATTAGCACTATTAACATAATATTTATTATTATTTATTTATTTTTTTATTATTTATTATCATTATTTTTATTATTTTTAATTTTTTAATTAATTTGTATTATATAAGAAATAATTTAATTTTTATTATTTTATTATTTTTTACTATTTATTATTTTTATACTATTATTTTATTTTAATTATTTGGTATGAAAATCTACCAGTTTTATTTTTTATATACTCAGCTTGTATATTTATCAAATGTATCAAATTATATATAATTTTATCTCTGGTTTTTCAGCAAATTATAAAATTTTCATGGAAAATAATTGCTAAAAACTGTTGTTTGTATTATGTTTAGATTTAATTCTTATATTTGTTGTATTTAATACTTAATTAAGTTCAAATTATTTTATATGAAATAAAAATTTTTTGTGTGAAATTTCAGTATAAAACAAATTTTGGCTCTTTATGTCGAGTGCAAAGTGTTATGTTTAAAGGGAAGCAGTGATGAGTTTCAACCCTTAAACGGGGAGGTTTTCGGGGTGGGAAAGCTTCCTTAAAAGGACATGTACCTTTGGTTGGAGGGTCGGCGGAAGTGAGGTGTCTCCGCAAGACGGGGGTTGAACATTCCGAGACTGTCGGGGGAAACGTCTCGGAAAAGAGCCAACAACCACTCGTCGAGGGGTGACAAAAAGGCAATGAATCAGATGGGAAAAATCAGTTATTTGAGCGAGCGAGGCCTGCGCAGGAGCCCTCGGCGTCGCGTCAGGGGAGGCTATTGATCGCATCAGAGGGTTCGGCAAAGTGAAGCAAACCAGTGCAGTTGACCCGACCCGTTGTTGGGCAGCATGGGCAACTCATCTCCAGAAAGCTCCAATGGGGCCGGCGACTAGCCGCGAGGACGAGGCGGCAGCGGATACCGGCCTGGCGCTGGCCGCCGGCGCCGCACCTGACCTGGAAACGGTAAGTTTCGCCTGCTGTTGCATTTTCATTGACAAACTGCGTTCGGTTCGCTCAACCCTTTCGCTCACTTACGCAACCGGTTTTCTCTCTCGCTCAAACGCGACAAAACTGGCCATTTTGTCCGTCAGCCAAAGCAAATTACCTTTTACTACAGAAAACAATCATTGCACAGCCTTTTCAGAATAGAATAACTTACAATAAAAGCTATAACAAAATTCATCGGTGTTTTCTATAAAATTCTGCAACACCAGAATGGGTGTGAAATATACAAGAGAAATAAAAGGGAGTAAATTGATGGAATATTCAATTTTTGACTCACCCCGAGGGAATCGACTGTGCAGGTCCAACCAGGTCCAACTGAGCTCCTCTTGTTTGATAACAAAGATTAATGTGGACAGAACTCATCTCCATTTTGGTGATCTGGCAGGTCATCTTTCTGTGAAACCGCCCGGGCTTTTTGTGAATTGTGATTTTCCTGTGAATGTGAGAGAGAGAATCTATTTTTGGTTGTGCCCGTTGAATACGTGCAATAAAACGACGTGAAAGAGAGACGAAACTCGCGGGAAACGCGCCCAAGGGAAATACTCGTAAATATTTCAAAAAGGGCAAAGTGTAGTCTCAGAGTTTAAAGGGAGAAATTCCGCAAGGAGCGATCGGGTCAGAATCCTTGAGTTTTGAGTGGCGAAGCCATAAGCAAAAATTATTTTCCTCGAGCAAACAAACAAGAATTAAGAACAAAAACCTTCCACGCGTTTCTTTGAAACCACCAGAAGAAAGTCAAACGTATTAACAATGGCGCCAAAACACTTACACAGATGACTTTGATGTTTGCAAAAATATAATTATCTGCGGTTGGTTTTTTATTTGTAAATGAAGCCTTTGAGTTTTACGAGTCAACAGCCTCCACTGAAAAAGACTTTGTGCCTGACTTCTTCCCCTGTTATTCCACCCACAGCAGAGAGTGAATCACTCTTCACCCTCCGCTCCTTCCAAATATTCAGCGCGAAAAACCGCCTTATACTTCTTTAAACTCGGGGCACTCGAAGGAGATAAAAGATAAAAGATAAAACTGTTTTCTAAGCCTTCTCAGTCCCTCTGATTAGGTTAATACCGCGAAAGTAAATTTCTTCTCATTCTTTCATCAATATTAATAGGTTCAACCTTGCTTGAAAAAAGGTACTAGGATGGCATTACGGCTGTATTTTGTTAATCCAGAACAAATTACAAAACTGATAATATAAATTTTAAAATACCTATTTTCATAAAAACCGTTAATCATTTGCTGTTGCCCTCCGACTGGTTTTTCCGTCTAGTGGAATTGAATTATTTAAAAAGAGCATTAAATTCTGCTTTTATTTTGGCACCTGAAAATTTTCCAATAACGGTTTCCTCCTGCTTTGAATGGGATCTGATTTTCATTATGTAAATACGTCATTCACAGGAATTTCAGAACAGCCATCTTTCTTTCGTCGACTCACAAAACTTTTATTAACTAATTTGATTTTGGCGTTAATTTTGGCTGCAGCTGTTGCCTTCCCTTTCATTTTTATAGAAATGAATTATTTAAACAGAGCAGTGAAGAGGGGTATTTAATAGGCCACCTGAAAATTTTCCAATAACGGTTTCCTCCTGGTTTGAATGGGATTTGATTTTCATTATGTAAATACCTCTCTCACAGGAATTCCAAACAGCCATCTTTCTATCGACTCTCAAAATTTTTATTGACTCATTTGATTATTGTGCGTTGTATTTTCTTGAGAAATTAATACTTTGAATAATAAATGGCTTAATCTGGAACCGCAAAACTTAGTTTCGGAATTTTTCGGTTAGAATTTTTCCTTTGTTTGCCTTTCTGAATGCGCTCAATTTGGGGAACGAATGCAAACGGTCAGGAGTGCCAACGTAATTTTGGGGAGTGAAAGAGTAAATCCATTGGCGGGAAAGTGTCGAACCGGCCACGACAAATCCGCAGACAGATGAATTCGAATCACCATGGCCGTGATGGCAATGAACGTTTTTCAGAGGCGGGACTTTGCTGCCATCTTCCTCCCGACGACCGAACTGAATTTGAGTTTTTCTTGATCCAATCCGTGCAACATAATCAGTGTTGGTATCAAAGCAGCCAACACAAGAATCCGAGTCGAATATTTTCAGTCGGCCATCTCTGTCGCGGGGGTTTGATATGGTTTTCAGTTTGATATTTTAAGTAGTCATCATGAGGATCGGGCCGCGTGTGCTTAAATCTATAATTGGAAAAAATGGGGGTCGTATGGGGAGTTTAGTGAGTTTCCTATCAGCTGTTTGCAATCAGCTGGTCTGATTAGAACAAGTTCTCGAGTTTTTTTCAATCGCCCGAATTTTACTTTTTGGTTACATTTAGTCTTAATTTATTGAGAAAGCTTAAACCAAAGATGTCTAAAGCTCAGCTTAAGCCACCTGCACCTGTTGCCAGGAGAAATCGTAAAATTAGCAGAGTAAGTTGCATTTCAGTTATAACACAATCATCAATATAGCTTTTCATCGTCATGACATTGTGAAGTGAAAGACATATTTAAAAAGAAATCGAAATTGTTTAAAGGATTACGATTTATTTATTTAAACACGGAAAACGTTAAACAGTGCACTGAACTGTTAGCAGTTTAAGTAAATAAAAAAAGAAACAAAAGAAGTAAATAATTCCTAATAGGAAATGCTTTCATTTGTCTGGGTAGAATTTATATGGCTGATTGTATCCTCTTTACAGACTTTAACCAAAACAAATGCTTTGCATTGCATACCTTCAAACCTTCAACTCTTTCTAGGCTCTTTGAATGCATTTTGATGGATGTTTTTCAGCACTGTAGGCAAAACATAACAATTGCAGAGTCAGTATAAATCATAATATAAAGCAATTTGTGTTGTGAGCACTCAACAAATGCTTTGCAGGAACTTTCTTGATGATTACTGCAGAACTCCCTTCACTTCAAGTATGGAGCTGTGATTTCTCATGCCTGATAAGGAGTTTGATTAGTATTTCTGATTTATTTAAACAACTTGTCTTCCTGCATTGTTTTTAATTAAGCTGTGATGTTTATCTGTGGCATTGTTTGTGCCGCAGAAGAAGAATTTGAGTGATCGTTTGAATGTTCGATTTGCTGGTTACTCCAGTTGATTCAAAACTTCATGTCTTCTGCTTTGATGATTTTCCTCTGGAATTGTGAGAAGGGAAAAAAGACAGCAGGCATTCATTAACCCTTTCCATGAGTGATGAATGCAGAATTTGGCCATGAAATATTAATTTTAATAATGGACGAATTCCTTAAGTTCACTAATTTTTATAATGTATTTGTAAATTTCTGATTTGGAAATACAGTTGGGTTTTTTTGTTATCTGAATTTTGGTAAATGTTTGGATAATTCATATGATTCATGTGCTTTTTGGGATAAGAATTTCTAATATTTATATTATTAGATTGTATTTAAACTTAATAAATGAATGTAATGAAATTAAAATTTGGCTCATATTGCTGCTACTGTACTTATTTTAAGAAGGAAATCTCACTGTAGATTATTAATGAAAGTCAGTTTTTCAGAAACTGGGAATGAATTTGACATGAACTTGAGAAATGAGAGAAGGTCACTTGGTAAGAGAGACAGGAATGAAAAAAGGTGAGCATGCAAAGAGAAAGGAAAGCTTCTGGTGGTTTGACCATTAATACAAATGCCACTGTGAGAAGTGGATCAAAAACTTGGCAGCTCAAGCAAAGCAAATTCAGAGACATGTTCTTTCATTTGATCTGTTCTCCCAAACAGTACACATTATTGCCATTTGTTGCTTTTCCTGTGATTGCCTGTGTTTCATTCTGGGCTGTTTAACATAAAATGCAGTTCTCAGATTTATAAACAAGACATTTGGAGGTGAATTTAAATATTTATGATGATTCAGTTTCGAAATGTAGAAATCCTCCATTTTTAACATTGAGGTTCAGTGTTTTGAAATGATTACAGAATATTATATGTGAAAATACACACTGAATGTAAGGACAACAAAGAAGTTTTTTGGAAAAATTATTTTCAATATAAGAGCAGCTTTCCAAGTTAAAATTATAAGCATTAATTTTTTTATCTGTTTTAGTTTTTTGATTTTAAGCTCTTCATGTGGCAGTATTTTCAGGAGTGAGAGTTTGAGTAGAAAGCAATGACTGGAATGATGCACACACACACACAGTTTGAACAGGCAAGAGTGTCCCTAAAAGCAACAGTAAAATGTGAGAATTAGGCTTCCAGGCCTGTAATGGTTCACTTGACAACTTGGAAACCACTACTTGATGACATAATTGCTTCATTGTCAAGAAATAGATGAGTTCATGTTTGTGCAAACTATGGCGCTCATGAATTGATTGTTCCTAATTCGTTTTCCATGTTAAAAGCGATATTCGGATGATTCACTTAGTTTTAGATATAATTGAGAAAGCTGAATGAAGTTGTACTTTGAAACGTTGTCGAGTAGGCCGAGAAGTACATTCATTCCGATATTATTTCTGGATGTTTGACGTTAATTAATAAACTTATCCCGCATGGGTTGGTCTTCATATTCAAATTAACTTTGGTCCAAATAAACTCGTGTTTTCATAATAACTGCTTAAACGTTATTGCCAAGAATGGCGCCATCTTTGTTTCTTGTTTCAGTTTTTTTTGGTTTCGATTATGTTTGCCGTTTTTTATGTACCGACCCTATTCTGTTTTCTACTAAAATCTTTCTCAGAAACCCAATAAAGCTCAATTGTTTTTCTGTTTAATAGAAATTTAGCAGGACTTGACCGGAGAAGCCACAAAGGTTGGCAACGTTGAAATTCGCGGTCTTTTTTAAATTTTTTAATTTTTTGGCAATGCCGGACGAATTCTTTCTTAATTACCTTGGCTGTCTTCGTTAGAATTCTTCCTAATGTATTTTCTGTTATTCAGGAAACAAAAATCATCTGCCGTTTGACCTCAGCCCCCGGCTAAAAACGATTATTTAAAATCCTTTTCCTCCCTTGCGTTTTTTTCTGTTGCAAAGGATTCATTCAAAGGCTTTCCTTTGCGTTATGTCCTCCATTATAACGGTTTTCCCGTCACCCGCGATTCACACAGGATGATTTTTTTAAAGGGAAACCGACTTTCACATCCATTTTCAAGGGCAGGTCTCATAAAGGATTTTTTATCGGTGCAGAAACCAACCAAGGCCGATAAAGTGCATTCTTCATTTTTTCTTGTAACGTTTTCAAATCCGTTAGGTTTTATCCTGTGAAATAACAACGACGTTTCCCCGGTTAGTTTATTGAAATCATTTAGGGTTCACGATGAGGTTAAACGAAGGGTAATGTTTTTATTTTATTTTTCTTATTTGTCTCACTTTTCTTAAAAACTTTTTTTCCCCCCCTTTTGTTCGTAATAGAGTTTCTATTCCTTTTTTTTAGTTTTCTTGTCCAGTGTTCAACTCCCATTACATCATCGCATAGATTGTGTTTCTTTATTGATTTTTTTGTTCTGTCCACTTCTTGTATTGGAATATTTTTAATTTTATGGAATCATTATTTGTATTTATTTCAGTGAAAAATACTAGGTTGTCCCATCAGTTTTTCCCGTTTTTTGATGAGAAATGAATACAATACAATGAAATGAATACGAATAGTGTATGACGAATTTTCAGTCATCATAGCCTTGATAATGGCCGTATTTGTTGTTCCTGGGCGTTCATCTTTCAACTCGAAATTGCCAGTTATAAATTTCTTTAAAAATTTTAAAAGAAACTGTGTCACCAAGGTGTACTGCTCTGGGACGACTGAAACCGATGCCATAAACAGCTAAGAAATAAGTCTGTATCTTTGTATAAACAGTTAAAATCATTCATAGGGAAAAAACTTATGGGACATTACCGAATGAAAGGTAAAAAAAATACGTACTGTTGTTCGTGAAATGTGGGATGTGATTTTTGGATCTAATTCGATGTATTTTTTCGTTAGAAAAAGACAAATGCAGGCAATTTATATTGTTATTATTGGACTTTCCGGCACTGATTTTCTGCACAATTGGCATTTAAGTTGGTTCCACGTTCCGGGAAACATCACGTAAGCAAAAACAGATAAGAGCAACGAGAAGGCATTGAGTCACAACAGCTCAGGACCGAAGTATCGAGTCCCAATATAATTTCATCCGATCTGAGAAAGGCCCGGCCATTTGGGAAACAATTCGCGGTCACACACAACCAACCGCAAACCAACCTTGGGAGGCAAACACCTGAAGAAACGTACCTTGGATGGAACCGACCACACCGGGGGGCAGAACTCTTCCAATGTTGTTCACTTCTCATTTGGACGGAACGAAATTCGGCGCTTATTGGACTGATTACAGGCCACGGCCACATGGTCACATCGACGACCATTATTGACGAAGACAGAGCATATTCTGCGACAGATTAACCTAAAAATCCGGCTGGGACAGTACCTTGTAAAGTGTCAACTGTGGATTATCTGCGGATGGACACAGAAAAAACGTTCCAACTTTGTGAACTCGTCAAAGGTCAGCTTTTTTTGTCGGCGGGCCCTTCGATTTCCGTTATTAAAAACCCGAAATAAACGAGATTTTCTGCGTAGGTCGGGGTTCTCCTCCATTTCCTGAAAATTCAGTTTTGCTTTTGAGATTCCCGTTTGCTGAGAAAAACAGAAATCCCGAAACAACTGCTGAAACTTATGGAGGAATTTTGATTCTCCCGGAGCCCTAAAAGTACAAATTGTCGGTCTTTTAACTGAACAGAAGGAATTTATTCCGGGAGAAAAGATGAAATGAAAAGAGAGAGGAAGTCGGAATAAGATGTAATGGAAAAGCAAAAGACGGTTAAACTTTTGCAGCTTTTTCCGGATTTCTATTGTATTCGCAATTCCCATCGTGAAACAAAGCCCTCAAATTCTCTTTTCCGGAAAAAGTTATCAAAATATTTCGAAATTTATTCAGAGAAAGCTTCCGGTTTTTTTTTTGTGGGAATCCATCGGAGATTTCGAATGTGTTTTGGCATAAATTTAAGTTTCGAAGTGCGGCCATTTTTTTTAAGGTTATTTCGAACCTGCGCGGCCTTACGACCGCAGAGATTTGATTTCTCCGATTCTTATTCACACTCCGAATGACGCCACGCATATAAAAACTCACCATTGAAGCCGTGCCAAAAATTGCACTTTGCACATCCACCTGAAATTTCGCCAGTGGTTTTCCCTGTTTATTCGCCAGCCATTATGTCTCCTCGTGACATTTTGCGTGCTTTTAAATCGCTTTTCAATGGTGGGCGTCTGTCGGAGCTGTTCAGTCTCTCTTCTGTATTCACAAGTAAGGGCAGAGCACCCCCCAAATTAAAAACATCCGGAAAACCTTCCATTTTGAATTGACTCCCCTTAGTTCCAATCGAGATCACTCGGGGCGCTGGTGAGCCGTTTTAACGGTCATTTCGTCCCGTTGCAATGAACAACAGAAAAATTTGCCACCCCCGTTGTTTGAGTGCTCTGAAAGCGAAGATTAAATTTTATCTGGAAAGCTTTTGTTCCCAATACAGAGGAGGTTTCATGACCGGAAATTGGAGGGACATGGCAGTAATTATGTCCCGATCGGATGAAAAGAGGTGGCGTCCTCGGTACTGTGAAATTGTTTATTTCTATAGGGAAAGCTATTGGTTCTCCTTCGAGGGGATGATCGGGCGGTTTTGACCGCTAACTGGTTATTCTGTACTTTAAAACTTTGAAATGATTTATCAATATCAAACCACTCACAAGTGTATCAGTTTTGTCATTTTACAACTCATCTCTCCAAACAAATTTTTTTGATCATTGGTGACACCACACGACTCATTTATATCAAAAACAAAATGTAAATACACAAAAACTAAAGCTAAAATAACGAAATTTGGCAGTTTGGTCTCGATTTTCCTGTTCTTTCCAAGGTCTCTTTTTCTGGCTTTTTATGGAGTTATTAATTTAAATTCCAATCGGAATAAACTATTTAAATAAATTAATTAAATATGCAAGAATAATAAAAAAAGAGCCGTTGAATCCTAAAACAAACAATGATTTTGTTGAATTCAAAAATAAATAAAATAATTATATATATTAATAAAAAGAATTTTACATAAAGATTTTTTAAAAATTAATAAACCACGTAAATATTTATATTGTATTGATGACTAAATAAGACGCCATTATTAAATTGATTTGGGTATAAAAAAAAAATTTATATAAATTGGTGAAATGTAAAAAACGGCATTACATAACTCAACAAACTGAGCCCGCTTAACCGTAAGCCTTCATTCAATGTTTACTCCGAGATATGAGTATTTTATGTACTTCACTGCTCCTCATCGCCGCCCGGTCTCCTCCTCGTGCCACAATTGGACTTAATTCGTCGCGTGGGGGCGTTGCTGTCGCGCGGGACACCCAACGGAGGACCCTCCATCAGGGGACAATTGGCCGCGTGCTGTTGCTGGCGCACCGAGGGCACCAGTCAGGTGCTAATGCTTTTCGCTGTGAATGGTGCAAATGGGTGGTGCTCGCTTTCGGCGATGAGAATTGGTCGTGAGGACGAAACGTGAGATTTGCGTGCACGGAGGGACACGGGTGCAGGTGATTTGATGGCTCGTGTATGTGCGATAGAAACATTATGAAGAAACACATAAAGGTGAAATATTTATTTATTAAATTCTTTTTAAATAATTGATTTTGAATAAGTCAGTTTGTTTCTTTTTGATCTTTTCAATGTCTTAGTTTTTGTGTAATTCTTTATCTTTTTTTTTCTACATCGTCTTTCTCATCTTTTTCTTTTTTTTCTGCTCTTTCTCGTCTTTCTGCTCTTCTCTTCTTCGTGCTCTTCTTACTTTCTTCATCTTTTTCTTTTTTTCTACTCTTTTTCGTAGTCTTCTCTTTTCTTCTTCGTGTTCTTTTTACTTTCTTCATCTTTTTCTTTTTTTCTCATCTTCTTCGTCGTCTGCTCCTCTCTTCTTCGTGTTCTTACTTTCTTCTTCACCATCTTTTTCTTTTTTTTTCTCCTCTTCGTGTTCTTATTTTCTTCTTCATCATCTTTTTCTTTCATTCTCTCCTCTTCGTATTCTTCTTACTTTCTTCATCTCTTTTTTTCTCATCTTCGTCTTCTGCTCTTCTCTTCTTCGTTTTCTTCTTACTTCTTCAAGAAATACATTCCACAAAGTAACCAAAGAAGAAATACATTCCAGAACCAAAGATTCTGTAAATTAAGAGAGAGGTTTTTGTTTAACTTGAGGAGCCTGATACATTAAATATCATAATTAGTCTTTTAATTGCGGTTAATTATTACCGTACCAATCGTGAAAATTGGAGAAGTCGAAGAACTTCCTTTGAGGTCAAATTTTGAGTAGTGTATTCGTCTGCTGTCAGCTGTACTTTTAACGCTTTTCTTTGGCAATGGGGCGGTACAGAATCCGTAACATGGCTGCGCCCCCCCCCCCCCCACAAAGGTCAAGAACCAACGATCGATTTTGACTTGACATGACCTTCGGGGGGAGGTGTCTTCCAGCTCCCGCTTAATTTTCGTGTTTACTTGCCGGTGAATTTGGTTAAGATTCGATGGAAAATGAGCGTCAGCTGCGGGCTTTAATTCCCATCTGAAATTTTCCAAACGGTCAAAACAAAATGATTAAGACCGTTTAAGGCCGAATCGGTCATGCGGTCTGGAGGAGGTTGTTTATCGGGAACCGATAAATAAAAGAGACAGTCAAGGGCAGTATTTAAGTGACTCTGGTCCTTCAGCTCCTGTTGTGCCCTCCACTAAGAACTCGACGATGTAAGCTTTTGTCGCCGTTTGTTGACCGTGAACAATTGATCACGCGCCTGTGCCCAGACAAAAGAAACACTGGAAAAAGCACATTAGAGGAGATACAATGGAATGTCGCGAATGAGTAGAGGAGAGAAAAAGGCGGAATGGGTTTTGGGATCCCTGTGACCCCCATTTGTGAGTCTTGTAGCTGACCATGGCCGGCTCGGTGCAACTCGTTGTCCTTCATTTTCTTTCCTCGCGTCCCGGCCCTTTCTCTCCCATGCTTCGCTTACGAACCTTTCAACTTTCAAAATGGAAGGTGGCCGAGGGTGTTAACCTCGTTGGCATAGGTTTATACATTTCGTATAACCTATTCTCGTTTGCAAATTTTCTCTTTAACTCTTTCGCCTATTGGAAGTGTTTTATAACGACCTCTTTTGGTGGCATCCGATGGACGGAATCTTCTTTTCAGATCTTTTCGTAAACCTTTTCCGTTGAATAACCGACGCAGTCTGGTGTTTTAAACGAGAATTATCTGCCGGTCGTAATTTTGGCGCCAAAATTCAAATTCCTTTTCGTATATGATTTTGTATGGGTGATTTAAATGAGCGCACATTCCGAACAAACTTAAACAAACAAAAGAGGACATTTTGAACTCGGTCAATCGACATCGCATTGAAAAATGTACTTATTTAGAAACCCGTTGCGACAGATTTTTTTTTTTAATTGAGAACAACTTAACGAGGTGTGTCAAGTGCCGAACTCCATATTAAATATTTATATAAATATTGATTTAAAATCGTGAATTCCTTAAAGTATAATCTGAACTTAAGTAATTATAAAAATTAATTGTTTTTTCCTTCCAATTTTTTTTCCTATACGGTTTTACTTCAGGGCACAATTTAAGATAGATATTCGGCATTGTATATTGTATGCAATGAAATACAATGCGAGTTCGTCAAAATTTGGTTCGTCGGATGATATTACATTGATTTCTGGGAAACTCACTTTGTTTTTCTCTTGATGTCGAGGACACGGTCCTAATGTATACAACTCATTGTAATTTGTCCCCCTAATGCCTTCGGGGGTTTGTCCTTTTTATTTTTGTAATGGAGGCAATTAATGATCCGTTTTCTGTTTTTTATATTGTTATCTCAATTTCTTTGACGATGATTAATGCTTTTTTTATGTACGGAATGAAAGTCGGGATGTTGGGGGTGATTCCTTTGGACAAACTGAGGGATTCTTTTTTGGGCCACCTAAAAGCCACCCTATTTCCATTGTTTCTCCATTAGCTCACTTCCGATTCCTTTTTTATTTTAAGTTCTGATAATGACGAGAAGATTGCACCCAATGTGTATCTTCCGCTGCCCTTAGAAACAGTTTCACCTCTCTTGTAAATCCTACCTTCGCTCCCGAATCCCGGCAACGGTCCTGCTGTTAGCGATACACTTATTCACATCTCAAACACCGAATCTTTCCGCTCAAGTACTCTGTTTGGAGCACTCTCCAAGGAAAGTAGAGCTGCTTATCAGTTGATGAAAGAAAAATCCTATAAGTGTTTTTCACTAAGACGATTAGAGTGTCGTCCTTATCGGCGAAGCACATATCTCCGATTGCTGTCGGGGGGAGGGAGGGGCCCGGAGGAATTTCCTTTTGGCCCATTCCCGGGCCCCCCTCAGATGCGAGCCAGCTCGTCCGGAGAGCACAATGAGGGTCAGTGGTTTGAGGGGTGAAAGCACCGTTTCGAATTCTCTCCCGAAGAGATTTCATTGCAGTAATGAGTCGGGACTCGGGTTACGAAGGCAACGACTTTCCCCGTGTCAATGTCAAATGAAGTGTTGGTGTCGTTGCAGACTGAGAGCGAGTGTTCGAGAGGGGAGGACGACAGGGAGGAGCAGGAGTGCCTGAGCCCCCCCGACGAGGACGTCCTTTCCTACTGCGAGTACCACGATGTGCCGGCCCCCCCCGACGGCGGCTACGGGTGGGTCATCGTCTTCGCCAGCTTCATGTGCAACATGATCGTCGATGGCATCGCTTACACGTTCGGGATATTCCTGGGGGAGTTCGTAGAGTACTTCAACACGGGGAGCGGGACGGCGTCCTGGGTCGGGAGTCTCCTGTCGGGAATGTACTTATGCGCAGGTGAGAGATGGTTTTAATGTGCCTAATGGGACCTTGATGGTGCCTAAGTGGCGGTAATGAGGAGGACCTGAGGGACGTCCTCTCATGTCCGGCCTGTTGCAGGTCCCGTCGTGAGTGCACTGACCAACAAATACGGCTGTCGGGCCGTGTGCATCGCGGGATCCGTCATCGGGTGCGTCGCGTTCGCCTTCAGCACTTTCTCCCCGAACATCGGCGTCCTCATGTTGGTGTACGGATTCTTGGGCGGTGAGTACACACCTGCTCGAACACATTGGGGATGAAAGGTAGTTTTCGATAAGCCAACAGCTCCTGGCCATTTTTGGGAGAAAAGCAAACGGAAAATCCTCCATGAATTTGACCCCATTCGTAATCACTTCCGGCACTTTCGGTTTCTTATCGATTTGAAGTCGGTCAGATTATTGCAGCAGTGTCTGCAGATCCGTTCATACTCGTCGCCCCGATTCGGAGGACGACCACGACAGAAGTGTTTAACCCTTTGATGCCAATGTAAACAGGCGTTAGATTCCAAATAATGGGATCCTAGGGTGCTCTAGCGGGGCGTCCTAGGGTCAGAAGACCCCCAAAGGGCGACCGTTAGGAAAAGGCAGTAGTTCGTCTTGAGTATCTTTCCATTTCGAAACCGCCAAATGTAAACATTTTGCTACAAACACCATCAACTTCTGGTTTATGCGAGGAGCGAAGGCCAAACGAGAAATTTATGGAATATTAATGACTCCATAGCCACCTGACTTCGCAATGGAGGGCGGCGGGGGGCCGCGGGGGCGGTGGCTCTCTCTCAGGAAAAAACAGACGCGAGAGGGAAACTCAAGGGCGTCCCACGGGGGAGCACCGGAACGGGTTCCTTTGTGTCTCCCCACACGTGTTTTCCTTCTCCTCGTCGCGAAACATCTGCCGAGTTGTCATTTCATCGTGAGATCACCGTTTCAGTCGACGACGATAATCCCCGTTAATCTCTGCAGTTTGGCGACAAAATCCCGACGGGCTGAAGTGTCCATCGGAGAGAGAGACCGACTATTGCACTCGGGAATGTCGAGCAGCGATCATTAAAGTAAATACACCGGGGAAAACTCTCTCTCTCTTTCGCTTAAATCGTACTTATTTATTTATTTATTTATTATTTGCTCAACCGTAAAAAATGAATTGTTTACTCAAGTTAAGATGAGGCCTTCGGTGCCGCGAAAAGATTCGCAAACGGCCCCGATTACGATCGATGAGTAATTATAGTGCAAACTGAAATTAGATCTATGGAAAATGACTTTCTACACCACCCCTCACCCACTCCGCCCGGGTAAAAACATTCCTGTTTGTTCTAACTGGGGGGTGAGGACTCGCAACCTCCCCCGATGGGGGGGGATGAACAAAACGAGTTGATTACACTATTTCGACAACTTTGCTTTTCAATTAAAAAATGGAAGCGCGGGTTGAATTTTTTCCTGTCGGAACGTGAGCAGGTTTAATGGGGGTTATTTGAGGACCCCCGCGGTGAATTCGAGCCCCCCCCCTCCGTTTGGCAGCGGCGTCTTTCCCTCCACCTGGAAAAATCTCATTAAACCAATTATCTCGACTTAATCGTGTTTAATCAACTCCTTTTCAAATTCAAGGCCAGTTTGCTCTGCAAACATTCACCTTCTAAGGACTCTCAGTTTGCAAAAGCAAAAAAGTTGAATTGACAAGTAATTCTGCGGAATGAGGAGCGTGGCGTTGAGGGGGGGGGCCCGGGGGGGCCGAGGGGGGACAGGAGAAGTTGCAGTTTCATTTCACGTTCCCCGGACCACCAATTTAATTGAATGCTTTTTGCCCGACAGCAAATTTTTTTTCTCTTCACCTTGAGTTGCGCGCGTGCTCGACCACTCGGACAAAGAGAAAACGTTTGACGGTCAATTTGGGGGGGGGGCATTGAGAGGGACGGAAAAACCACGGGGGGCACAGGAAATACCAGAGATCGTCGAGCCCCAAATGTTTTTGTTTCGGCGCCCCCTTTCTGAGAAAATATAATTAGCGCCCTCTGGGAATCAATTTTTAAAAATTATAATACATAAATGTTTCCACGTTTTGTCCCAGTCAGCCCCCGGAGTGATTCCACTCTTTCCTCGCGAGAGCACGCCACCAGTGGACGCCATGCCTGAAAATGGACGGGAGAAACCTGACGGGGAGAAGGCGACAGTGGCGGGCGCAGAGATTTGAGCTTTGCCTCGGGTTTGATTGAATTGTAGGGTAAACAGTGGAAGTGGGAGACGCCCATTTGATGAATATTAAGTTACGGGAGATGCGTTTGTTCCTTTGTCTCCCTGTGGACGGCGATGGGAAAGCGAAATGTCCTTGTGATGGTCACACCAATCAAATGAAAACAGCAGTTTATTCCCTATTCCGTGTTATTTTTCAGATGAAAAAAGTATATTATGATATTAAATTAAGTAGTGCTTTCCGGTCCTCAACTGTCTATTTCGTCTGCTCCAGGTGTCGGATTCGGACTCATCTACCTGCCTGCTGTCGTCTGCGTGGGCTACTACTTCGAAACGAAGCGATCGCTCGCCACGGGCATCGCCGTCTGCGGCTCCGGCTTCGGCACGTTCGCCTTCGCCCCCTTCGCGACGATGCTGCTGGAGCAGTACGACTGGAAGGGAGCCAACCTCATCCTGGCCGGACTCATACTCAACTGCGCCGTAAGTGGGAGACCCGGCAACAGCACCAGCAGTGGCCGTTTGTCGTTGTTTGTCGTTAGCCGAAGCCTGTAAATGACATGTGATTATCGAGGCTCTTTGAAACGTCCTTCGGCTGGCGATAAACAGAAAATGTTTGTCTTTTAGCGACTGACGAGGCGTCTCTCTCTCTCTCTCTCTCCCGGCAGGTGTTTGGGGCCATGATGCGGCCCCTGGAGTTCCCCAAGATGCCCACGCAGAAGCCCCTCCTCCAAAGGATGGCTGACGAGAAGCGGTACCAGATGGAGAGGGGCTCCATCAGCGGCTCATACTTCATGGTGCAGCTCCCCGACGGCACCATGGAGAAGAGGATGAAGATGCCCATCAACTACAACTACGACCCCGGCGTCCACTCCAGCCTCAACCTGGATCAGCTGGTTGGTGGTTTTCCTTCGGGAATGCCCTCCGCCCCTCTGCTCCCCACTCATGTGAGCTATTCAGTCGCAGATGCCGGGCACCCCCATCACCCCCATCCCGACGCTCCCCACCATCTCCGAGGTGAAGGGCCCCGAGCACGGGGCCACCAACAAACCCGAGACGACCGAGAGCAAGCCGGTGCCCGAGCGCAGGAAGAGCAGGCGCATGGACGAGATAAGGGAGGAGAGCCTGAGGGAGAGGCCCCGACAGCCGGGCACCGAGGGGAGCGAGTTCAACAGCAAGTCCAACATGCCCAGGAACGCGTCCCAGCCCTCGTTCACCACCCACGTGTCCGGCCTCCCCAAGAACGGCTCCGTGCCTTTCTTCGACCGCATCCGGAAGACCTCCGCCAGCGAGAGGTACCGGCCCACTCTCCAGGCGATCAAGAACTCGAGCAGGGTCAGCATGACCTCCAACGGGGAGCTCAAGAAGTCGATGCACCTCAAACTCTCGACCGCCTCCTTCGGGAACAACAATGACGACACTTGGTCGAATGTGAGTGCCCCCGCGGGGGGAGACATCCGGGTGCACCCGGGAAGATATCACAGACATCTCCTTTCAGGTGGACGCGGAGAGCGTCGGCTTCGGCGCCTCCAAGGTGAGTCTCCACCGGGAGCGGAAGGAGCTCATCCGGCCCATGTCCCGGAAGGACATCTTCTACTCCGGGAGCGTGGTCAACCTGCCGGAGTACCAGAGCCAGAAGTCGCTGGCCGGCTACCGACAGAGCGTCGTCTCTCTCCCGCGATACGGGACCCAGGCGGGGATGAGCATGCGGGACGTCGAGAGCGGTCCTCCCCGTAAGTACACCCCCGCCCCGCCATCTTGAATATCGCTACAGCTGCTTCCCGTTTCAGCCGACCTCTGCCCGTGCCTCAGCCTCCCGGAAGCCTTCAAATCGGCCCTCAACGACATGATGGACTTCTCTTTGCTCAAAGACCCGGTTTTCCTCCTGATAGGAATCAGCAACGTCTTCGGAATGGCCGGCCTCTACGTACCGTTCTTTTATCTAGTCAACGCGGCCGTGGATAAGGTAGGCACGCCCCGCCCCTCGCCCCGCCCACTCCCCCCATCTCACCAATCGTCTTCCAGGGAGTGAACCCCACCTCCGCCTCTTACCTCCTATCGGTGATCGGCATCACCAACACGATCGGCCGTGTCGCCTGCGGCTACGTCGCTGACTTCCCCAAAGTGGACTCCCTCTTTCTGAACAACGTCTGCCTCGTGGTGAGCACCCTCGCCGTGGCGGCGACTCCCCTCTGCGCGGACTTCGCCTCCTACATCGCCATGTCGATCTTCTTCGGGATCGCCATCTGTAAGTGGAGAGAGAGAGAGAGAGGTTTGTCGTTGGCGAGTGTCTGACCATGCGCTCTTTCAGCCGGCTACATATCGCTCACGTCCATCATCCTCGTCGACCTGTTGGGACTGGACAAGCTGACGAACGCGTTCGGGCTGCTCATCCTGTTCAGGGGCTGCGCCGCCATCGTCGGCTCACCCCTCGCGGGCGCCATGTACGACGCCACCGGGAGCTACACGATACCCTTCTTCATGGCGGCGGCCTTCTTCGCCATCTCGGCGGTGACGAGCTTCCTCGCGCCCGCGATGAAGAAGTGCACCGCCCCGAAGCAGATGCCGGTGCAGCAGGACGTGCTCACCCCCATCGACGAGGACGAGGAGGAGGGCGAGGAGGAGGACATGGGGAACGGGATCGTGATACCGGAAATCACGAAGACGGCGCCGAGCCCCAGCTCGAGCCACCCGCCGTCGCTGTCGGAGCAGAAGGCTCAGCAGGAGATAGAGCAGATCGAGTCTGTGCTGTAAAGAGACGGAAGCAAAAATCGCCAAGTATTCCAAAACGGTACTTAAACAGAGAGAGAGAGAGAGAGAAAAAAAAACGGGAAAGTGTATTTGGAAGTATTTTTGTAAGGGGGAAATACAAAAAAAAAAAATTAGTAATAAGGAATTATTATTACCAATGAGAAAAAGTATTATGCATTGTATTAAACTGGGAGTGTCTGTCAACTGTGATACAAATACAAAATGAAAGAGCCGTTTGAGCGCCGCTTTAGTGAATATCCAATTTTTTTTTTGTTTTTATTTTATTTTATTTTATTTTTGGTCGAATGAGCTCATTATTGTCATGACATTTGTAAGTAATATTTTTTTTTTGTATTTTTTAATTTGGTAATCTTTTTTTTTTAGGTTCATTGGGGTTTTAATCAGGTTAGCGTTTTTATCACAGGGTGGTTCCTCCCCTGCATCGGGGGTGGTTTCTTAGGGGCGCAACCCCCTTCTCGGGGCGATGCAGACTTGGAAGTGAGATTTATTCAGGCGATGGCAGTGGAGTGTGCGGGGTGGTTATCGTCGCCTTCGGAGGGGTTGAAGGGGGTGAAAACAGTCAGCAGCATCGCTAAAAGTACAAAAGTCAAAACAGGGGTGCCTTATTTCGCGGGTGAATTGAGTTGGTGCTGTTGTCCACCCGAGAAGGGTGTGAAATACACCCCCTTGAGGGGGAGAAAAGCGGGAGTTCCGCGACTTCCCGGAAGATGTCGCGTCGGACGCGGGAAACGTTCACTTTTGATAATTCGCTGATGTAAAAGGAAAACGCACAAATTGAACCCCCGTCGGGGGAAGTGAATCGCCACGTCCGTCTTTAGGGTAACACTGCTGTCGCCTTTGGGCGCAAAGAAAAGAATTTGCTGCTGCATCGCCCGACAATCGCGAGATTGTGAAAAAACTCGACCGATTTGTCAATTTCATTGCAAAACATTTGAGAATTGTCTTTTGAACGGATTTCGTTGTTCTCTTTTTTTCGGGGAAACTCAATTTCGGACTTTAAAGTGCCATAAAAAAACAAATATGTCCGCTTTTTCTCAAACTTAAACGGAAATATGGAGTCGTACTTGAAATGGGGGTGGCTCTGCTCTCTCAAGCTAAGAATGGCCGCTGTGTGGTTGAAGAAATGTGAGTCGTCTCTGGGTTTTTGTCGACGTTTTGCCTGTCGCAGATTTTGAGTGCGATGTCAGTGCCGTTGTCGAAGTGTGGGAAAATTCGCAGTTAAAGGCGATGATTGGAAGGATCTGTTTGAATTTATGTTGTTGTCGATGAAAAGAAAATGAAGAGTTTTTGTCGACGAAATGAAAATGAAGTATTTTTGTCGACGAAAAGAAAATGAAGAGTTTTTGTCGACGAAAAGAAAATTAAGAGTTTTTGTCGAAGGAAAGAAAATGAAGAGTTTTTGTCGAAGGAAAGAAAATGAAGAGTTTTTGTCGACGAAATGAAAATGAAGTATTTTTGTCGAAGGAAAGAAAGTGAAGAGTTTTTGTCGAAGGAAAGAAAATGAAGAGGTTTTGTCGAAGGAAAGAAAGTGAAGAGTTTTTGTCGAAGGAAAGAAAACGAAGAGTTTTTGTCGACGAAATGAAAATGAAGTATTTTTGTCGAAGGAAAGAAAATGAATTGTTTTTGTCGACGAAAAGAAAGTGAAGAATTTTTGTCGATGGAAAGATGATGAAAAGTATATTTGTTTGGGGCAAAAAATACCACAATCGGAGGGAAAGTTGTCGACAACAACATAGTTTTCGACAAAATGTAAATGATAGTTGGCGATAAAAGTAAACGAGATGTAAATTTATTGTCGACAATAAGAAAATCAATAAATGGATTTGTTGGCGACAATGAAAAAATGAAAAGTAGATTTGTTGGCGAGAAAAGAAAATGAGAATGAGAGGGAAAGTTGTCGAGAAAGTGAAAATGAAAAGCGGATTGTTTGTCGAGAGAAGAGCCCCCCCATTAAACCAATTCTGATCTCAAATGTACTGAACCGACCACAACCGATGATGACAATTGTATTCGGCTTCGGGAAGTCAGTCGCTGACTGTCCGCGGCCGCCATCTTTATACTAAAACTTAGTATAAACGAGAGATAGTTAGTTAATTATAATATGAACTATGTTAGAGTGTTAGTTGAAGAAAATGAAAATGAATTTTTGTCTCGCTGTACCCGTTATGACTTTCAATTCTTTTACAATTAGTCGGGAAATCACAATAAAAAGAAAACATATATTTATAATAATATAAAAGGGAAAAATGGCTCGCGACATAAATATAAAGATGTACATAAGTATTTTTTGTCAAGTTTTTCTAAATTATAATTTTGCTTATACTGATAAATTTTATTTTTTTACAAAGAGAGAAAACTCGAGGCATTTTTCCCGCAGACGTCCTCTCGTAGCTGATTGGCCCGCTAGAATCCCAATCAATCTGCCCTAAGGGCGGTTAGGCTACTTTTTCTCGCTCCTTTTCCGAAACGCCCTTTTCTGCTTACCTATGTCAAACTGTTCAATTTTTTAAGACAAAATTAGCGGAAAATAAATTTTAATTTTAATTTTACATTTTCGATTTGATTCACCTTTCAACTCCTGAATTGTCCTTTCCACCATATTTTCTCATCGTCAACACTTATATGTTTCTTCTGTACAGTTTTCTCATCTTTCTACTGTATATTTTAGTCATTTTTACTGTATGGTTTTCTCATCTTTCTACTGTATATTCCAGTCGTTGTTTTACTGTATAGTTTTCTCGTCTTTCTACTGTATATTTTTGTCGTATCTTTACCGTATGGTTTTGTCATCTTTCTACTGTATCTTTTTGTAGTCTCTTTACTGTATGGTTTTCTCATCTTTATATTGTATATTTTTGTCGTCTTTTTACTGTACAGTTTTTTTATTTCCTTTGTCTTTAAATTTATCTCATCGTTCTACTGTACATTTTTGTCATCTTTCCACGGTATATTTTTGTGATCTTTTTACTGTATGGTTTTCTCATCTTTCTACTGTATATTTTTGCCGCCTTTTTACTGTATAGTTTTTTTATTTCTTTTGTAAATTTTTTCATCTTTCTACTGTATATTTTTGTCGTCTTTTTACTGTATTGTTTTCTCATTTTTCTACTGTATATTTTTGTCGTCTTTTTACTGTATATGTTTTTTATTTCTTTTGTAAATTTTCCTCATCTTTCTACTGTATATTCCAGTCGTTGTTTTACTGTATAGTTTTCTCGTCTTTCTACTGTATATTTTTGTCATCTTTTTAGCGTATAGTTTTCTCAATTCTACGGTATAGTTTTTTATTTCTACTGTATACTTTTCTCATATTTCTACTGTATAGTTAGTTTTATCAAAGTATTGGCCAACAGATAAAATAACAAACTGACTTGCCGCAAGGGTGACTGAATAATGAATAAAAAATAAATATAGTATATAATGTATAATAATAAATAATATAATAGTATTTTAATAAATAATAATTAATATAGTAGTAAATAATGTAGTAAAATAATGCAGTATATGATTGACTCGTAACGGCTGATCTGACCTTGATGTGACCTTGGAGAGGAGCGGACGGCCTTTGAAAGGCTTTCGCGCCTTTTATCACTTCTTCACTCGGGGAGAGAACACGCGAACACCAGAAAAAACTACTCAAAGTGCGTTGAATCCTCGCTGATGGCTTTGCCCTTGATCATGGCGAACCCGAACAACATAATTAATTCGCACTCCGCTCATCAATGCCAATTAATTCGAGGCAACCGCCGAGCAGACGAACAAACGGCCGAGCGCATCCACTCACGTGACCCCGAGGGTTGCTCTCCCCCGCGACTCGCCCCCCTGGGGGGAAAGGCCTTGGAAGGGCTTTCCCCCCAAGGGAAAGGAGGTTCGCCGGCGATGCGAGGGGCACAGGGTAGCGCCATTTGCGAGGGGTTGGAGGGGAAGGAAAGGGTGAGGATTGAAGGAGTCGTGGCAGCAGAAAGGAGAGCGGTCGAGTGTTTGCTTTGCAATTACCATAAATCATTCCCCGCTAAAAGTTCAGTTTGGAATCGGGCGCATTATCACTATCGGACTAATTTATCGGGCGAAGTGTTTTTACTTTGTTTTTCTTTTTTATTTCCTCTTTGTTTTCTTCTTCCGATTGAATCGGTGACCGTCTGAGGAACTTCAAAATTCGACAAAAAGGTAAACTTTTTGCTTTTTTTATCAAAATTTTACACCAACTCTTTTATTGCAACAGAAAAAAACCATAATCAGCAAAATTAGCTTCTGAAAATTGCTACTTACGGAGCTTTTATGTATTAAAATATAATACACTAAATGTAGCGCCTGTAAACGTCAGAAAATTAATAAAATATATAATGACTTTTTAGAATTTTTTTGTTTTATATTTTTTAATGTTTTCTTGAATTTAGTACCCAAAGGGATACTATAAGATAAATACTATATAATACTATATAATATAAATATAAATAAAAATAATATATAATATAAATAATACTGTAATATATAAGATAAATACTAATAATATTTATATAAATACTAATAAATACTATAAGAAGTTGGGAGAGTGTTACAATTTGAGTAACAAATGTGCTCAGTCTGAACTTCGTCTGAACAGTAAAAGCAAAAACTCGTTGTCATGGCAACCCACAATATGAGAAGACCCGATTATCCTCTCTGAACACTGACGATTACATCGGGGAAAACTCTGAATACGGCACTGCTGAACTTTAAAACATTCTTAAACTGAACTCCGAAAAGGAGTGGAAATGGAAAAGAAATAAGACACGTGGCAGCAGATTCCATCTCTTAATTTAAAATTACACAAAAGCGAATTTTTCAATATTTGAAGAAGATTAGTTTCTAATTAAAATGGCGGACGGAGTTGATATTTTCCATCGATTTCCGACCAAAGGGGAACGGTCATTTTGTCGCGGGCAACCGGACGAATTCGACTCTTTCCTTTTCCCTCCTCTTCTCCTTTTTCGTCTTCTGGTGACATCGAACCGAATGGAGGGAAAACCGTTTCGGGCTTTTCTTTCGTTTCGTGGAATCAGCACTCAATATTAAGGTATGTGGCCGGAAGTGTTATGTTTCAATTTGTGCCGGAAATCGTTTGACCGGAAATGGTTGAGTTCTCGCGTTTGCCGTTTATTTCCGGTAAATATTCTTTCCACACTGAATACCAATGGTTTGATTTGTTCAGTATCATTAATAATATTAAATATTATTATCATTAATTTTAATAAATATTAGTATCATTAATACATTAAATATAATATAATATAATAATATAATAATTTACCCTTATCTCGTCCGAGGTCATTAAGGGAGTAAATGGAAAGTAGAAAGAAGACACGAAAATATAAAAGTTTAAAGAGTTATAATTAATATAATATAATAATATAATTTTGCTATATTTTGCCAGTGGGAATTATGGGGTTAATGGGGGTTAATGATACAATCTTTTTAACCTATGGAGTTACATAAACAACAAAAACAAGTAATAAATACATACATACAGTACACCGCATTGAGGTTTGTAAGTAAAGCGCTAAAAAAGAAAACTAGAAAAGTGACATAGAGCGGATAGTAATTGGATACATAGATAATGAATAAATAAATAATTACATAAGTTAACAAACAAGTAAATAAATAAATATTAAAATCAGAAACCGATAAAAGCACTAAAAGACTTAATAAAATGAGCTTACACAGTATGACACAATAATGATATAAAAAAATATATAAAATAATGATAAAAATGAAATAAACTAAAAATAAAAAATTTAAAATCGGAAACCGATAAAAGCACTAAAAGACTTAATAAAATGAACTTACATAGGTTGGCCCAATAATAATATAAATAATAAAAATTAAATAAATTTAAAATCAGAAACCTTTAAAAGCACTGTCAAGTTTTAATAGAATTGTGTTACATAGGGTAAAACATGAGCTAGAATAATACAATAGTTAATTGAAAATCAATATTTAAAATTTAAAGTCGGTTCAGTTATTCAAATAAGACAAAACTTCTCAAACTTAGAGTTATAATTAATGTATTAATTGATGAAATTCCGAACAGCAGCAGCAGACTCGAGAAGTCAACCATAACCACCCCAAACACAGACTCCAACAAGTGCATTCCCTCCCATCTATTGACCTTTCGCAGACTGTTCGAACGTGCGTCGCAGATCCATTTATCGAAAACAATGACAACAATAAAACGCGTTTGAGGGGTTAATCTGCCGCTCTCTGATTTCCCGCGATAACCAAGTGATACAATAGTGGTGAGGGCACCACCGGTACACCTCCCTCTCTTCCTTTCCAGGTGCGCGACATGACGGCGACAAAAGTCCCTGACGAGGACAGGGAAGCCTCCACCCGGGAGGACCACGACCACATACCCTTCCTGGACGACGCCGACCGGGACCGGGGCGAGAACTAAAAGTGAGGAAGGCGGTGCGAAGAATAACGGGGGTTCGGTGGTGAGCGGCGAGCAGGTGAAGAGAGAGAGGAAGCCGAAGAAGGGGTCGCTGGTGACGGAGGAGGAGCCTTTGGCGGTGCTGGTGACGGTGCCCCCCGACGGTGGCTGGGGGTGGGTGGTGGTGGCGGCCTCTTTCTTAGCCAATTTCATAGTGGACGGGATACTCTACTGCTACGGAGTGTTCATCCCGAATATAATGGAGGATTTCGACGAATCCTCAGCGACTGTATCCATCCCGGGTTCGCTGTTGGCTGGATTTTATTTAATGACAGGTAATGAGTGACGAGGAAATACCTCCTTGCTCCTTCACTCCTAAGCTGTATTTTTCTCTTCAAGGCCCGTTTGTGAGTGTTCTCGCTAATAAATACGGATTTCAAAAAGTGACGGTGGTCGGTGCCATTTTCGCTGCTGTGTCTTTCGCGCTGTCGAGCCTGGCAACGAACATAGAGTTTTTGATATTCACCTATGGAATACTAGGGGGTAAGAATGAGTCGAAGGGAGGGTTGAGGGTTGAAGGTAATGGGTTATTATTGCAGGGATCGGCTTCGGGATGGTTTACGCCCCGTCGATCGTCGCTGTCGGGTATTATTTCGAGAAATGGAGAGCAATTGCGACAGGAATCGCTGTCTGCGGGTCAGGCATAGGCACCTTCGCGCTCTCCCCTCTCAACGACATTTTCATAAACACTGTCGACTGGAAAAACACCCTTCTTATTCACGCAGCCATCATCCTTCTTCTCGCCGTCTGCGGGATGATGTACCGTCCCATAAAACCCGTTAAAGTGGCAATAAATGAGGATTTGGATGACAACGAAGATGTCAAACTGGAGGACCCCCTCAAAGGGAAAGAACCGGAAGAAACCACAAACTCTGCTCTCAGCAAACCTCCGACAGCAGCTGAAATTCTTCAAGTCGCCGGCAGACCCGTCAGCACTGACACGACCACTACCAAACTGTCAAAATCCTCTCAGTCGATCAACAGCGAAAAGGACGGCAACAGACTGAGCGTCCCAAATGTAGAAGAGAAGGAGGAGAAAAATAGATCGGCAGACAATCCCAAAAGAGTGAGGACCATTTCGGAGGTGAGCTCCACACTCTCGCAAGGCCACAGCGTCGAGCTGACCATCAGCAGCAGGAGAGGAACGATAACAAAAGTGGATGAGAAGATCACCGCCCCATTGCAGAGGGACGACGCTTATTTCTCTGGAAGTCTCACTCGACTGCCGCAATACAAACCCGAGGTGAGGAACGAATGCAACAGCACTGCTGACGCCGAACACTCACGGGTGATTTCCCTTCCAGAAAGACACAATCAGCTACACGCTGTCGGTGACGCGGATCCCTCCTAAGAAAGACAAATCTCGTTGGTCGATCTCCGCCATTTGGAATACAATATTCGAGCTTTTCGATTTCTCACTGCTGCTGTCTCCCTCTTTCAACCTTCTTCTCCTGAGCGGGTTGCTCACGATGCTCGGCTACTTCACCCCCTACAGCTACCTGAAAGGTACCGCTTTGGATGCTGTTCCGAGACAGTTCCTCATCGAGCGTTTGTTCCAGATCGCGCTATGAGCGAAGGGGATTGGACGGCGGATCAAACGGTTTGGCTGATCTCCATTATCGGTATTACGAACACAGTGGGGCGAGTGGTGTCGGGGTTGGTGTCGGGGCTGCCTGGGATGGACGCCACGTGTATTAACAACACGGCACTGATAATAGCGGGTATCGCGACTATGCTCAGCGGGATATCCTTCTCAAAGCCTTATCAGTACGGCTACTGCGCCATTTTCGGGCTGTCGACGGGTAAATTCCTCATGTTTGGCGCCACCCGTCGGTAAACATACTCCGATAACCGGAATATCTCATTTCAGCTGCTTTTGCATCCCTCCGATCGATTATAGTAGTCGATCTGATGGGGTTGCAGAATCTGAACAACGCTTTTGGTATCCTTTTATTCGTTCAGGGATTCGCCTCCGCTTTGGGATCTCCTCTGTCAGGTAACGAACCTCCCATTCCCGCCGTTGCCCATTGTATCGACTTTCCAAACCTTTTCAGGGATGGTTTACAACGCGACCAAAACATACGAAGCTTCTTTCTACTTCTCCGGAGCTTTGATTCTCCTATCGGGGGTTGTTCTCATCCCCGTGAAGGCTATCAACAGGTGGGAGAAGAAGAAAAAGAAAAACGAGCGAAGTCTGTCGAAACCCGACTGTTAAAACCATTGTGCAAAAGATAATTAATAAAAGACTGAGGTAATAAAATGTCGCTGTTATCTTTGCTCGTCCTTTTGCGACGTCATCGGCCTTTGTATTTTTTCAATTTAAAAATATTTCATCCCTTCACGAAGGGTTGAAACACTGTACATTCCGATGGTTCTCTACAGACAAAAAACATCTCTCCACCCACCGACACACAAATATTTATATTTACAATGTAACCGGAATAAAGTATATTTTTTTATGAAAAATGGTTAAAAAAAAATCGAAAAAATGGAGGGAAAGCCAAGTGGAGTACGAAGAGACGGAGATAACCAAAGCCCCGGGCCCCGACGGGAAATGGGGTTGGTTTGTCGTGTTCAATTCCTTTATTTGCAATATGATAGTGGATGGAATGCAGTATACTTTCGCCAATTTTCTCACCCCCATGTCGGTATCGTTGCATGCGAGTGTGAGTGCCGTTTCTCTGATTGGCTCGCTATTATCGGGCTTTTACAATTTCAGCGGTGAGTATAACCGTCTGCTATTGTGATGTGTGGAGTGAATGTCATTTCATTCACAATTCACACGAGCTTATTAAATCTCTGTTATTCATTATTATACTGTATTTACTGTTTTTATGATCTCATATTTTTTTGCTCTCATTTTCTTTCTTATTCCTGCTTAATCCTCCTCCTCTGTCAGATGAGTTATTAAAAATAAATTGGCTTTCAACCATAGAGAGTGAAAATCACAGATCGAACCTTTGCACTTAGAAAGCATCAATTTCAGGTCCCATAGCGGGCGCTTTGGGGAACAAATTTGGATTTCGTATGGTCGTCATAACAGGCTCCATCGTTTCCGCCGGAGGTCTCATGCTCTCTTACTTCGCGCCCGACATCACCTATCTGTACTTCTTCTATGGAATCCTAGGAGGTACCGCCCTGATCACCACCCCTCTCCGACGTCACTACAACCCTCTCCTGCTTTCCAGGCCTAGGCTTCGGTATGATCTACATGGCTTCCGTCATCACGACGAGCCTTTACTTCGAGAAGTACAGAGCGCTCGCTGCGAGCCTCTCGGTCTGCGGCACGGGAGTGGGCACTTTTGTGTTCGCCCCCTTGGGAAACTTCCTGGTGACCACTTGGGGGTGGAATATGGCCCTGGTGGTGGAAGGAGGTGCGTACGCGGGGGGTGTTTCCGTGTTCGGGACTCATTCTGATCCGTTCCAGGCATAATTCTCATCTGCATCATCTGCGGGCTGTCATTCAGACCTCTGGAGATTATAACTGTGATCCCCGTGAGCAGAGAACCCTCCAGCAGTTCCGAGGAGTCATTGTCTGGCAGACGAGGCAGTATTTACTATCCGATGGAAGCGAGAAGAACGCTGCCGAATGCGGCGTACCCGACTTTCAAGGAAGCGCTCATGCTGCAGGGTGGGTTTCCCGAAGTTTGTGATCTGACTCATCCAGTAGAGGACAGAAGGGGTTGATAAAAATATTCCCCCCAACTTTCAGCGATTACTATTATATAAATCGATAATATCATATAAAGGCATTCGCGTTGCAGAGACCCCTACGATGGAAAGGCGGACCACAACGACATCGATGATGGGCAGAGCCAACAGGAGATCGACAATGGAATCGACGGCCTACCTCCGTCCATTGCCCATATTCTCTGTCGTGGGATCGGGCATAAGGATCGAGGACGATGAGGCGGACACCCCAAAGCGAAAGTGCGAGAAGTGCTGCAGGATTTGCTGCTTCAACTTCTGGCACTGCCGGTGCAAGAACCGAGCTCTGAACCTGGGTGACCGACCCATGTACAGGGACGACATATTTTACGGTGGGAGTCTCGTCACTCTGGAACAATACTCGTCCCAGGAGCGGCTCAGATACCGTTTGTCCGTGACGAGAATCCCGGACGCGCAGGAAATCCAACAGCACGTAAGGCAGAAATGTTGCGTTTGTCATCAAGCTTTCCTCAGGACTTGCATCACTATGACCGGATTCCACCTGCTCAAATCTAGGATTTTTGTTTTTTTATGTATTTCCAGTTTTCTCTACACTATGGCTCTCTACATACCTTACGTCTTTATAAGAAGTAAGTCCCTTAATGTACCTTCGTTCTTTCCACTTTGTTGATTATCTCATACTCCGCCGAATGTGCCAAAATTTGCACTTTGGCTCCTCTGCGAATTACGTTGAGAGAAGTTACAATCAGTCCTTGAACAAATATCGGCAACTGGAAGACCTCTTGATTCCCTAAAAAAAAAAAAAGAATCCCCCTGTTAAATAGAGTCATAAGTAACTTTTGGTTATCATGCGTTGCTGTTACAAAATAACACACATGACAGAGTTTAACCCAGTGATAACTCATAACCCTTTACTCGGAAGTTACTTATAACTCAACCCTCCCGAATCTTTTTCTGTCTATTCCACCACCCCGCCATTCACGTATTCCCTCACGAGGGGATTCCGCCCCTTCCAGAGTTGGCGACACAGTATCACGTCAGCACCGACAACTCTGTCTGGATGGTGTCGGCCATAGGCATCAGCAACACGGCAGGGAGACTCGCCAGCGGAGTCATTAAAAGTTTCTTCCAAGTGAACGCTGCGCTTTTCGCCCTGACCGGCCTCGCCCTCAGCGGCATTTTCTCCTTCGTCTTTCTCTTCGGCCAAAACATTGTATGGCTCGTCTTCTTCTCCTGCATCTTCGGCTTCTTCACGGGTGAGTGCCGTCGATCCGTCCGATTTCCCCGTCACCCTTCAAGAGAGCCCATCTCCTCTTTCAGCTCCGTTCATATCCCTCCGTCCGGTGATAATAGTGGATTTTCTGGGGCTGGAAAAGCTGACGAATGCGTTTGGACTGGTGCTGCTGAGTCAGGGGATAGCCTCAATTATCGGGCCGCCAATAGCGGGTGAGTTTTCCCCATGGGGGTGTGATTTTGAGTGACCGATGGAACTCACACTCACTCTTGTTCTCTAGGGTTGCTGGCGGAGAGTACGGGAGATAACGCCCACGTTATTTACTTAGCGGGATCCTTGATGATCCTCTCCAGTACGGCGCTTCTGGTTTCTATGCTCATGCACAGGTAATATATGTCCGTTGCTTTCCAAAAAATAAACGAATTAGGAAGAGTCATAAGTAATTACCATTGGATTCACTTTAGGAATGATGACTTATATATATTTATAACTATAGAAAAGCCTTCACTGTAACAGCAGAGTTAAACATTTCGAAATAAATAAATAAAAAACGTCTCATAAATGCGGAAGTTACTTATGACTCAACCTAATACATAAATCATGAAATATAACGAATAAATAAACACATTATGTAAGTACACATGTATAAATATAACATATAAACATAACAGTATAAAATAAATCTAATGTATAAAAATATACATGTATAAATATAGCATATAAACATAACAGTATAAAATAAAAAATATAAAGTATTCATTATACACATTCTGTACAGTAACAGTTTATAAAAAACTGAATAAATATAATTTATATTAAATTTATACATCTCTAAGTATAAATTATTAAAAGAAATGATACTAACATCGTACTTTTAGAGTAATTAGAAAATTTATACTTTTTTCTTTTAATATTATAGATCCTGAAGAGAGCCATTGGGCCTTCAGGCTTTATAAATTATATTTATACAATATTAAATTTAGACTGTATTATAAAATAATAGTAACATCGAGAATCGCTGTATTTTGTGATACAGAAAATCCCGACAGTTATATACCCACGAGCACTTTATAACTTTGTTCTAATTAATGTCTAAAATAGAAACGCTCCATTTCTTGTAAAAATGTGCAGACGATTTCTAAATAGAAACAAAAAATACTGCAACAACCCGACGACCTCTTCCGAATTCTAAAATTTGAACGGGAGTATATAAAAGATGTCGGACCTCAGTGTTTGTTTACACTTGACAGGAAGGAGATGAGGAAGTAAGGGAAAGAAATAATGGGGCATAAAAAGAAGACCAAGACGAAATGGACGTCAAGGCCGAACTGAAAGAGAAAAACAGAGCTTCAATCCCCAATACATCGGCGAACGCGAGAGAGAACGAAAAGGAGGACACCCCCGAAGAGGACCTCGACGCCTACGCCGTCATCCCCCCCAACGGGGGCTGGGGGTGGCTGGTGGTCGTCTGCGCCTTCTACTGCAACGTCGTCGTCGACGGGATCCAGCTCACCTTCGGGGTCTTTCTCGCGGCCATATCGGAGACCTTCGACGCGGAAGTGGCGGAGGTGGCCCTGGCAGGTTCACTCATGTTCGGGATTCACCTACTCATGGGTTAACAGTTACTCCGAGTGGTTCTTTGGTTGCGTTGGGGTGGCATCGACGGATCTGTGCAAATCTCGGTTGGTTTTCAGGGCCGGTTTGTGCTGGAATGAGCAAAGTTTTCGGGCTGCGACCCGTGACGATAATTGGTTCGCTGATCTGCTGCTTCGGTGTTGGGGTGTCTTACTTCGCCACCGGATTCTGGTTTCTATACATCAGCTTTGGAATTATAGGAGGTAATTTCCGGTAAAAAGTCAACCTTCTTCCGCCAGGGGAAATTATTAAAAGTGCTAATTCCCATATAAAAGGTATAGTCCTATATAAAGTATAAACTACTAATTCTATAAAAAGACTAATTCCTAATAAATATAATTATAAGCGGAAGAATTTTCTATAATTCTAAAAATTCTAAAAATGGCCAATTTCTTCATATTCAGAAAATTATAGTTTAACCCTTTGAACTCGAGCTGCGCTGATCTTTTGTAACTGCATCTTTTTATTTACAATTTGCAGTAATAATAATATACGTATTTGACTTACATACAGATTTATCATATTACAGAAATCAAAATTTACAATTATCTATCTTTTCTCTGTTTTTAGTATTTTCGTTTTTGCTTCTTCCCAATCTTCTGATTATCTTTTTCTTCTCTTTCCTTTATTTTCTCTTTTATGTTCTTTATATTCACCTCCTTTATATGCAGCTGCTCTTATTATACATTATTACTATTTTTGTTTCTTTGGAGTTCTTCTCTTCTTTTCCTTCTGTTTCCTGTATTTTCATGTAGTATTTCATCTACGTTTGTTTGCTTATAAATGTTTTCAACCACTTGTAAAGTGTTTTGTCCAATTTGGCTGAAATCGTCCTGAGTTTCTGATTCGTGCAAGCGACAAAAGACCTCGAGTGCAAAGGGTTAAAGAATTCTACAAAAATATTTTATACTCACCAATCATTGGATTCTCGAAGACAATAAAAGCTCGTCTTGTTGGGAAGTACCTGAAAGTTAAAATTCAAATAAGATGCAGACAGGGTGGGAGTTTTAAAAGACAAATCCAAAATGTATTTAGATGTTAAAGGCAATTTAGTAATAAAGAAAACCGTAAGTTACTTATGACTCGATCTAATAATAACCCATAAGTGTCTAATATCGGGAAATATCTTCAGGTATCGGTCTGGGCCTGGTCTACATGAACTCTCTCATGATCACCAGTGTGTACTTCACCACCCTCACGCCCATAGCCATAGCCATCGTCGTCTGCGGGACGGGGGTCGGAACTATGGTTTTCGCAGCACTGGGAAATTACCTCCTGAACATAACCACGTGGCAAAACTCATTCCTCATGCAGGCGGCATTGGCAGGTTCGATGGCCTTCGCAGCGGCGACCTTCAAACCCTTAAAACCCGTCAGAGTCCAGGTATCGCCCACGGGTTCCACCACGTACGCCAAATCCAGACGAAACGCTATTCTCGAGTCCCCCTCGAGGATGAGGGCGGTGTATATCAAAACGGATGGCGGGAGGCGATCGTCCATCACGAGCCTGCACACCATAGTCTGGAGTTTCATTGAAGAAGGGGCGGTATCGAAAAAAAGCGATGAGCGGTGCAAGTGTCGGTGCAGGGGGTGCAAGAAAAAGAGAGAGGAATCAACCGACAGCCTGCTAATCCTGGCGGAAGTGAGAAGCGCCGGCCGGCGGAAATCCTACGTGGAAAGGGTACGTACTTCCGTTACTCCGTGTCAAACCGGAAGTTGAGTTCAAACTCTTTCAGGCCCTGCTGCATGAAATGGAGGAGGAGCAACTTCCCTCGGGGTACAACAGCATAATGTCCTTCAAAACGGTATTCACGAGGAAAGAGTTCGAAAGGCGTCCGAATAACAAAGCGTGGGACGCCATTTTAAGAACGTTAAAGGCCATGTTCGACTGTCACCTGATGAAATCTTATCACTTTGTCAGATTCACCCTGAGTGGAGCTTTGCAAGTAACGGGGTTTTTGGTTGTGTTTATCTATGAAAAAGGTAAATGTCTAAGAACCGGAAACGGGAAAACCGGAAGTTGGATTTAAACGGTATACTTTTGTTCGCAGAGAGATCCCTGTCAATGGGGTTCACGGAAGATATGTCCGTAAATTTTTTAATTTTTTTGGGGGGGGCTAATGTATTTTGGAGGTTGTTTTTAGGGGGTCTCGCGAGCCTTCCAAAGGTAAACAGGTAATTAAAACCGGTGAAAGAAATGCCCGAAGCGAACGAGCCCGAATGAAACCATCTTCGGGTTATTTCAGGTGAATTATTGGCTGCTCTCCATCTTAACAACGGTTTTGGGGGGACTGGCCACCGCAGTTTCCGGACTCAATTCGAGTATTTATTATCAGTTTGGATTTTGCTTTTTTTTCGGTATGGGAATCGGTAAGTGGCGTTCGAAAGCCCGAACCGGAAACGAGGATTCTGTTAAAATATTTGACGCCATGTTCCAGCTAGCTTCGCAGTTTTTCGAATAGTGTTACTGATCGACCTCGTGGGAAAAGAAAAAGTTGAGAACGCGACCGGTATCAACATACTCTTCATGGGAATTTTTTGCATAATTTCCCCGCCATTTTTTGGTAAGACTCCATTACAGGGCAACAACCGATTCTGAATTAATACAAAATTTGATATTTCAGGCTGGCTCATGAAACTCACTCACAGTTACGACATTATATTTATAATAACGGGAATATTGACTATAATTTCTGGATTGATGTTGATCGGCTTACACAATATCAGACTATGATAACTTCCCTTGTTTGTATGAAAAAAAAAAACACAAAGAAACCAAAAACAAGCATAATTTTCAGTATTTTGTATTATACAAAAATAGTAAAGTATGCAATACATCGTTCAAATGAATTCAGTTTGGTTTCTCCATTTAAAGCTGCCTTGAAATAAATTCGGTGCGTTGTCGACCCCCCAAAGAATGAATTTAGGGTTTCGAAATCGTAAAAGAAATACCTCTTAGAGCGTGAATGTTAGTCAGCGGTGGTACACAGTTAGTACATGGCTAGAGGTTATGACTTTTTCTTGGAATAGTTAAAGGACATCGCGTTTATGCTGTTGACTGAAGTCGCTCCCAGACGCAGCATCGCGTATTTTATTTCCTTCCTGCTCATGAGCCCGTTCTGTTGCGAGAGTTTAGGGCCCACAGGAGAGAGCGAAGTCTGCTGGGGGTTTCCATCGATCGTCCTCTTTCGACTTCTCTGTTTCACGTTTCCCCCATCGCTTTCGGGCTCCGGTGGGGTTTCGGAAACGGGTGACTTTTTCTTCGGCGGTGGGGAACCCTCCTGAAAACAAGCAAAAATTATTCAAACCCCCCAATTCGTGGCACACTCATCTGAATGCTGGAAAATATACTCACTTTTTGCTCTTTCGAACTGAAGTCGGGACATTCAGGTACGACCTGATCAGCACTTTCGCTCTCTATAAACAGACTTGGGTTTTGACTAGTACACTGAACAGCCAGCAATGTGGAAACCATATCCACTGCCTGTGAAATGAATAAATTATTTTAATAACAACCTTAAAATGTTTGTTATAACTCGACCTAATAATTTATCAGATGTTTCCCCCTTATTTAGTTTACTTCCGGTCGAACCCCTAATCTAAAAATGAAGGGATTTTCTCTTGATAAGTGATTAGATTTTCAGTGAATACAAATTCGGTTGATAGACTGTCAGCAGAAGAACGTTTTGAACTCTATAATCAACCAGCTAATTGATAAAATAATATTGAACGGTGAAAACCGTAACGGCCACTTGACTACGTGAACCGTTGAGAAACTTTCATTGTGGAAATTTCTGATAAAACCTTTACAATTTTATTTCCTTTTATAATCATATCTCAAACAATATCTAACAGGTTTTTTAACATATTTACAGCTATTGCCAAAGTAACTTAACAAATATGAGTTTTAAAAAAACGGTATAACTGCTTAAATTGAGGACAACGATACAATTTTGGATTTTCATAGTAAAAAATTACTTTTTGCTGAATAAATACGTTATTAATTAGATTTTTTCCATATTTATAATAATTTATGTAAAAGAAATTGTTTCATGTAGAAATTATAGTTTGTTTACAGGTGTAAGTCGACTAATGATTGACCTTCCATAAGTTCATCACATTTTTAGAACTTTTTTATTTATTTACACAAATTAGTTGTCATAAAAAAAAATATTCTTAAAGTACTAAAAAAGGAATCCATTAATATAAAACACATTAATGTTGGAGAATGAATCAGTTCCCCCATTCTATACCTAATAACAAATAAATATTATGAAATGGAAACTTGTTGCCATGGCAACCAGAAGAGTTAGAACAATCGACAGTCAATACATTACTTAATACTCCACCCATTTTTTTCCCTAAAAAACACTCACCTCACTGGCTTCAAGACTAAACTGAATTTTCCTAAGCAGTTCTTTTGTTCCATCTGATATGAAGGAAGTGTTATTTGAGACTGAATTATCATTTTTCATTATGGAGCCACTCAGCATTCCATAGAGGATCAAACCGGCTGAACACATATCACAAATCCTGAGCACAACTGCATCACTGTTTGGCAAACCAGGAGAAGAATGAGTTGTGCACTGATTGGCTTTCAGTTTATTACTTGGAGTGAGAAATTCAGCATGATAAAAGTCCATAAGCTTCACTTTTAAGCTTTTTCTGTTTAATATAATATTAGAAAATTTTAAGTCTCTGTGAACTATGTTTTTTTTATGGAGATCCTCCAGCACCAACAATAGATTGTAGAAAGTGTAAAGAGCTTCAGTTTCAGTCAGTCTTGAATCTTTTAAGTAATGATCAAGAGGAATTAATTCTGGGTTATGGTGTCCATGAGGAATCAGGCACTCAAGAACCATGCAGATTCTCTTTATTTTTTTCTTTTCATTTTTATCCGGACTCTCCTCATATACATAATCCTGCAGTAAACAAAGACAATTTTTAATAATTAACACTTATTGAATAAAATAAAATGAGTGAAAAAGTATGTTAATTGTCAGTTAATGTTCATTATATTGAAACTGAAAAATGGGACAAACCTTAAAAAAATCACACAGCTGAATAACTCCAGGGTGATTCTTCAGTAATGACAAAAATGAATACTCATTATGAAAAACCGTTCTCCTCACTAACGAGGCCTTATCACCAGAATCAGAATCGTCGAGAACTAATATTTTCATTAAATAATATTCATCCGTTCCTTTTTTCCTTGCCAGGCACTGAGGCACGGGGGCCATAACGTATTCCTTAATGACTGGCCCGAGGAAATAATTTCCGGCCTCACCTCCTGCAAATCCTGCTACAACATAATTGACCATCTCAATCAAAAACAAAGCAAACTTATTTAAATTTTCCTCATACCTTTGTGGCCTCCACTGCAAATTTCATTTTCATGCGATGACTTTAATTTTTTACACGAAACGAAGCCTCCATTTTCTCTTTCGGTCATATTTTTGCGAATGCAGCTCGTTCGAACGGATCAGTGGCTCTGATTATTCATCGTTGCGAAACACGACTATCACAACTTAAACCTTAATTGGTTAACTTTTGTTGCACAACAAACGGTCACCATTTAACAGGAAATGGTAAACCGAGACGACTCAGTGCTGCCAACTTGAGGAAAAATCGTGCATTTTATTTTTTTGATTATTTCCCCGTTTATTTATGAATGTGACCGTTGAGATTGAGATTTTCAATTCTTTTCAATTGTTTCTTTAAACTGCATTCACATTCGAATGACGGATAACTCGAATGGATTTTGCTGTTTTACTGATTATTAACGGTTGTCCTGGCAACGATATTGTTTGTTCTTACGTTAGAAGTAGTAACTGAGGAATTTTGTCTTTGTTTCAGTAATAACTGTATTTAGAATTAGAAAAATTTTGAATAGAGGAAATATGTTTCAAAAAAAATTCTTTAAAAGTTTTTTAGATGATGAATCTGATAACAATGCGGTTAGAAACAAATTCATACGAAACCGGATTAAATTGGTTGAAAAACACATTCCTCAACTCGAGAAAGCCATTTTCAAGTATACGGATAAAATCGCAAGATCCCGAGATTGTGTCGATAAAATTGCCGAAATTCTGGAGAATTACGCGAAAGCAGAAAACCTAACCACCGAGTTCAAGACTAAAATCGGGGATTTCGCGAACGTTCTTGTGGATGTTGCCACGAAACAAGATATCCACGTCGAATCCATGGAAACGAAGGTGTTGGAGCAGTTTAATGAACATGAAAAACTCTGCCGGAACGTTCAACCCGAATTGAAACTGTCAGCAAAAGCCAGCGATAAGGAGAGGAATTGGGTCAGACATTTACAGAAATTGAAAGAGAGCCAAATTCGAAATCCGGTCGAGATTGTATCCTTTTATCTATTTTCTATCTGAGTATCAAATAAAGAGTTTCGAAAGTGGCACTTGAGAAGAAAAAAGTTGAACGGATGTAAATATTTCTTAATTTATGAGTCAGTCGTTAGCAGAAGCAGAAGTCCTGAAAGCGAAGGGAGAATCAGCGAGGTCTTGCAAAAACTTACAAGAACAAATGGATGTTTTCGAAAGAAAGAGACTCAACGCCATGAAAGAAACACTTCTCGCCTGGTGTCACGCCGAGCTTTATTACCATTCAAAAGCGCTCGAGCTTTTCACCGAGGCGTATCGCATAGCTGCCAACATTGATGTCAACTCCGATGTGGAGGTAATATTAAATTTCCAAACGGTAATCCCAAATAAATAACAATAAATTAACTTTCCAGGAGTTCCGAAAGAAACTGATTTCAGCGATGAGCACTCCACGATGACAGTCCGTTCTCCTTTACTGCCCTCCTGCTGAATTCACCGACAGCAAATCTGTTCAAAGAGTTCCAGGTGTGTATAATTTAATTACCTGAATTGTTTTCAATTTGATATAATTAATACTTAAACCTTTTGAAATATTTTCAGTTTTACCTTTATAATCATAAATAAGTCAGAAAATGTGTTTTGGGACAAACGCCGATTCCTCCTCAGAAGAGTCACTTGTCTTTGGCGTTGCTTCTGCTGGGAAGTTCGGAGGTTTCCTTTGCTGACTGAACCCTTTTCGGCTTCTTTGAGGCGCCCTTCCGCTTCTTTTTCTTCTTTAAGGCCGATTTCTCTGTCGGTCCCCCGTCGGACTCTGAATCAGCATCGTCGCAACGATACCTCGAAACGGCCGTCACAACGAATCCGCTTTTTCTTAATTTCGTTCTCGCCATTTTGCTGAAATGCAGGTTTTTTTATGAAAGCAGAAGAATCCAATAATTTATTAAAATGTAAATTAATAAAATTTGTTGAATCTCTCTCTTTTTTCTTTTGACATGGGCAACCATTAGAATATTCATAAGTAAATAAAATAAATTTTAAAAAGAGAGAGTACTGCTTATAGCAATACCTGGATTTGGTCGGGGACTTATCACCGCCTTCGATACTGTCTTTTCGACCGGAAGCTTTGGATTCAGTCAGCTTGAGCAAGGCAACTTGAGTGTGGGGATCGGAAGAATAACACTCCTTGAAGGCTCTGGGAAAGACAGACGATACAGTCATACAGTCCAACGAATCATCAAGTGAAAGTCGTACTTCGCCTGTTTCTTTTTGGGTTTCCTCCGGTATTCGCCATGATCGCTGTCGCCCTCCGGCTGACTGGACTGCTTACTCGATTTCGACGTAAGCATCTTCGAGTGGGATTTCTTTTTCTTTCGAATGATGGGGACGGCGTCTTCCGCTGCAGGGCCACTCTGCTGTGAGTTCAGTCTTTGGGGTAAAGTCCTTTGCAAACGAATGGGGAATTAAATGTCGGTCTGTGAGGAACGGGGAAGCGAAAGTGACACCCACTTGGCTGTACCATCGCCGGTTGGCTGGTGAGGAAAGGTGGAAGACCAGGCGAGAGGTCCTTTGCTCCAATGGGTGAAACTGAGCGAAGTGACCTTTGACAGGGGAACGTCGCTGTGAATGGCTGCGCAGGGGCACCCGGTCCAAATCTTCTGTTTGAGTGTGGCTCCCAACTTCAGTTGCATTTCGGTGGTCAACTCGTTGATGGATTTATCGCTTTTACTAAGACAAACAGTTATTATTTCCCTCTTTGAAACACAACTGAGACATAAAACTCACCTGTGAGTTTGCAGACATTTTGAATGTTGCCACAAGCGAAGTCTTTCGGTGGTCAAATCGGCGTTTGTGCTTTTTTTCTTTAATTCCGGCGAGCTTTCTGAAATAAACAAGATGGAGGAATCTAAAAGTATTACAGTGATGCCCAACCTTTCATAATATGGGGGCCAAACTTGAGTTTGGTGTTATTTCGCGGGCCACAACACAAAAATAGTCTATTCGCCGAAAGATAAAGAATTTAATAATAATAATAATTAAGGGTAAATTATACAATTACATTGAGACACTATTACAAAATACAACCCAAAATACATAATTTACAAATTTCTTACGGAATCATATACATTTTTTATCGGTTAAAAATAGTATTGTAATTTTTACACAATTTTAATACTAAAATGTTTTAATGTTTTTTAATGTTAAAACGTATAAAAATGAAATTAATGACTTGAAAGTATAGGAATTAAATAATGCAAAATGGTTGTTCTAAATGAATTTAAAAATTACTTCAAAGTTGATAGGTTTCAACAAATGTTTTTTCGGTCTTTTGTGACTTTTAGAAATTTTTTCTATATTTTAAATTTCCTTTCGTTTTTAGATTCCACCACAGTCCTAATTAAGCGGGACTGTACTTACTTTTAACCCCCTTAATTATCTCTTTCTCGCCCGTTTCTGCATTTTCATACACCTGAGCTGGAGTGACGATCAACTCAGGCGGCATGGGTCGCTTTTTCAGTTTTTTCTTCCTGTTAACCGTTTTCACTTTCCGGCTGCCCTTCGGCCAGGAACTCTCATCCCCTGAATCGATTTCCGTTGTAAAGTCCAAGCCATCGTTCATCAGTTCCACGCACGGGGCATCCAATGTTGTTTTGTGTATTTGAAGCGCTTTGCGAGGCAGAGGGGGATTTTTCTCCGGGATCGGTTTCTTCTGCGTCCTGGCAGAGCTTCCTCTTGCCTTCTGCTGGAAATGAATGATGATGAGATGAATAAAAACGGAAACATGTTCGCGAAATATTTTACGAAAATAACCTTAATCGCTTGATGTTCTTTTTTGGGTGCCGTTGACGAGGAGGTTCTTGGTGGGATCAGGTTGTGATTGCATGGCTCCTGATGTTCCCAGGTTCTCTCTTTGTGCGCCTCACATTCAGCAGCGCTGCTGCTGGTGTCTCCTTCATCACTGAAATTAACAAAATCTGATCAACTGCTCCTTCTAACGGTTTCGTCACAACTGACTGACCTTGAATAGTCTGAGAGAGTAATATTAGTCGGTTCGTCGGCGCTTGAGCCTTCTTTGAGCAATCTCTCAATTATTTTCATCCTCAGTCTTTCCTGTCTGTAAGTAAAATTAAAAAAATCAAATTGATTCCTTTTTCGTTTGTAAAGTGCAATATTTAAGATTGAACTTACTTACGGTTTCCAGCAGAATAAGTATAAAAATTTTTAATCAATACAAAAAAACTTTTCAATATAATAATGACTACATAGAGTGAGTACAGTTTATACAAACCTTGCTGGGTCCTTCATCGCAGAAATCCAGCAGCGTCTCGCAGAAAGCTCTGCCCATACTCTCAAAATCCTGAACGTTGAAATGGGTATCCATCCGACTGCCCATCGTCGACCCCGCGAAGGAAGCTTCCATTGTGTAGCTGTTGGCGACGCCCATCATCCAAACCACCACTCTCCCCGTGCCTTCTTTCGACCTTTGTATTCGAAACTTGCAGTTTTCGAAAGAGAACTGAAATGAAACAGTGACAGTGAGGGGAGGTTGTTGACAAACCCCGAGAGGACGCACCTTGTCTGCAGCGTTTTTATGCAGCATGAGAGGAAACACTTGTTCCTGGAGGCGTTTCTCCATGTAGCGTTTGTTTTCACAGCCGTAGATGAAGACGTTGTGCTTGCGGGAATGGGCGTGGAGGTCGCAATACATGGCGATTCCGCATTCGTCCATGAGTCTCCTGATCATGAGTTTGGTGTGCCACACGGGGGGGTAAGTCTCTCTTATGACAGTCCTGTATTGTCTGTTGAGGTCACGACCGGTGAGTGAGCAGCGGTTGTTTCCCACTATGACACCGTCTGGATTGAGCATTGGCACTAATTTGAAGATGAATTTTTCTCTTAACTCCTGTAAGAAAATCCTCAGGTTTAAATTCTTTATTTAATTCAAAATATTTTATTTATTTATTCTTAAGTGCAGCACCCAGTGGTGTAAATATAGTGTAAATATAGTATAACTTTATTATGTGAGGAGTAAAAAATTTACCTTTGCTTGATCGCTTTCCCCTGTGAGAAAGTCCATAAAACCTTTCATCATCCACGAAGAGGGAGTTTCTCCGGGATGAACCCTCGCAGTTACAATAACTGCTTTCTTTTTCTAAAAAAATCAACAAAATCCACTTTATCTGATTAAATGTTATTAAACTACTCAAGAAGAATTATACCTTTGGCTCATCGCCAACCGAAGGTTCGGTTATCGTCAGGTAGTAAACGTTATTCCCAGCCAGAGACCTGCAGAGTAATCTCAGTTTTGTGAAGTTCGACTTGATTGGATGGTTTTGCAGTTTATTCAGGTAGTCCTGGAGATCTGTGTATGTGTATGGATAGCAGTGAGCTAAGTAAACCTCGTCTTGATCGTGCGGGAATTCGATGTTGAATGTGAGTGTATAATTTGACGCTTCCTCCTCGTCTTCGTTTCTGAAAATTGAGAAAATCTTGAGAAATTAAATTTGATTTTGCTAATCTTCTGAAAAACTCACGATGAATCGTTTTTATAATAGGCGATGTTGTCTCCGCATCTCCTCCAGCCAATGGCATTCAGTTGAGCATCTTTGGTTGAATACAAAAGAGGTTTCATTCCAACGCTGTACAGACTGTCTCCTTTCGATAAATTCACAAAAGAGAACCTGCAAATTAAATATTTTCTTCAAATGTACAATACTTCAATAGAAAACATTAAAAAAAAACAAGTAAATGAAGGATTTATTAACTCTTCACCTGTAAATAATGTGTTTTTTGGTATTCTGAACTCTAAAGTAAAACCACTGCATGTGTCTATTTGTGTATAAATCAGTGCGAAGGTACAACTCGTAATAAGTTTCCGTAATTTTCACTACTTTAGCTAAGTTTCCAGACTCGAAACGTGACTCGAATTTCAAATCGTCTGCGTTTTCTCTGTCATCTGGACAGCCAGGCAAGAAGTAACGGCTTCCCCCCACGCAGGATCGACTGAACTAAAATCCCCAAAAAAACAGATTAAAACACTCATTCCTGATGTGTAAATCATTTCCAAATTTATCATGCTTCGTAACGTACATAATTCACGGCACTCATTGGATAATATTGGAAAATAACGGTTCCTGCTTCTTCGCCAACTGGTTTCGGTTGGATTTCTTTTCCAGTGGGTTGATAATATAATTCCGGGGATGAGGGCGTGTATTCTATGTGATGAATCCTTTCCTCTAAAACCTACAAGAAAAAGCCAGAAAAAATGTGTAAAAACAAATAACTACACAAGTTGAATATCAGGTCGAGTCATTCGTAACTTCCATCAGCAGCTAAGTAGATTCTGTTGTTTTTATCTAACCGTTAGGAGTTGCCATGACAACAAGTTTTGTTACACTCTATGGTCTAGACTTCCGCGGTTTTCTGTGATGTTTTTCAACCGTTTTTTTTAAATCTGACATACAAACCCGAAAGCGTATATTTGTCACATTTATAAAAAGGTAGAATGCTCTGCATGAAAACTAAATAAATAAAACAGAAAATATCCCATAAATAAAGGTTACTTATAACTGGACCTAATATACAGTTGCTCACAGATCTATTTAAAAGAGTAATTAATTTTTATTAATATATAAATTTGATAACCTGACATTCCGCTGGCCATCTAGGAGCCTGCTGAGAACAATCTAATTCTTTCGGTAAAGCGAATAAATCCCTCGGCTCTTTTAACTTTGCGACAGGTTTTAATGTTCTGGTGTCTGTGTTTACTTCAACTTGATTTGATTTCAGCGTGTTCTGAAGGAAACTACTTAAATAAGTACCTGAAACAAAAAAAATTTTGAGTCTAAATTTATACCTTTTTGTATTTTAAGAGTGTAACAAACCCCGAGTATTAGTTTTCAAACGGTTTTTGCAATTTCAAGAATTGTTTTCCCCCTTGAAATTTTTCCCGCCATTTTAACAAAATTACTGAATCTTGTGCCACGATAATTTCATTCAGTTAATGTTATTTCTCTGTACAATTTTTTATTAATTTAAACTAGTTTCTTGTTTCTATAGAAAATAATCTTTTGTGTATCCACTGCAGTAATTCCATAGCTTTTTCACTGATGTTGTTTTACTAGTTTATTAATGACAGTGCAAATTAGGTAAGTAATTTATCGCATTTTTTCGTTAAATATTCCTTACCGGAATTGGTTAAATGGAACTTTTAACGTCTTATCTGATATCAGAAGCCGAGTATTCTGTTAATATCATTTAATTTTTTGAGAATCTTTGAATGTTTCTATTTGACATTTAATATTTGGGTGTAACTTTTTTTTTGAATTTAGATTCAAAGGAAAATAATTTTAATTAAGTAATAATTTGTTGTCTGTTCTTCATTTGAAGTATTATGTAATGCCCTTTAAGTGGTATAATTTATCTAATTTTTTTTATAAAATATTAGTGAAAATGATATTAAACTTCTCAATTTACTGACTGAAAAATTTGGAGAGGTAAATGAGGGTTAAGTGTTTGTTTCACTTGTATTTACTATATTTGGTGTCTTTTTTTATGAATAGATACAATTCTGTGTATGTTATTTAATGTTATGTTTGTATTTTATGTATGTGTTTGTTTTATAACAGTTTCTTTTTATCTTATTTATTTTATATGTTTTTATAAAATTTTTTTGCATTTGTTTAACTTAAAAGTTTATGACGAGAGGAAGATGAGTAAAATATAAAAATATATATTAATTTTCTCAACCTTTTTTACAACCTGAAAAATTTTCAATTTATATATAATCCAGTTTATTAGGGAAAATGAAAGCAAAATTGTATAATGATTTTATACAGTTGATGTGTCTATGTGATTTTGTGCATTGTGATAATATTCTTTGTTGCACCAATTTTTCCACATTTGGGAGTAAATACAATTCTTTTGAAGTTTTTCTCTTTCACATAAACTTTTATGTATAAAAAAATGGTACTTTTATTTGTTATTTTTGAAAATAATGTTAAGAATTTGTAATGCAGGGAAATCGTTTGTGAACAAATGTATTTTGTAAATAAATACTTTTCTCATTGCACTCTTTTTGTAGTTCTAATTTTAGTTTTCATACTTTAAAAAATGGAGTTGTTGAGATTCTGTGAGGACATCTGAAAGGTCTCTTCAGCCTTTCTTTTAAATGAAAGTGTTGTATCTTACAGAGCAGAAGAGTGAATCAGAAAAGTTTTTATGTTTTGATACTGCATTGTAAATAATATATAATTTAACAGGCACGGTTATTGTTGTCTTCACTACAATCAGATACAGGTACTACAAAAAGAAGTTGTATTATTGACTAATTCAAACATGTTCTTATCTTTGAAGGAGATATTTTCCCTAATAAAAACCGCTTGACACATAATGAAAACTTTGCAAAGTGTTTCCCCAAATTTCTATCACTGTTGAAATTCTTTCTGTCATGCAACCAAAGTTTAAATTAACCCCTCGAGTTTTTAAACAAAATAAGTTGTTTTTTTTTTCTTTGAAACTTTAATGGAAGCAAATACTTTTGTTCGTTAATTGGTAGGAAAGGGGGCATCACGAAAAGTCAGGAAAGAATTTTTGTGTGAATTGTGAAAGTTTTCAAACTGTCTGGTTTGAATTTCCCTCGCCATCTTTAATTTCGGTATGATTTCGTGTCGGGTTGTCATAAAGGGGAAATCTCCCTCCATCACATGTCCTTTTTTCCGAGTCTTTTCTCGGGTCCTCAGGCACCGGCCTGTTGTTGCCATTGGTAGTAGATGGAATCGATTTTCTCAGACTGATAGAGAAGTCTTGGGTTGGATACCGACGAGAGGACTTTGTTTTGATCGGAGTAAATCAATGGCGTTGGAAAATGAATGACTGTTTAATCAGAAGTAGTCAAAATCCGTTTTAGAAATTCGATTCTTAGGCGTTAAATTATGGTCTGTTGTCGTTGTTGTTTTCTTCTTTGTTCTCCTCTCCTTTTCTTTTTCTTTCCTTTTATTTCTTCATTTTTTCACTGTTTTTTTCTTATTTTCATTGCTTCTATTCCTCTTTTTTTTGTAACTGTAGCCTTTGTAGTGCTCTTTTATCCCCCTTTTTCTTTTTTCCTCTTCATTTTTACCCTTTTTCTACTTTTTACTTTCTTTTTCGATTATTTTCTTCTTTTATCTTCTTATCGGTGTTTTCCTTCTTTTAGTCTCCTCTTTTTTTTTATTTCTCTTCTTCTCCTTTTTCTTTTCTTCTAATTTTCTAATATCCTCTTCTCATTTCTTCTTTTCCTTCTTTTAGTCTTCTCTTCTCTTCTTTTTTTTTATTTCTCTTCTTCTCCTTTTTCTTCTCTTCTCATTGTTTTCATTCTCCTCTCCTCCCAGTTGTTTCCCTTCTTTTCTTCCCTTACCCTTTTTCTTTTCTTCTAATTTTTTAATTCTTCTCATTTCTTCTCCTTTTCCTTCTTTTAGTCTTCTCTTCTCTTCTTTTTTTATTTCTCTTTTTCTCCTTTTTCTTCTCTTCTCATTGTTTTCATTCTCCTCTCCTCCCAGTTGTTTCCCTTCTTTTCTTCCCTTACCCTTTTTCTTTTCTTCTAATTTTTTAATTCTTCTCATTTCTTCTCCTTTTCCTTCTTTTAGTCTTCTCTTCTCTTCTTTTTTTATTTCTCTTTTTCTCCTTTTTCTTCTCTCCTCATTGTTTTTATTCTCCTCAGTTGTTTCCCTTCTTTTCTTCCCATACTCTTTTTCTTTTCTTCTAATTTTCGAATGTCCTCTTCTCATTTCTTCTCCTTTTCCTCCTTTTAGTCTTCTCTTCTCTTCTTTTTTAATTTCTTTTCTTCTCCTTTTTCTTCTCGTCTCATTGTTTTCATTCTCCTCTCCTCCCAGTTGTTTTCCTTCTTTTCTTCCCTTACTCTTTTTCTTTTTGTCATTCTTCTCTTCTTTCTTTTTTTCTTTTATTTCCTTCCTTATACTCCTTTTATTGCGCTCCTTTCTTCCTGCTCTTGTCGCTGATATCCATCATCAGAACCGTTCGGTTCCCCTTGGCCTCCACCCGAAGGCAGCTGTGCTTCTCAAACTAACAGCGAATCTCAGACTCTTTTCCAGTCAGAAGCAGACGAAGTTTCCACCAACCTTTTTGGAAATATGAACTCCTCCTAATCCCATTCAGGTTGACGTTCATTCTGTTTGAGATTAAACGCTAATGGGAACACTCACCTGTCGTCCTGTTGCGCTGAAACAGCGAAGCTTGCAACTCTCGCACGTTGCAAATGGACTCAGAGCCGATCATTTCCTTATACGATTCCTCAGTCTCATCGTATATTTCTATACGATATGTTAGCTATTAGAAAGCCGTGCGCGAAGCAAACTTTATACAATATCTGTGCGCTGTTTATTTATAATATATATTCGTTTGTCCTGAAAAAACGTGCGTTTCGTTCCGAATTACATTTTAATTCATTTCTAAAAGATATGCGTTTTTCTATTAAAAAAAAGAAAACTACGGTACAGATACAATTACGAAGGAAACTAAATTCACGTCGGTCACCATATTTTTTTACAAACAACGATACGCACCACTTTGAAGACTGAAGTGCTTTCCCTAAACACCTCCCCTATCGGATTGGGGTTTCTACTGCGAAGAGAGAGAGAGAGAGGGAGAGAGAAAGGTGCAATGACTGTCTGGTAATTTACACGGAAAGTGGGAACTGCTCTTCAGCTTCTCACCACTTCGGCGCATTGCTCCGAATGGTCTCAACAGTGGAGGACTGCTTCAAGTACAATACTTGCAGCTTTAATTGACAGAGTGTCATAGTGTGAGTGTTAACCGAGCGAAGAGTGTTTGCTTTTGGAAAGAGGTGTAAAACCTTTCTGCATTCTATTAAGTTTTTCTAGAATTTTCTGTCTTTTCAAAAACGATCACAACATTCCCACGCTTTTTGTAGGAGGCAGTTAATATTCATAAACCTCTATAATAAATCAGAAGAAGATATTGATCGCTTATCAAAATGAATTTATGCAGCTTTCATGCTAATGATTTCTTCCCTTGCAGTATTTTCAGCAATGGATCATCCCTCATGGTTATTATTTTATGCGCCCTTCACGTTGGGTGATCGATCATCGATTTCATGGCATAAATCACATAAAACTCATGCGATATCGGCTCATCATTTCACGTAAATATAATGTGATAATTTCGCATTGTATCTTCTCCCTTCTTCATTTATTGTTAACTTTTTAACAACAAAAATGGCTTAAAATATTAATCAACCCTGGTTTGTAAATACATAAGCCTTACCGTCCTCACCGTCGACTTTCCTCATCGTTCTTCCGGTTAGTGCAGTCCATCCACCCCGAACATTTTCTCCTCGAAAGGAGGGAAACGTCGTCAGCCGGAAAAGCGAGCGAGCGAACGAAGTGGAAATAAAAGGTTTCATCGGGTTTTTGTTTAGACCGGTGCATGGAAACCTTTCGAGTTTTCCCCCGAACATGTGATTCCCGTTTGGTTGTTATCGTCGGGAGAGGAAACGGGCGGGGGTTGCTTCGTTTTTCACCCCGATGAGTTGATTCCCCGAAATGCGGGTGTGCGGAAACAGTCTTCGTCGGGATTGTCATTTATGAATTGAGTTATTTTCCAGAGTTGGAAAGCGTGTGACACGAGTGATTGTCAAAAAACAAAAACGGCGCGTCTCATAAATAATAAAGACAGTTTTTGTTATTATTTAAAGATGATAGTGAACGGTAATTAACGAAAAAA
>JAQIBA010000235.1:2500-56863 GCA_028293925.1 Brueelia nebulosa
AGTTTACCCCCGACAAAGATGGACGTGGGCCTTCGATAAAACAAGCCTTTTCTTGAAACTCGGTTAAAACGTTATAATCGCAAACGAAGTTAGGGTCTTTTTCTAATTGTAAATCAATGACAGAATCAAAAGTTCAAATTATCGCTTCCATTTTGGAAGGCGGAATGAAGAAATTTTTCTTTCTGTGTCGCGGAATATATTATGATAACAAAAGAGACTCACCTAGCAGCCGAGGGGTAAGGGCATAAGGATGGGTTACTTACCACCTTGCAGTACCAATGAGACGACGTTCCTCTTCCGTGGCTAGATAGTCAGCGAGTCTCTTTCGACCTGCTAAAATCGGATTGGCAACACCACTGTTAGGTTGCCAGCGCAAAATTCGCGGCGAATTGAGTTGGAATTGAACATTCTTCCGGACTTGAACTTTCCCTTCAACCAGGGGTTATCCGCACGGATCGCAGAAGGCTTTACAACAAACTTTGTTATAATAATAATTACAAGCAATATTAATAAGCTAACAATGTTAATTTACAATGTACAGTAAATAAAGAGAACAATAACGGCCCCTTTCGTTATTGACTAGGCAGTGGACACAATTTCAACTGACCGCCTAAATACCCCTTTTATATTTCGGGCATGAGCAACCCTAGAGAAAGCCCGTGACCATTGTAACGGAAGAGGGTCGCCGGAGGGTTAAAATGCCAATGAATTTTGTTATTTCCCAGTGCCATTATGCCCAATAGCATTCTTATATTCATCGGATAACACAATATCATGTATTGTAAATTATCAAACTCCGCTTTGGCCCCAACAAAATTGGCACCACAATCTGAGTATATGTTCTTTATGGGACCCCTACGAGATACAAAACGTTTAAAAGAATTCAAAAAGGCTGCACTCGACGTCTGTCGGTAATTCTAAATGAACGGCTTTGGTAACAAAACAAACGAACGAACACATAAACGAATTATGTAAGTCACGAGTATATAGACAAACACTTTCTTAATATTTTGACTGAGAATGATTTTTTGTTAACTAAGGAATTTCACAGGATGAATAAATATAATTACAAACGTATGCGTACTTTATAAATGACTGATTATATTAAAATGAAATGTGTTAAACGTATAATCGTGCTCATGTGTACTCGGTGAAATCATCCATGTAATCGGCTTTTCTGGCTCTGGGCGGGGAGAGAAATTCCTTGTGGTCCGGGTTGTTCTCCTCGGAGGCCTCCAGCTGCAGAACCTTCTGCCGCAACCTCTTGATCTTCCTCAGCCTTTCGAGCCAGTTGGACGCGTACGGGTCCTGGTTCTGCGCCTTGAGGCTCCTCGACACGAGGGAAGCCAGCTGGAATAACGAGAGCGAGTGTTGCGCTTGTCGGCCACTCCCGAGGGAGGAAATAAGGGCTTACGTTTGCGTGCAGGGCCAGTTGGCGGGCCAGGATGGCCAGGTTCTGGTCGGAAACGATTTTGTGCTCGCTGTGGCCGATGAGGTCGACCAGTTCATCCCTGACTTTGACGACCACTTTGTTGGCCGAGTGATCCAAAGGCTGTATTATGACGTTGGCGTAGTTGAACTGTCCCTGAAAGACAAAAATTCTGTTGTAACATGAGCACATTCTGTCATTCTCTTTGTCCGGTCATGATGAGATTTTCACTACCTTAACAGTTTGTATGTTGTAGTCTTCTCCGCTCTCGTTGTAGACGATGGTGACGAAGTCGTTTCCGATGTGCGCCTTCTTAGCGTTGCAATTCGGGTCCGATTCTTTGGTGGGCATGAGTGTCGCCACGTGGAAGGTGACCTGGGCGAGAGAAAGTGGTGAGGGAGGGTTTTCGGGAGGGGCGGGAGGTATAGAGGGCCGTACCTGGGTCACGTCGTCCTGCCAAATGTAGGCGAACTTGCCGTCGACTCCGCTCTTGTCGAGTCCCCCCAGGAAAGTGCTTTGGGGATCGGCGTTCTTGAGGTTGATCAAAGTGCCGAGGCTCTGCAGGAACATGGCGTACCTGAGGGATCCGAACTCGTTCTTGAGAATCTCTGTCTCGCTGTTGGCTTGGCCCTGGCCGACGTAGATGACTCCCACCTGGGGTTGAGAAGACCCTTTTGCTGAGTTTACGGGTTTAAGTATTTTAACTTTAAGTTTTTTAACCTAACCCTTTTCCTAAGGCCCAGTGAGCGGTTGGAAGCCTTACCTTGTGAGTTTCGAACGGAGGAATGAAATCTAAAGTGAAGATGGCGCGTTGTATCACCGAATTCTGCGAGATGAGAATGGGTTTTTCGTCCGTGCTCCCAAAATGGGCGGAATGGTAGAGCTGAAGAAAGACAAAACTGAAAGGACGAAAATTTATTGAACCTTTCTAGATAACTTTAATCCGGCAACGATAAATCCATTCTCGAAACGGTGATAAATCCATGGCTGAGCAAGGAAACACCGTCACAACATTACCTGGGGCTGACTCCGGAGCGGGGAGCGTCCTTATTCCTCGGGGAGTTTATCTTGCTCTTGATGTGGTCGCTGTCGTAGCGAGACTTTCTCACGGGGGACATGACGGAAATCGTTCTGCTCCTGTCCCTTATGTAGGTCTGTGACAGGTCCGTCCTGTTTTCCTCCGAATTCAGACTCCGGTTGGATTCGCATTTTCCTGTGCAGAGCAAAACATGTTATAACTTTCCCTCATGTATCTCTTATTTAATACTAAACTAATTAGTGAGGAAGTTTAGTGCTAATAAATATCATAATTAAATTAAATAAATGTAAAACAATTTTTAAAATAATATTAATATTGTTAAAGAAAATAATACATATAGTTATTAAATTAAAATATTTCTATTATTAATTTTCAGTTATTTAGTATTTATGTATTATTGTATTATACAGACAAAGTTTCATTATAATAATAGAAGCAACACATGTTATAACTTTCCCTCATGTATCTCTTATTTAATAATAAACTAATTAAGAGGAAGAGTAATTTATATTAAATCAAAGCAAATTATATAAAGAAAATTTGCATTTTACTTTATTATTATTATTATTTAATGATAAAATGAAAGTATAATTAAAAGAAGTTCTTTATTTCCTCGTTGCAGCGGTCTGTGGCCGAGGCGATTTGGAAAAGCGAGCGAAAAAAGGTTCCAAGAAATGGCGGCCGAAGAGTGCACAGAGTGCTCACTTCGCCCCCCCTCGTCCGCCATGACACCATGTTAGCTGCGGTGACCCCAAGCAAAGCGCAGTGCTGCCACCCAAAGCATGCAGGCGGCCAACCTCGGAGCCTGACTATCTAAGCTACGGCGCATGCTTCTGTCGCGTCAACGTACCTAATTCCCCGACAGGTTTGCCCGCGATTTTGGAGGCCGCGGCCGCGTCCGCGGCGGGGCAGGGCTGTTTGTCCGGTGCGGGTTTGGTGTCGAGTTTGAGTCCTTCCCGTTTGGCGGTGGAAAGTTTGGTGTAGGGGGACTTCTTTTGGGAGGGGCTCTGCTGGAGGAGGGAGTGCGGGGGGGGCTTGGAGGAGACGGAGACGGTGAGGGGTTGGTGGAGGGATTCGGGGGGGGTGGTTCCCATGCCGGACATTTCTTCCGGAATGGCCTCACAACTGACTTTCGCGTAGGACTGTTTCTGTTTGGACACGTCCGAACTGTCTTCGTCGTGTTTCAAGTGTTCTTTTAGGAAAGGGTTTTTCCAGCTCGCGCTCATTTCCGGGCTGGAATTCGATCTCCGAACTGGATTTCGTGATTTTCCGCCTGTAAAAACACATTTTTAATAACTCCGGGAAAAAGTTTTTTCTATTTTCTTGGCCAAAGTTCGGAAAACAGTTTCACGCTAGACCGGGAGGGAACACGCACAATCTATCTAATATTGAAGATGCTGAATCAATAATGCGCAATACTATAAAAACCGGCATTAACAACGACAAAGTACAATACAATAAAATCCAGGAAATTTGGAAGAGGTGAGGTTTCGCTCTGATGAGGGGAACCCAAAGCACGTTTAAAGCATTTGAATAAATTCCAACCCATCGGAGAGTAATGATGTCGGAATGCATCAAAGAAACTTTGAAGAATAAAATCTAAAAAAAAAATGAAAAACCTTTCTCTGCTGTTAGTTCGAACCGCGTCCCTCCTGCTCCCACTCTCTTCTGCTTTTACACTCACCCACCGCCGTCATCAAACATTTACTATTTCACTACGAATACTTCTTTCTCGTGACCTGGAGAGAAAATTCGCCACGGGAAAGTATGGGATTTTATTTACAAGAAAAGATATTTTATTTGCATATGTGGTGAGGTACTAAATAAATGCAAAATGTTTTAAACATTACAAAAAAAAATTCATTAATAAACGGGTAACCTCTAATAAGAAAACGGAAGTTACTTATGGCCCGACCAGTTGTACGATTGAGTTGTGCACACTCAATGTATGAAATAAGTGAATTAATGAAAACCGATTCAGGATCTTTTTAATTTTTTTTTTTCACTTCCTCAATTGAAGCTGGCTTTTGTAAATGTAAACTGAAGAACGACACTCCGGCGACATATTGCGCTGCATCGCAGATGAAACGCTTCTGCACGATTCGGAGGAAAAGGGGAAGAAAGGGGTGGAAATCACGCCAGAACAGATTCACGCGTGCGAGCGATTCCCTGCACGGACCCCTCAATGCGACAAACGAACCCCGAATAAAACAAAAACACACACAAAACGTGAAATGGAGACGACCCCAGGTTTGGTTTCTGGCAACCTTCAGCACGTTTAAAGCCCGAGTATTATTTGCCCATTGTTGCGGTGTTGCCAAAAGAAGAGGTTGAGAGTGCAGTCGAAGACTTACTCAGGTCGCTGCAGTGGTCCCCGTCGGCGCCTTTCTCCTCGTCGTAGCAAATTTCGTCAACGCTCTCCTTCGAATTCTGCCTCGACGGAGAGCCGGGAATGCTGGCGGAAACCGTGAAACTTTCTTCTGGATTGGAAGGCGGTTGGTGACTGACCGGGTTGGACTCGCTGCTCAGCTGCACATAAAGCACATTAAAGGCTGCAATGTACCGATTTAACTCTTTGCACTTCACAATTTAATCTACTTAGTATTTATTTGTAAATGGATTTATTTATTCTATTTATTATTTATACTCGCTTTTTTTATTTAAACTTACTAAGACATTTTAAAAATAAACAATAAAACCAACTAAAATAACCTATGCTTTATAATTAATTTAAATTACTTTTTAATTGCGAATATACAATTTAATTTACAATTAAAACATTTTGATTTTTTATCTAATAATAATTTATTGTTTTTATATTATCTATTCATTTTCGTTTATATATTTTGCATATACCTTTTTTTAAGTTTAACTTTCGCATTTACTAAAGGGGAGAAGGCGTATTTATACAACCATTTGCCTAAGTGAGTTAGACTTTGCCTCTCTACGTATACTTTACTTACTTTACTTTACTTTTCTTTAAACCGCCTTTCCGTTAGGGTCGCGGGGTTTTTTGCCAACATTTTGTTCGCTTCGCTTCTCTACGTATATTTATTATATTTTTATTTCTTCATTTTTTATTTGCTAATTTCATTGTTTCCTTCAGATGTTAAATCATTTATTTTAATATTAAGAAATGTAAATTGCTTAATTAAATTTATAATGTAAAATTTTAAAATTTACTTTTTAACTGGAAAAATAAGATAACTTGCGAGTTTAAAAGGTTAAGTATTGGTAGGGGGAAACGAATGAAATGCACTGTCAATCATTGCCAACCTCTAGAGGAGATGTCGATGGCTGCACTTGCAATGTATGCTGTTGGCTGTGTTCCAACAGGTTCGTTTTATTCCCCGGCAGAAACAAAGTGGTCACGTCGGGCAGTGGTAATTCGAACGGCATAGCTTGATAATTCGTTTCGTTTTGTATTCTCAGAACCCATGACATATCACCTGCAGGAAAGTTTCATTGGTTTTATAATTAGTATGCAGTGTGCACTGGGCCAGAGTCACTAACCTGTCGGTCTTTTCACGTAGATCTCTGCCCACCCCTGACACCAACAGGCACACAAATCGTTGCTCGGTTTGTTGTCGTTGGACTGACTCCCGAAAATCAGCTGTTCTATCTTTGTGGTTTCAGTGGTGACTCCTTTCTTTGCCTCATCTGTAGGGGACACACCTCCTGACGTCAAGTCTGTAAACATAACGTGCATTTTAGAACAATTATGCGTTTAACCTAACTATCTATTTTTCTTAACTTAGTGTTCTGAAATTGTATCAATTTACCTGCCTGTTCATTAATTTAAGGCACATGTTAATACATAAGAGAGAAAATAGAACTGACCGTCTCGGTCCAGACAAACCAGTGCCTGCACTGGAATTACCTTGTCTCTGAGCCTCTGGTATTTGGTCCAGAGTTTTCTCCCCGGAATTCTGCCTCGACAGCTTGAGCAAATCCTCTCTGTCGGCTTCCTCTCCCTCGGGAGACATGAGTTCTTTCTCGGATTTACAAACCATCCAACAACGATCGCATAAATTATTTTTCAGCGGTTTCTGAGAACATCCGCTCGTTGTGACCGTTATTAGTTTGTGACCCAAAAGCCACGTCTGCGATTGACCCCCGCTCAACAGAAATTCAGCTATTGGTGATCTGCAATTATACCAGGCCTTCAAAACCAAAGCAAACCAACACGAAATAACTTGAGGGCGACTCATTTCCGCCTTTCGCCGTGAATCGATTCTTAACTAATGATAATATACGATTTATAATATCGACAATCTTCTTCCGCGTTTCGGCTTACAAATAGATACAAATAACTGCACGTCTCTACACAATGAACCCGATGGTGACCCGTAATTCTAACACAAACAAGAGATTATACCTTTTGGGTCGGGCAGAGCAGGAGGAGAACGTGTATCTGGCCATCAAATCGATGCACGTCTCGGTGAGTTCAACGTGGAAATTCAACAGGGCTTCGTCCATCGGCGGTTTCAGGTCGGCGCCGATCCTCGGAGCATTCGCAACTGGTCTTTCCCGCCTCCGACTCCCCTGCTCCGTAAGACTAGAAGATCTCTTCCTGCTCGTCGAGTCCTCGTTAAGAGACGACAGATCGGACTTCAACAGTTTCTCCTCCTCGAAAGGAACTATCGCGTTCGCTTTCAACCCCTGGGGGAAAAACGTACAGCTGAACATACGAGCCCCGTTGGAAGGAGCGATGCAGCGAAGGGTGCTCTTACAGTCGTTATGAATCTGACAAAGTCTCTTCGGAAGGGCAGTCGGCATTTGAGGAACCACACGGCTATCACGTGATGAGCCAGAGACACGGTGTAATGGTTGTACTTGAACGGGTTCGTGTAGGGCAGAGCAATGGCGAACACGGACATGTACTGATCCCCCACGAAACTCGCGAACACCTTTGGCAGGCTGGTGAGGGCTGCAATGAGAGTCGGTCGTGAAAATCTGAGCACACCGCCTCATGTCGAACGCAGAAAAACTCACTCGAGAGAAACTCCAAAATGGGGATGGCTATGACCACAGTCGCTGAAATTTTGGACAGGTTCAGCAAAACTTCCGGCAGTAATTTGTACATGGCGTCTCTCATCTCGAGGGTGCACGTGGTCAAGGCCATCACGCATTGGCTGGCACAGCGCGACGCCAGTCCGTACTCGAGGCATTTGATGCACCGCTGCTGCTGACTGGGCTCCAGGTTCAGATGGTAAGACGAAATGGCCGCGATCACCGGAAAGACGTAGCTTTGAAACTCCGTTCGGTTCAACTTTTGGGGGACGTTCCGAAGCGTTTCCGGAAGATTTAACGACTTGTCGCTCACCTGCATCGTTTCAATTTATGAATAGATGTGTCATTTTCGACTTAAAAATTTTGGCCAGCGACAATAAACAGAATCGATACAATCAAGGCGAAGAGAAAGTTTATCTGAAAACAAACCATAGAACACAAGGCATCGGCCAAAGCCCCAATGTCGCTCCCGTGCTTGCTCAGCATGAGTGACTTATTTTGCAGAATGCATGGAAGTTCTTGCAGAAGCAAACTCAGGATTTTCCAGTCTCTTTCCGTTTTAAGAGCCGCCACCATGACTTTGGAAGCCGAGGCGAAAGAAAAGGGAGTGACCACGCAGTTCGGGTAGGGGGAGGGTGCGGGGCTGGCAGGGGGCGGTGATACTGTTCCGGTTCCGCTTTTATCCAAATTCGCTTTCGATTCTATAACCAGGTACGGACTGTATCGGACGTTATTTGAAGAATCGCTCATGCCCACGTGTCCTTCCCTATTGACGCGGAGTTTCAAAAAGCATTCGAATATCTGAAATTATAACGAGAACGAAATAACGATCGTTTTCGGCCAATGGTCGATAAGTTTCACGAGGAAATTACCGCATATGGTGTGTTTTGACTGTAATCCGAAAGCGGTGGATTTTTATAATAATTTTCCAAGTAATTTATTAAAATTTTATAGGCTTTTAATGCGTGGATCGACGGAAGTTGATATATTTTTACGGAGAATATTTTGATGAGACCGGAAACGATGGATTTGACTTCCAGGTTGTCACTTTCGGTGGCCCCTAACTCTTTTTGATTAGAATCTCCAGAATACGAATCTCTTCGTGTTAATAACTGTAAGAAGTAAACAAATTATGCCAGAAAAATAACATTCGAGACTGCATCGGAATATGTTCCCAGCAGGTTTGATGCGCGACCTTTTCTAAAATACCGAGCAATTCGAGACATTTCTTGGATTCGCAACCCACGCAAAGGTTCACCAGAATCTGCACTCCGACATTTCTAACTGGCAATTCCACTTCTTGATCGATGTGCTGAAGATACGGAATGACCACTCTTTCGATAAGTTCGTCCTCGTAAATTAATCTATTGCTGCTAACCACCGAACTGAGAACTTCCAGGGCCTGAAACACATTACGTGTTATCGCTATTATTTTGTTGAGACATCTGGTGCGAGCATTCGGCACTGGAATGCACATACAAAAATAAGCATCGTGACAGATTAATGAGTAATTGATTGAATTTCGGTCATAGATTGAGTCGTTCTCCGTTTATTCAATTTTTGTGCCATACATTTCGTTGTTGTTATAAAATCGTCTATAACAGGTTACTGTCAAAGTCTTTTCCCTAAACCAATTTCCTAATTTCCAATGCCTGTTAGTCAGTTTTTCTTCATAAACACGGCATATTTCTTCAGTTTTGCCCTCTTGTTTCATTTACTTTACATGATGGTATTTTTGACTCACAGTTTAGAGAAAACAGTTTCAACGTAGCGCGTATTACACAAAGCCTTGACCGTAAAATGTTAAAACTGTGTCTTTTTAACAGCATGTGTTTGCTAAACCTAATGAAGTCAAAGTATCATAGAAATTTACCTTTACTCTGATATTAGGCCTGGTGTCCTGTCTGAAATACTTTTCTAACAAAGCATCCAGTTTGGTGAGCCATTCGTACCTCGTGGGCACTATAGACCCGGACAGAAAATTTATAAGTCGAAGAACCGAGCTTTCCTGTGACAAAACAAACACATTTGGCTTATAACAGTAAAAGCGAGGGCATTCCATCGAGATGGTGACCGCTCACTCACAGGCCGCACGCTGGAAGACATTTCAATGAGGCTGAACACTTTTCGAACGTTCCCGTTAAACTGACCCAATTCGATAAGCTGCTCTATCGTGCAAAGCGTTTCGTGCAGCTTGGTGACGATCGTTCCCAGCGAAGAGGGGTCCTTGTTCTCAACATGTCGAGTTATGGCTTCTAAAATTGACAACACTACATCCCAAGCTGGATCTTGTAATTCCAAGCCAAATTTGTTAACCAATCGGTGAATGCTAATTGTGATCTCATAGACCACCATTGCGTGATTACACTGCATGGCCTGAAATGAGATTTTCACTACATAAAAACAAAGCCTCCCATGCAGTGAGTTCTCCCAAAGACTTATACTCACCTGTAGAAGTGATGGAAGAACTGAAGTTAGTGTGCACCTAAGTGAGGATACTCTTTTGTTACTCCACAGCCCCATGTTGATGTAAAATATTGTACCCCTAAGAAGTGCTATGTCGTTGTAATAGGAGGGATCTTGCAAGAGTTTGCACATTGTGTACAGCGTTGAATGCCCCATGTGTGTCCCTGAAATTCACAATTACAAACAAATGTATTTTGATAAAAAAGAAGTCAGGCCTTTCAATTACCTAATAGATTCCTCATTATTTTCCAACAATTTTGAGAGTATTCATGAATGTTGACCTTCCTACAGAGGGTAGAAATGAATATTGGTAATGAATCTGGTGGTAAATTGCTGTAGCAAACTATGGTGTCCAGCACTTGAAGAGAGGTCGTCACCACTTCATCTTTGTTACTCCAAGAACAGAGGAAACAGGTCAGTCTACAAAGAATGAACAAATTGAAAATATTTGAACCGAAGTCAAATTTTAAACAAATTTTTTTGTGACAGGTGACAGCTGAAGAAGTATGCTGTGTACACAGAAAAGAACTAATAAGTGCTGGGGCAGTTAGAAACAGAAGTCAATTATGACTCAACCTAATTTTAAAGGATTAGGAAAACTTTTATTAAAAAGTTTGAGCACTGAAAATTCCAACAACAAAAGTTGTACTTGTTGGATTATGCACTTCAATGACACTCACTCGACAACATCAACCACATTATAGTCATCTATATATGATGCATTATATTTGATAACATTGAGAAGAAGAGACAGGATTTCAGCTGTCTTTCCAATGCTAATAACTTCAGGGGTCCATTTCAATAAAAATTCACTGAACTCATCTTCCAGGTGTAAAATGTCCCTGCCATTATCTGTCAATGCTTGCAGCAATTCTAATCTGAAAAACAAGAAAAAATTTTAATTTGAAGAATGGATGGATGGGTTTTTAGGTGAACTTTCAAAAACCTACAATGGAGGCACATCCTCTGCAATGCCATGGTTTTTAACCACCCTGAAGAAGTGTGATCTCATGATGCCCAGCTTTTCATACTGTCCTTGAATTAAACACTTCAAAAAATACAGACAGACATGTCTATGTTCTTTTTCAACATCTTTCTGCAATAAATCCCTAACTAAGGTCCAGATCTTTTCAACTGCATACTAAAAAAGAAAGGAAACACCAGCATTTAAAGCCTTGAACAGTTTCATCCACGCTAAATTGTCTTTGACAGAGTTCATATTGTAAGAACAATAAAAAGTATGTAATTATAATTAAGCTTTCTGAGGGCATGAAATTCCAATTTGATTCAAAAAAAACTAATTTTGAAACTCACATCTTCCAGTCTACAAGTAGCTACAATTTCACTGAGTTCCTTTAAAGTTCTAATTCTTTGACTGATGGGAGATTCAACACTGATGCTCTTTTCTATTTCATTTGTAAGTGTAAAATCTGCTTTTCCCTTAAAATTCACTGAAATAATATGAATGCAATAAATCACAAAGTAGCAGTTTGTAGCAGTTCTAATGATAAATTGCAAGCAATATAGAGGTGTTTATTACAATCAATAATAAATTTGAGAATTAAATTCCCTTTCAATTCATGAACCTTCCATCACCTCTACTTTTTGAAATTATCAGCAATAATCAGTGCAGTTCACTTAATATGTCATTTTGTCTTGAAATAACATCAGTTACCACAAAATAAAAATATTTAAACTCAACAAACCACTGTGAGTAAAGGAATTTACGCACAGCCAAACAGTCAAGATAGATGTTTATAATCACATTTTTTATCAATCTACTAATAAAATTCAAGCTCAAGAATTTTGAAACTGTTATGAAATTTACCAGGTCAGTGGAACAATCTTTCTACGAAAAATTATAATGTTAATTTTGTGCAGTCAAAATGAAACTGCCAGGTAATAGGTACATTTATACCTACCGGAACTACCCTTGGCAGCTCTGAAAAACTGCTTTAATTTCTCGAGAGGCTTTATATCTTTATCTCGTCCACTCATTTTTCTACTGGTAAAAACTGTCAAGTTACATTAACTGTAAAACTAAATACTTAATGACACTTTTTTTTTAAATTATGCTTATAAAATGAAAGTCCCGGAACTTTACATTTTTTCTTAAAAGTTTGGCATTTTTGCTAATTGATCATAAATTAAATTCAATTTTTTCCGTTCCACTTATAAATTAATTTTAATATACTTTCTAACACTGACAAAACTTTAGTAAACATGCAGACCAATCCAGCTTCGATTTAATAAATCGAAATTGCGGAAAGTAGTTGCTCGAAAGTGGCTTCGTCTGCTTTTATATACGATAAGTTTCCAATCCCAACGCTCTTCTGCCGTATTATTAACAGTATTTTAAGTTTTTCTTCTGCTCGAAAAAATGTTTTTCCAGAAATTTCGTACTTTTATGGGATTTTTTTATTGGAAATTTTAGCTCTGTTCGTTTAAATATTTGAGTCTATTTTAGGCTCATAATTAATAAATTAATTATCTCAACCAAAGCGCTCGAGGATTTGGAAATTCATAAATTAATTTTGAAATATCAAATATGCTGCGCTCTATCAAATTGTACTGAAATTCTAGAGAATTTGCCGCATGCTGAAATATATTCAGTTTTATGAGAAATCGTACGGCAAGGAGAATCGTAAGACAGTTAAATTCTTGTAATATCTTTTAAGACGCCGGGAAAAGAAGTTTTCATATTGTAACGATTGCTCTCAAACTTCCTCAGTTGTAAAACACCCGTTTAAAAACTAAGAATTTTTAATACCAAAATTAAGTTACAGTCAGGAATTTATTTTGAGTTAGATCCAAGTTAATATGTTAATTAATGGCTTGGGATTTTTCTGAAATTAGTCTTTAAAAATAAATGTAATCTTGGCTTTTTATTTAAATTAAATAATAAAAAAGATATGAGATTCACCGCCTGCTAAGGTAGTCGAAAACTTCCAAACGGAAAGACTTCTGCTTTGAAAGCAGAAGAGAATTCAAATGACCAATTAACATCGTCGAAACGTACGCACTGGCAAAATTGCGTTGGGACTCCCAGGATTACATTTTAGGGTCTGTTTTCGAGGTGAAATTTTACAAAATCGTTATTATGGAGAAATATAAACAAGATATGCCACCACCAGGTGGTTATGCACCAATAAACTACCAACGTATACCACTGAGAGGAGGCATGGGTCTGCCAGTAAAAATAGCTGTGGCTTGTTTGTTTACCGGAGTGGGTCTTTATCTTGTCCGTTTGACGAAAATAAAGAGGAATATAGAGAGAATTGAAATGACCTGTGCGAGAATAGCGATGTCCCCCATGCTTTTAGCAGAGGTGGACCGAATGTATTTAAAGCAAGTCAGAAGAAACAGAGATGAGGAAGAAAGACTCATGAAGGACGTAAAGGGTTGGGAAGTTGGAAAGTACAAAGGCGAACCTGTTTATTTATCTTTAAAACCTGACGAATTTTATGGGGCGTCATCTTCAGAATTTTACGCTCATGCTGACGACGCAATGAAATACTACGCTTTTAATATATCAAAAATAGAATAAAATTTATAAACTTTGCTGTTAGGTAAGTACAATATGATTTTATTGAAATTAAACTTAACTTTGTGTGCTTCATAATATCGTAAATGCAGAGTTTTGGAAACGCAGATTGAAAGTGGTCAAAATTTATTTATTGATAAGTCTGCATTTTGGACATTTTAAAAAATATTCAACATGATAAATACATGAAGTATTCATTGTTTAAAAAATTTAAAGTACGTTAGAATAAATATATTGTTTTTGGTAGACAATGTCAACATCATGATTTTGAAATTTCATGCTTTTTTATTTTATAATGTCTCTTGAAAACAAGTGATTGCTTACTCTTGTTTGTATTATTCAGATATTGGAAAGCCAAGGGGTTGTGTTATTGATCTGAACATTTGCTTTTTATTTGTTTTTAATTAATTCCAGCCAATATTGATGCAATGATTTTATTATTCCATCTCGAGTCAGTCAGCAGGTACATTAAGCAGGCATTAGCAAACAATTTTATTTTAAATAAATGGTTTATGAAAACAAATTATTATTCCTCTTTTATTTGCTATATTTACTGTATTGAATTACAGCATCAGTTATCCAAATGCATTAATAAATAATTTAACAATAGATAAAAATAGATAAATAAATAAATTATTAAATAAAAAATAGCTACACAATTGACATTTTTCAGTTGATTGAAGTTTACAACTCATTGTAACTGCACAAATGGCATTGTATCCTTGAGATTTCCCCACAAGGAATAAATACAAATTCAGCTAATCACCCAGCAAGCCAACTGATTGCTTTGGCTTTTGTTTCAGCCAGTTGGACTCAACCAAAAATAGAGAAAATTCCGGGCGAGGCTGCTGGTCTCTTCTTCGGCGTCGACCGCAACAAACTCCTCGCCGCCTTGGTCAGTTTCTGGGACACTATCTGCGCTATGTGACTGGACCTTTTCCAGACGAACTCCCTTGTCTTGTCGTGGTCATCGGGGTTGTCGATGCGCAGCAGGTTGGGCTGCATGACCCTGATCGAGTGCAGCATGGCGCCTCCACCGTGGTTTATTCGCAGGTTGATTTTGCCCATCATCTCCGTCGTGGTTGCGGTTGCGCTTCGGATTTCCTTTTTGGCTCCTCGACCGAACTGTTGTAGTCAAAGTTTGATCCAATAAAATTATTGCTTTAACGAATTTAATTATTTGAAATGAGACATGGCAACTACCTCCTTTTCCACTTTCAGAGTGAGCGGCCCTATGAAGAATTTACTTTTGACGGTGTTGTGAGTGCTCATCAGGTTCACTTGCACGTCATTTTTACGTTTAAGAGATGCCAAACCATAGAGTGTGGCTTTGGCTCGCGGTTTTGACTGCTTTGAATTATTTTTCTGAAAAATAATAAGCACAGTGGGCTTTTGCAAAGTTTACTGACGGCGAATACAGTAAACCTCGGATATCTTTAAATGCCTTAATGCAGTGGGGCGTGCCCCCCGGGGGGGCGCAAGGTTGAAAGGGGTTGAAAGGGGGGCGTGTAGCTGTTTCCAAAACATAATTTTCGAATACAAACCAAAAATATGTATTCTTTTTTTGTTCTGTTATTATATTTCTTATATTAAATCTATTATATCAATATTTTTACATATAGTATTGTATATTATTTTGTAGCCCATTAAATAAATCATAATATTAGGTGAGTATTAACGAAATTTGATTTTTAGATAAATTAACGGGACGCAACAATTTGTTTTTTAAAAAGGGGGCGCGGGTACAAAAAGGTTGGGAACCACTGCCGTAATGAAATTTTTCCTCTTCTTGGAAATATTTAAAAAAAATTTATTTCTCTACAATCTTCGATTAATGGAAGTTAAACCAAGTAAGAAGTCCGTTTTTTAAAAGGCTACAAAAGTGAAGAGAAAACCCCAACGTTTCTTTCGCAAAATTTGGCCGAGAAAATAATTCTTCTCTAGCGTCCATTTGATCAAAATGGCTTTCCCGGTTTTGCATGATTTAGTAACAAGAGGATACAGATTGGCAAAAACCATTTTTCAAACATTTGTATATATCTGCAGTGTTTTTATGCAGTTAGCACTTATCTCGTGCTTTAATAAAGACAATAGCTCACCTTATTTTTGTTTTTTTGTTTCTTTTCCGGAGTTTTGGCTCTGCTTTCACTCTGCTTTGTAACGTTTCCCGTAGATACTTCGTTAAACTGTGTTGTGGTAACTGTTACGTCGGTGGTCGCCTCTGTTGTGCTTTCCGTCAAGGAAAGAGTCGTCTCTTCTACTTCCTTTGTGTTTGCGCTGGACAAGAGTACAGTCGTAATGAACATTTTTGTCTTGAAAGCGACACCGAATGCTGACAACATTGCCTACCTGGAGACCTGGGAGCGCTGGCGCTTATTTTTCATTTTCTGGTTTTTCTGTTTGGTTTTCTTGTTTTTATTACCGCTTTTCTTGTTTGATTTGACGGTGTGCAACCTCACGTTAACTGGATCGTAGCCATTTCGCAAGATTTTATTAATTTTGCCCAAAACGTTGTCCACATATCTATTGTATTTCGTGATGTACATCGGGGGAACGCGAGCCTGGGCCGCGTCAAGTGAACCTGGCAAATTTTAATTTAGATTTTCAACAGTTACCTGTGACGGCAAATATAAACCCAAACTTCGCTTTTGTATGGGTTTCAGGTTTCAACAATTGAAAATTACATATCCGCGGCCTTTTGCCCAAGATTAACTCTGAAAAGTGTGCGCCTTGTATGTTCAAATGAAGTGGAAGTCCTTGAGAGGAAACCGAAAAAATTTTACCGAATTCCCCCATCACCTTTTAGCAGGGCTGAAACCCTTTCAGAACTCTTTTCAACAAAAAAAGTGATCATTGTAATTTCTCTGAATATTCTGCACGATTAAAACCCTTTCATTATCGACAGAAATATCGAATGTCTAATTTTTAAAATGAACGAAAATAAATTTTCGTAGCAAACGATTCGCGCCATTTTACTCAAAGAGCTCGTGTAGGTAAAATAACGGAAGCACGAAAAACATAAATATTATGCTTTTCTTGTCTTCGAATATAATTTCAGAAATACTAAAACTTTCATCTGCTGGATGAAAAGTTATTATTCAGGAATCACTTCGTTCATTTATTTGTTGAAAAAAAAAATTTCAAATACAATATTGAAAAAAGTTTTAGCCAGTGATTTTCTAAAAGTAAAGTTAAGGGTAAAATATAGTTACACTGAAATTACAAAAGAACTAGTCTTTTAGAATGAATGCTTATTTCTCTGCATAATGTCAGTTTTATCACCCCGCTTCCAGAAAACAGATGAAAGTATTCGAATTTCGAGACTTACTTAATTGCTTTTAGCATTTTTCGATATGGACTTTTTACTGCTATAACCATCAGTAAAATTGTATTTAAAATGTTTCCAATAAAGTATTCCGCTAAAGGTTTTAAAAGTACTGAAAAAAGATTACTATGACATCCGCATACTCGTCATCAATATTGGGTAATTGAATTTGACCCAGAAACTATGTGGATCTTAAAACCTGGAACTTGTTTTAAAATAATCATAAATCAAGTACTTGGGCCGCTGAATTAATGTTTTCTTATTGGGTGAAAAAATTCTTTCTTCGCTCTTTTACATAAGTACAGTATTAATAATTAGAATCTTTATTTCTTATGTTCTTCATTTTCCATTAATTCATTTGTTTTCTGAGAAAAAATTACCGAGAATTATGGCAACCGAATTCCGAATTAAAAAACGAAAAGAAGGAAAATCGAGCGGGTAATTAGTGGAATGGCAGTTGGATATTTTCAAAATAAAATTCCTGCCAATTCAGAAGCTTTTCAACGACGATTTTTGGGAATTTCACTACGAAGTTGGTCCACAACTCAGCTTCTTTTTGTTCCTTTACTAGAAAAAAATGTTCCGAATAAGGAAAAGTTCTTTTGAAGTAATTTCATCTTTTTCCAAAGAAATTTTTGACAAGTTTTCATTCAATTTAAATCGGAGCAATTATTTTTGGTTAATGAAACTCAAAGATGAAATTTAAGATTCTAATCGAGTTTTGAAAAGAACTATTAAACTTTTTAATCTTCAATTGCGCAGGTAATCTTTTAAACAAATTTAAAAATTTCATTTTACCTCCGTAATATGAAAAAAATTGTACGGCAAAGTCGGCTCCCACTTAGTGTACGAGTATTAAAAAATTGAATGCGTTCGTTTGGTTTTCTTGCAAATATTTATATTTTCAGGTAATTGCTTACGGGAAAACCAACTTAAATTATGAGCAAAAAAAGCAGATCTGGCGAAGCAGCAGCATTGGATTGCAGGACAGAATATAAATATTCCGAACGGGAAGAGTGTTTGTGAGTGTTTGTCAGATATTTGCGACTTGGACGTGGACAACCGCATGTACCGAGGTGAATGTGATGAATTAGTCTCGGAGTGGCATGGTGTGCACACCGTTAAATAACCCCGCAGTAAATGGCTGCCATGTTGTCGTCGATCAATCGTCGATGGAGGGTGATGTTAAAATAACGGTCAGAGTTAGAGTAAAAGGACAGTTTGTCCGTCTATACAGTCATTGTCAAATCCAGTCTGGTCCTACAAATCTCAGAGTCCTGTTTCCGCATTTAACCGTGTAAATGATCTAAAATGCATAATTCGAAAGCTTTTGTACGCGACCGTCACAAATCGAGACGATGACTGTATTAGACCGCACATAATAAATTCTCATAAACAGAATGACCTCTCCTCAGTCATTCTGAAATATGAATAAACACCAACAGTTTTTTCTTTAAATTATTATTTGATAATAATCTCTCATTCACATTCATACGAAATAAATACTTGTGTAACACAAATCCACAAATTCTTATTTTCTTTTCTTTTGTAAATCGACTAGTGTTATCCAAAATAAAAGTCAAGAGGTAAATTTCAAGCGTTGAATTGATGGCGGTTCAAACCCCAAATTTAAAATGCGTTTAAAGAGCATAAATTTTATCAAGAGTGCCACGCCGCAGATTTGCTCTGCATTGTGTCTGGAACTCGCCCTGGTTGATCCGAGTTGCATTTTTTAATTGCTTTACAGATTTACTGAAGCCGCCTGCTTTGAGGAGGCTCAACAGCCGACCCACTAATAAATCAGTCTTTTTCAAACACCGGCTCATTAAGTTTTGGATGATTACGCCGGGGATTGGGGCAGTTGGCCCGGGAAATCAGGCATTGTAGCCGTTTATGCAAGTTCCTCTCGATACTCGAGCAGTTAGTACTTAGCAGAAGCTGATTTTTCGTCAGAACGAATGGGGAGTGAATTTAAGCGCAGTAAGTGCATTCACTTCTGCCATGGAGAGAAAGCGAGTGTTACTTAGGACTTAAGTAGAACTGTATGTTTGAGAAGAACTCGGATTCTGATTATTTCAGTGACTGATGATTTTTAAAGTTATTAAATAGAGAATAATATTCTTTGTAAATTATTGACTTTCATACATTCTTAAATGACTACGATAGGCCGATTAAATTTCTAATCTCCCCGTGTGCTATAAAATTGTCTACCCCAATCATTTACCGTCTTGACTTTCTTTCGAACGGATCTGTTTAAAATTAAACAATAGATTAAATAACAAAATAAGTTAAAAATTTAAATAAATTAAAAATAAATTAAGCTAACAAGTCTAGCGAAATTACACAGAAAGTGGAAAAAATGTTAAGAAATGAGTTTTTGTTGAGACTCACGTGGCTGTGATTGCCTGCCTTCGATCACATCTGCGATGTCATCTGCGACGTCGTCTTCGTCATCGTCATCCTCCTCGTCCTCGTCATCTTCGTCTTCGTCTTCCGCGTCCGCGTCTTCCTCTTCCTCCTCCTGGGCCGCCGGGGCTGGCTGCGCCGGCTGCACCACCACCTGAGGTTGCTGAATCGGCTGTATCACTTGGGTCACTACCTGAGGCGCCGGCTCCTTTTCGGCCTCGCCCGTCGTCTCGATGGTTGCGACAACGTTCGTCTCGTCTCCTGTCGCCTCGTCGTCATACTGGATTTCTCCGAGGCTCTGTTCGCTGGGCTGCAGGTCCAGGACGGGTTCCGGTGCGACTGGCTGAGGTTGGACTTGTTGCACCACCGGCTGCGGGGCGGCTGCAGCGGGAGCTTCATCTTCGTCGTCGTCATCATCTGGGAGGAAGGCACGGCGTTGTATTCATACTGGCGAGATTATAATGAATGCTGTGGAATGGCGGGAATTTACCTCCGAGGATGTCATCGAAAAACCTTTCCAGGTAGTCATCATCGTCTTCGTCATCATCGTCGCTCTGCGGTTTGGTGCCGCCGCCGCCGCCGCCACCACCGCCGCCGCCTTCCTCGTCGTCGTCATCGTCGTCATCATCGTCATCGTCGTCGTCGTCGTCATCGTCGTCATCGTCGATGTCTAAGTCGTCGTCATCATCGTCGTCGTCATCGTCTCCTCCTTGAGCTGGCGCTGGCGCTGGCGCCGGTGCTTGAGCTCCTGCATCGGCTTGCCTACCTGAGAGATGAACGCATTAATATGTGGAAAGCATGCACTCGAACAATGGCTCAAAAGTTGTAAAGCCTAGTATTTGGTTTTTTGATTATGCAAATGGATGTTGAGAGTCGCGTGTTCTTCGTGGAGGAGAGTTCCAGTTGTCTTTGTTTGACCTTTGCTCGATAGACAAATTCAAGTCAAATTTCGGCCTCATAAATGCCAACAGATGATAAAGATGAGTAAAATAGTTTTTTATGTAAGGAATGCACGGTTTTGGCAGTAATTTGCCCTGATAAGAAAGAGTAGCGTTGTAGTGAGGGTTAGGCGAAAGAAGTTTGAAAGTTGCGATGAAGACAATTTTTCGAAAGTACGCATTCTCATTTAGAGCTTAAAAGCACAACTGTTGGGGACATATAACCTTTTTCTAATATTTTAGATTGCCAGGGTGGCTGGAGACGAGAACAGGAACTGGACATCACCTGGTTCAAGCGAGTTGGCCTTAAGTCAGTTGACAAGTTCAACACACTCCGGCATTACATGTCTCCAAGAGTTGACCTTTAAGAAACATCGGCTAAGAATTTCGATTGGATTCAAATCAAGAGTGAGTTAGTGTTATTAAGGCATTCACTGCCTTCTAAATTTTCAAATGTGAATGTGTCTCAATGGCCATTTTATTGGTTTCAGGCGTATTTGGTCTTTTCCCCTGAATGGGTGTAATTCGAGGTCCCGTCTCGCTTCCCCCTGAAATCGCATGTTCAGAAGCGATCTGAGCAGACTCAGATTTTAATGCGTTGGATATAATAAAAGTAAGCATTGATTCAGAAACATTACTAAGTGGAAAAATAAAAGGGAACTGGAGAGAGATGAGGTACGCGTAAAATAAAATGAGCAAATCACTGCCTCATAAACAGAAGTAGTGAACTATGTTGTGTGTGCAGAACACTGAAATGATCGCAGACCAGTACAGAATATATACGACTTGTTGCCGACTTCAAACTTCATATAAAATCTTTTGGCTACAAGAAATTCACATGGCTCGCGATACTTGTTAATGCTTAAATTAATTGAAGTTTTTATTTGCTTTTATCAAACTGGGAAGGCGATATTTCATGTTAAACTTTTGGAAGAGCCCATGTGGTCTTCGAGTGGGCTGTTCCCCTTTGGATGAAATGAGAAATGGTCGAAGCGAAACGAGAATTGAGAACTTTCGAGCCGAGGAGAAAAAGAAGTCCACACTCACCTGTTTCTGGCTTAGCGAGTTCCGACTGATTCTCTAACTCTTTTTCTGATTTAGTAACTATAGGCGACGCGAAAGCATTTATCGCCAAACACCCTAAAGCTATTAACACGAACCACTTCATCTGAAACAAGAACATATTAATGCCTGAGTACCGGTACTTTTCTCCTTTTTTATGTTCCGAGAGACCGTTTTGTGGATCCGTTCGATGGGTCACCTGTCTGCGGGCTTTCGCTTTCTGGCTTTGAGCTTTCTCCCTTTCTGCTGCCCGTCTGCCGAACGCAGACGTTCACAAGAGCTTTTATTCGTTGTGCAACATGTAATACACGTTACATTAGGTGCATTATAATATACAGTTATAACGATGACCCCTCGATTTTAGGAGCCGCCAGATTTTAGCATACTTTTTTGTCATTTATTTAAGAAAGGAGACATTTGAATCCTACAGTTTCAGGTGAGTAAATGCAAGTTTTTAGAGTTTATATTATAACCATACTTTGGCACCTTTTTTCTTTGAGTGTTTTCTGCAGCTGTAATTTTTTTTAAACGGCCTTCAATTTACACAGCTTTCCATCATCTTCTCCTTCTCTTTTCTAAATCGGCTGTTCTCTTTTCTGATAGCTCATTTTCATTATAAATTTTGTTTGCGGTTTTCGTTTTATTCTTCGAAATGAGAATTCAAAAGTTGGCCGAGACCTTCCTTTTCTGAAAAAAATAACTTTTGCTGTCGAAAGCCTCATATCATTTTCAGATTAATAATAACGTCGCGTTTCAAAGAAGCCTATAAAGAACTGTACCAAAACCAATTTGGAGAGTAAATGCCGCATAGAAAAAATATTTTCTTCTTTGCTTTTCCGTTTCTCTGCCCGAAAGCCACTTTCCTGAGGTGAACCGCCTCACAAAGAATTCAAACAACTTACCTTTGGTAAAGGAACTAAGCACTAAATGTCCAAAAAAGCCGAAATCCACCTTTACAATAACTGTAAAGTGGGCCACTACACACGCGACCGCGACACGTTTTTTTCGAAACGCCAGACGAACGTCGACTCCTGCACCTGAATCCTAACGAAATAAACAGAATGATACCAACCTACATACATTTATAGCTTCTTCCATGCGCGAGTCCCACCAACTGTAAGAAGTACCGATTCGAGAGCTAAAAAACGAGATTGGTACCGTTTTCGGGCGGGCTCTTTTCCATGATTTTTTCCCATTGGTCCAACCCGGGCGAAAGATTGAATTTCTCTTTCCGACCGCATGGCCGAAAGCCTTCTTCTAAGGGATCCCTTGAGACGCTCGCAGAGCTACTTAAATTGTGCTATCCAATCTCGTCTGCTTTTTGTTTCACTTTTTTTGTTTCGAAAGTGATCCCTCCGCTCACGTTTTCAAAATTAACACCCTTTTGACCCCAACAGAGCCCAATCTGCCCATAACATTGGAACTGCGACAGGAGTCATTTTCCCACCTCTTAAATTTCCTTTTCTTTCGTATACAATGGAGAGAATGAAGCGTGAAAAGAAAAAGCCGGGAAAAAGGGAAATGCAAAGAAAACGAAACAATCTGTGGACATTCTAAGATTTAAGAAGTACTCACATAACCGAATGATTTCAGTGAATGTGGGATTTGCTTTTTTTTAAACTTGAAAATCTTTCACCCCAAAACACTGGACGTGATTTGAATCTCTCATTCGCGCCCTTGAGACACAGATAAAATGGCTAAAATGAAGGAGAGAGGTTGTACTGTACCTACAGGCTGTTGGCTCGATGGATCGGGTTCATTTTGGGGGGCAATGTGATAACTGTTTCTCCGAGTTCGACATGGCGATGTACTGTTATTGCTGTGTGTGTTCGGTAAGCCTCTATGGAATTCTAATTAAGTGTGTGTCACAGAGCAATTTCTTCAACCTGATTTGGTATTCTCGTGAAGCCGGCGACTGATTGTTTTCGATGGTAAAAATCCATTTTGGGCCGGAGGTAGATGCGTTAGAAGAGCGGTGAGTGTGAACACTCGCACGACTTTCTCTCGTGTCCACGAACGGGGATTTTCCTCTCTACACGCCGTCCGACGCAGACGTGAGTTCTGGCAAACACCTACAGACGAGTTTTTCCTGTTTAAACAGAAATTAGACGCGAAAGTGAGAAAACTTTCTATTGGAGCCACCCCTTCCCCGTTCGGTCTCCACTGACCTTGAAAAGAATCTCATTGTCCTTGAACTGATTTTTAATTGTTGTAATTAAATTTTAGTAGCCATTCTGAATGGCGGCCGGCGTTGGTTGTTGTGGCTGCTCTCAATGCAACTGAAACAGTGACTTGTGTTATTTTTCCTATAAAATGGCATACATTCAACATATACATAGAAAGTGAAAAATACAAAATTCAACAGGTTGATCGAATGAGAGGCTTCGGTGATCAACAAATTGGGAAAAATCGAATCAAATAACGAAAAAAAATAAGTCCCTCAAGAGAAGCAAACAAAAGCGCGCATATAAACGTTAATAAAAACATTTGAATAAAACAGACATGATTAAATAAATGCATTAAACTTAAACAAATTAGATAATTAAAAACATTATTAACATTTAGGTTAAAATCAATAAAATTCATACATGTAAAAACAACAATAAATAAACACTTTGGATTGAATTAATACAATACAAAATATACCATTTAAAGAATTAAATAACATCACAACAATACGTACTAAAACAGATGCTTTTTACAATATTTTTTAAGTATCATAAAAATAATCTAAGTCTATAATTTTTTCTTTTCCCTTTAATTGTACTTAAAATTTTAATTTTATTATACAATTAAAATTATGTGGTATTTTACAGTTAAAGATTAGAGTTATAAATTGATGACTTTGACTTGAGTTGAGTTTTCATTTGAAGAGGGTCCGCACAGCGCCTGAATGAACTACATAAGATATCCACTGAGGTGTCAGCAGGTGAAGTAGGAGGTTTGTCTGTCATTGAATCCAGTTGACGCTGTTCCCTCCTTATAAATCTATGATTTTATTTAATAATTAAATCCTTCTAAAAGTCGAGAAGGGGAATACAGCAAAAGGAAATTTACTTTTCTGTCGTCCAATTGGAGGGTTTTTTTTGAACGGAAATGAGTGAAAGATCTAAAAAATTGAGTAGTGTACAGTATGAAGACGAAAACTTCCGCTTATTAATTTATTCTGTCTTCAAGCGAAGTATTCAACCCCTTTTTTTGTTAAAAATATTGTTTTTCATTAGTTTTTCAACCAATACACACCTGAGGTATATGACAGAGGTTTTAAAAGTGACGTGCATAATGCAAAAAAGTTGGAAAAAGATTAACTCATGTATTATGTAGTGGAGACAAAAACTTGTCATGGTTAGGTATAAATAGCAAAATCTGATTAGCCGCTGAAAAACTCCAATGAATACATTATTTAATTATATATTTTAATAGGCTAAATGCAGTTACTAATATTTTCTGAAGGATCACTTCCAAGAAGAGCTTTGGAAGTTGCTTCCCAAGACTTGGCTCGCTCATTCTTTCGTGTGCCTGTGAGAAGTAATAATTTTAGCGAACTAAGTAAACAATTAATGGAGAAAAATCCTCTTAGGTCTCTTCAAATAGAAATTTTTTGGATTCGATCGTTGTTTGTATTTGTCGTAGGCATTTGACCGCCATTTTGGAGCCAAACTGAGGAGCGAGCTTTCCTCAAAGACAAAAGTACGGCTTGGATTAACCTAGTGAATGTTCAGGTATGCGGGACCTGAAACAAAGAGACCTGTGCTACAGTAACATATGCGTAGCCGAGTGTCATACTTTCACCATTTCTTTTATCTTGGCGTTTAATTTTTTGCTCTTTTATCTCATATTTTTACTTTCATTTGTAGGTATTCCAGTTCAAAGCAAGTGAAATTCTTTTTTCTGTTGCATTCGAGATTACATCATTTTGTCGTACAAATTTGGGGGAAACAAGTTTGTGAAAAGTTTTTCGTCCCGTAGAAAGTGTGCGCTGTCCTCTGCTGTCGATCAAACGCTCTTTGCTGCTTCTTCGAAAAATCGAAATCGCTTCGGTGTAAATTATGTAATAATATAACAAACGCAAAAATTTTGCTTTCTTTATTGGATTTCACTCTGATTGTTTTTCCCGCGTCCGGGAGATCTCTCGGGGTTTCCACAGTCGCAGGAAGTTATGCGAGACGATGATCTATTAAACGAGTAATGAGTAAAAATTCTGAGAAGTGTTCCACTTCTTGAATAAGGAACTCTTCGAATAAGATGTGCAAATGATACTGGGAAACAAAATTACAAAAAAAGTGTTTGCCAGACGTGAAAGGGTGCAAATGTCAATTAAATTCGCGGCAAAGATTTCGCTTCCGAATTATTAGGCCCAGTCAGTCGTAATTGTTTCGTGTCAAAGGGTTGTGGGTGATCATGACGTCAAGTTTTTGTTTTAACTACAGAAGCAACGACGGTTGCTTCTTACGTTTTACGTAGAATAAAATGAAGCAATATAATTAAACATGGGATTGGAATGGATTCAATTCTAACCCTTTACAGTCCAAATCTTTGTAGACGTTGGCCAACTGAATTATAAAATCATAACATTAGGAACCAAGTAATTAAAATGATATGATTTTACGAGTTCAGGAATTCATTTATTATATTATATAGTTTTTCTAATGCTTTTCTTGCCGGGACAAACAATTCAATCCCAAAAGTTTCCGCATTTGTCCAATTTATTTCGACAAGTTCTATTTAATGATTAAATATTTACCCTCAGCCGTTACATTTCCTGAATATAAAAAGCACAAACTTATAAGGAATATTCGCTTTAAATACAATATTCTAGCCATTCTTAATAAATAAATGCATGTGACTTCTGAAAACAGTTTTCTATATTTTGATTTAATTTTATGACAGAACTTCAAGGAAACATGGACGCTTGAAAGAGTTGCGCTAAAATATATTAATTCCTCGTAATTATTGGGTAAACTCTGATGTCCGTGAGAGTGAAGTTGCGGTGTTGAAAGGCCTAAAAAACCAGAGGAAAAACCCGTACTAAAAAAACATGACTTACCTATGACTCGGTTCAGTAAAACACCTACATTTTGTACACACACCCCTTCTGTTCTTCCTTTTTATAAAACGTTCCTTGTAGTATACCTTTTATATTCTTATACATGGTGAAGGACCAATAAGAGATACGATCTTTAAAAGGCAATATAACAATATAAGCAAAACACCGGGAGAAAGATCAAACAATTGGAATGAAGGCTGAGGAAATAAGTGAACGGGAAACTTGTCATGTTGCAAACGAAAAAACCATGACATTGAAAAAAGTTCGGCTCCGGTCCTGTAAAGCGACATGTATTGAAGCGAGCATGATCAAGGTTGAGGACACCGAGTTTTCGAATGTAGGTCGCTTTGGTTAACAAGTTGATTGACCTTATCACGAATGATTCCTTCCAATTCGGACTCGGAATTTCCCATTTCGAACTCCGCTCGGGAGGAACCCCAATCCAAATCCCGAGAACACTCCGGGGAAATGAGTTCCCACTCACGGGGAACCATCTCCGACCCTTAACTGGTGCTACACTGCGAATGACCCACTTTCCAAGTTGACTGTGGGCACGACAGCTGACCAGTGTTCGGGGCCTTTCCGTTTCATTTCTTGCTTTCATCTGCTAATTTTCTTCAAACGAAAATTAACCTTTTTAACTCTTTACGGTAATGTTTTTTTGTATTTGTCTCTATCTGGTATGTCATTAATTTCTGTTCCCCAAACTCCTTCTCTGATTTGTACATCTTGCTCCTGCCTGCTCTGTTTTTGAAAGTGTTTCCGTTTCCTCGGATCATTTCCAGACTTGGGCGGGTGCGGCTGCCTTCCCCTCCCTCCTCTTCCGGGGCTCATGAAGCAGTTACGAGTCCATTACATAAAACGTACGATGTGGAATGACTCGTCAAGTGGAAAACATTCCGTCCAGCACAAGCAGTGTTGTCTTTGAGCAAAGACAAACCGAGAGAAAAATTGGTTTTGTAGTAGATCCCCTTAACCTCATTCAGACGGAAAGTAGCATTGCGCACATTTATAATTATTTCGGCTCGAAGAAAGTAGGCCTGTGACTATGGGCAGGTATGACAATGTTGATTCGAGTGCCTCCATCACATTTTAATTCAATTAAGCCTCCGTAGGCTTCCAACGAATCAGGTTCTACATTCTTAGTCCACTTTCTATACCTATCAGTGTCTTCCTTCCATTAGTGCTTCATTCATTCCACTTAACAATACCGGATTTAAATATTTCAGCAAAGCCATGTTTGAGCACTGCTCTCCATCGAACTCCTCGAGAACCAAAGTTCTGGAACCATCGTCCCGAGTAACAGTTCTGAGCCGAACCGTTATGCACCCAATTCGAACTCATCGGTGAAAGGGATATGTTCTCGATTTTCCTCCGACGAACTCCGCCGTAAATATTCATAACGACGATGATGATAATTGGTGGTAATCCACATACTGAGTGCCGGTGCATGGCGGTGACGGTCACTTTGGGTTCCCAGGACTTGGTGATTCGCCTTACGGCAGGTCCGTTTTCGGATTTCTACTTTCGTGGGCCCGCTTTGCTTCACTTTTTCTTCTCTTTCCTTCGATTGTTTACTAAATCCGTGCTCGAGGGAAGGCCCACGCCACTCACCTTAAGACGCTTTTTTCGTTGTTCTAACGCAGCCTATTAATAAGGAAATGTTACGAAGCGAATAGTTCAGTGAGTGAAGATGGGTCATTTGGTGCATGGATGCAATAAAATTGAACTGCGGAGTCCAGATACAAGCAAGGGCAAGAACTGAGTACCTGCTCATTTAAATGTAGTAAAACGGAGAAAAAATTAAAAGGAATGCAATGCGATGAGATTCTGGATGCCGCAGAACTAAAAAAAACACTCCACATTTAATGGCATATTTTAGTTAAGATTTGGTGTAAGTGAACAACTAAATAAAAAATCCCCTGAGGTAGGAAATGACGTTACTGTCAATTTATGAAAAATTTATATTGCTTAATATAAAATGATTGCCTCCCTTACCCGCGACCCTGGCGGATAAGCGGCTCCAGAAGATGTATGTATATAAAATGATTATTATAAATTACATTGCATGATTATAAAATAAATTACTCTATTAATAATTATTCTGTATTTATATATTAAACTATTGCTTTTTAATATCGTGTCTCTAAAATAATTTCAATTATTAATTCTTCACCATATGACGAATACGTATTTTTAGGAACTTAAAGCAAAAACTCGTTGTCATGGCAACCAAAACCGCAGTTAAAAACAACAGAAAACACTTGGTTCTTCAAATAAATTATTTAAGACTCGAGCTCATGAACAAAAAAGGCATTTCAAACCAACTTATTTTCTAATTTAATTATATTAAATGAAGTCAATCAACAGAGTAGTGTAATGTTCCCGTTGTCGGCACCCAACAGCAACAACCTGTTGAGGGGCAAAACCGCCATCGAAGTGAGAATCCCTTTGAATGCATCCGAGCGGAGTTTCGTCGAGCTGAACGACGCCTGACTGTCGATGGCCGTGTGGACTCCTATCCTATTGGCCGTCGTCCCGGTGATGAGCTCAGAGTCGTACACGGCCAAGCAGTGCACGGGTTCAGCAGGACCTCTGAAAGCACAATTTGGCAAGAGACCAACCGATTTAGAGAAAATCTTGCTAACCATTAAATATTGAATAACTTTGAGTAACCCTGGTCACTAATCTATTAAAGTCTTACCTAAACAATGACATGCATAAATACTTAAATACTTAAATAAACAGACCAATAATAATATTAATACGTAAATAAAGAATAAATAAATAGTTTACCAATAAGTGAAACAAATCAATAGCACATAATTATTAAATATGATAATTTATTTAAAATAGGTTGCCCAAGATTTCCTCCAATTTTTGCTATTGTTTTAAAAATTCTTCACCGCCGTAATGCAATTCGACTTACTTCATGTGGAATTTGAATTTTCCATCGGAGACGTTCCAAGCGGAAACGGTCTGATCCAGAGAGGAACTGATGAGAATATTGTCTCCCACAGCAGCCAGCTGCAGCACTTCCGCCTCGTGGCCTTTCCAAGAGGACAGCACCATTCCGGTCCTCACGTCGAGGACCGTCACCAGCCCCGAGGCCAGGCCCACAGCTATCCAGTTCCCGTTCGGACTCACGCAAATAGAGCGGACCAGCCCGACAGAATTCACTGAAATCTGGCATGTTTCGTGCTTAGTTGAACGTTTCTTGGCTCTGGAAAATGGGGGATTCGGGGGACGGGTACCTTGTACTCGGACACGAAGGAACAAGTCCTGGTGTCGATGACCTTGAGCGTGGCTTCGGTGGTGGCGGCGACCAAATTACAAGTGGGGGGGTTCATAGCTCTGAGAACGTTGATGGGAACCATTTTGGGGCTGTCCATGACGGCGAGCGTTTTCCCCTCGAACGGGTCCCACAGATGAATGGTCGAATCGCAGGAGGCGACCAATCGAACGGAGTGTACAAAGGAAAGCGAGAGGAGGGATTTGCGATGGTGGGAGTAGGTGAACTGACACCCATTCGAACTGGTCCCGTCTCCCTGGCTTCTCAGACTCCACAGCTTGACCGTTTTGTCTTTACTCCCGCTGATGAAACTGTTCTCGTTGTCCAGGCACTGTATCATCCTCACGCTGTTTCCGTGCCCGGAGAAACTCTGGAGTTTAATTTGCTTGAAGTCGAATTTGCTGTCTTTCTCACTTCTCCCGATTTCGTGCTCCCAGTAAGCCAGCCAATTGCCGCGAAGATGTCTGCAAAGGAGAATTGTGAAAACTCCGCCCAGATCATAACTCACTCAGGTGCGTACCTTCCGTAGTCTTTTTTTTTCCTGCAGATCAATGCGAGAACGTCCGACTCCATCGGGGCGATCGCACCGGAGAAAGAATCCGCGAAGTCTACCGTTTGCACCTCGATTTTGTTCCCGATCACGGCGACATTACTTCCGAAACTCCCCGCACAGCCTTTCTCTGCGCCGCCATCTTGACTGCACCCCGGTTCCGACGCGACGTTCTGACTCGTGAGAACGACTGAAACACACAAGGGATCAGTTCGAGGGGCCGTGCCCGCTTTTCCGGGGTTCCTTACTTCTCCGTCGGTAAACAGCCTGCTCCTGCTCGTGCCTGCAGTACAAATCTCGAATCAGGTCTTGATTTTTGAGGGCATTTCCCATCGCGGCTTCCCCCAGAAAGTGGAAAAAGCATGCGTAGCACTGATGAGCGAGCTGAGCATCAAAAACGCTCTTCACTTCGGCGAGAGCCTTGCTCTGGGACTTGTTTTTGTACTGCAGATCGCTGGGGGAGGAGTCCAGAGACTCGTGAGATGGAACGTGAGCTATGGAAATGGGTTCGCCGGGCGCTCCCCGAACGCTCCATTCGGTGGTGCTCCCGTCTCTCTGTATTTCCAAGTACCGATTATCGTCTGGCGACCTGAAATGACGTGGTCGTTAATGTTTTTCGGATGCCTGGGTCTCGCAAGGAAAGGAGAAGAAAGTACCCCGCGGGAGGTATGCTGGAATGCTCGGGTCGATCGTCTTCCGCCGAAGTTGATTCGGTCACGCCGTGAGCTTTGTCGAAGGCGAGAAAAAATCTCTGCAAAGCCGGGACGGCGAGGTGAGCTTTCGTCATTTCAGCGCCTATTCTCAGCGAGATTAAGTAAAGGCAGTCGATGAGCTTCGAAACGAGTGTGTAGCGCCCTCTCTGGCCGGACGGGAACACCGTTCTGGTCGAAGAAACCAACCGAACGACGGGATGGATGATGCACTTGAGAATGACATCCTGAAACGGACCCTAACGGTAAATTTTTGGTGTTGATGAGATCCGAAGGGGAAGGCAACAGGACGAACAGTTGGGGAAGGCAGCGCTCTCAAGCGGACCGACCTGTAACTGATCCATCAAAGTGGTGTCGTTCATATAAGGAACGATGTGCTTCAACAGACATAAACACCCGATGATTCCTCCTTCGAGGGTGAGCGTGAACTTCCTCTTACTGAGGTTGATCAGTTCCGACATGAAAGGTAAGTACTGCAGCAGAATGATCTGTTCCCCGTAGAGCTCGCTTATTTCCCCGAGGACCCTTAGAACGGTGTCCACGTTTTCGTCTCCAACCACTTTCCATTTCAATACGGAGAGTTTCCAAAGGTTCGTTTCGTCCGCTTCTGTGAATTTGTACGGCTCTAGGCTGTCCTTGCCCGTGTAGCAGAGCGAGAGGACCCGAAGAAGGTTGCGAGTGAGGTACCTGGAGGTGAGGACGGGTCCGAGACGATGGGACAGCCAGACTATGGAATCACCGGCGATATCCGAAGCCTGAAGACGCAAAAGGCGCGAAATATAATCGAATCTCTCTAAAGGTCTCCTCATATATTGTATGCGTGACACAAATTTCACATGAGATCTCACATTTCATGCAGACATTCGAGCAAATTTATATAACAAATCAGTTACATTAATTATAGAAACGTAAACTGTACACACTCACTTTTATCTGCGAATAATCCACATTGCCTCTCCCGTATTCGAACTTTTCGAAAACCTTCTTCTGCTGGCCCGTCTTCAACGAATGCTGATGACTTTCCCGACCGTCCCAGCTCTTCTCTCCCCCTTCGCATTCACTCCCCTCCTCGGCGTTGTCCCGACTCCCACTTCCTGGCGACGACATTCCCAAACTCAAATCCAACTCATCCCAGCCGCAAGGCCTTCGCGGCCATTAAAGGCCTCACCTGGAATGTTGATCTCGCTCGATTTCGCACCGACATACCCTTCCAGCGAAGCCGCCTCTTCCTGGCTCAGCTGATCTCCGTCTTCGGGGACGTTCAGGTCCAAGTGGTCCACCGCCCGACGCAGCGCCTCCTCCCCGTCGAGACTCGATGTGCACTCGTCTTTCTCGAAGGCGAAGACTTCCGTTTCGGGTTCCGTGGGCGTTTCTCTGTCGCTGGCCTCGACGTCGGGTGAGGAGTTTTCCTCCATGCGATTCGCTTCGGCATCGCTGGCCATGGCGTTGCTGAAAGAGTCAAAAAGACTTTTGTTGTTCGTACACAACCGTTAATCTTATTTACTATATTTCAACAAATCAAAAGACAGCTTTTTCAATATAATGACTGAAATTCACTACTGTTAAATTAATAATAATATAATTTTATTTACAGTGGGGCCCCGTACAACGAATGTAATAGCTTGAAAGCACTCACAAGTCCAAATCGGAGTTTTCGTCCCATTCACTTGAGGAATCCTTGTACCTTCCGACGGCTTCCATCAGCGGCCCGATAAAATTCTCTAAGAACACTTTCAGACCGCAACGCACTATCAAAACCAACAAAAAATTTTTATGATACAAATATAAATTCTCACTAGCGTCGTTTAAACTGGAATTGTATAAATTTAAAATCGTGTCCAGCAGGAGCTCGTTTGTCCGTTTGGGTCCCAAACTCCGGCACAGTTTGTCCAAAAACAAAATCACGCTCAGTTTAGACGTCCCCGGATCGTCCAGCAACTCCTTCACGAACGGGTACAGCAACTCGATTATGTGCTCACTCCTCGCCGACAGCAGCTCCTCCCAGATTTTCTCCAGGTCCGCGCTCAACTTCCTCACCTTGAGCAGGGCCAAAGTCTCGCTCAGGTGACTCCCCTGCGGATCCCACAGAAAGCACCTCGCCATCGCCTTCGAGCACGACATGAAATTGCAGGCGGCCGCGTAGACGGCGGGGAAGAGGGCGGGGAAGGGGAAGCCGAAGGAGGAGAGCAGCGGCTGAAGCAGCTGATGGGCGGAGGGGGGTGGGAGACCAGAGGAGGTGATGTAGGGGTAGTTGTGAAAGTCGCGGAAGGGCTGGAGCAGCAGAGTGAGTGGGGAGCGAACGCAAAATGGGAGGCTGTCGCTTTCGAGGAAGTTCAGGGAGGTTTTGAGCCTTTTGTCCAGGTCCTTGGTGTCGACGACCCGAACCTTCGACTGGAGGAAAAGCTCCATGATGAGGCAGCCAAAAACCTGGGTTTCCTGGATTCGTTTGTTGGCGAGGACTTGCTTGAGGGTGGACTTTGTTTGATTGGTGTTTGTCGTGCGGAGTTGAGGCAGGGCCAGGAACGTTTTCCTGAAGAAATTCAAGTTTGTTTCGACGGAAGTGAGGAGCGCAATAGGATTGAAGTCTTTCGGAAGGTTGACTGTTACACCCGCATTTGAAGATGTGGCGCCGGTTGTGGCAGGTTTTGAAGGTTCACCACGAGTTGTCTCTTCGCCTGAAGACTGAAACGATGCCTGTAAGGACATAATAAGAACGCAGCATATAATACAACATTCAAAATTAAAAATTTAGCATTCTTACCCACCAACAAGGAGCCTTTCGATCGATTGATGAGCTTAGAAAAAAGCAGCGGAGATGTTTTCGCGCCGAAGGAATCGTCTTCCCCATTGCCCGAACTCTGACCTTCATCTTCACTGCCTCCTCCCGTCTTCTCCAAGTGGGCGGTGGAAGTCTCTGCCACAAAACAACAGAAGTTACCAATGAGTCGAGCCCATACTTTTGACTTGAGGCATTCTCTCTTACTTGGTTGGCGCGAGGCCCAGTCGAATAAGGTTTTTGGCGGTATTTTCTCGAAATAGGGCACCTGACACTGCCTCGGGGGGTGAGGGTAAGAAAACAACTGGACGACCCCCGATGTTTTCAGACTCCTGTGGTTTTCGACCAGGTGCAGACAAACGTTTTTTGATTTAACGGCCGCCAAGCCTGACAATCTGAATCATGAAAATCATTAAACATAAACCGAGAGTATAAAACTTGTGATCACAAAGCATTACTTGTAACCGAAAGTGAGGTCGATCCAATGATGGAGTCTCTCCGACACGTGTTTACTCTCTAAACATTCTCTGTGAGCTTCTATGAATTCTTCAGGTGTGAGAGCCCATGGCGGTAGTTCCAAGTCTGGAAGGTCCTCGTGAATTGACTGTTGGTGAGAGAGAAGTTTGAAAGTGTTTAAGAAAGACTTCCAAACAAATAATCGTGCTTAAAAAAACCTTAAATATCGTCGGGTCGTAAAAAAACTCTGGAATGCACTCATCCGGGGTCCACTCTTGTAACCGCTGTATCGAAGAGGGGTATTCCGCGGGTACCCACACAGAACGAACGTATTTACACAGCAAAGAACGAGGGGTTCTTCTGGCTAAATACACGTAGTAGGTGATCTCAGATAACACGTCCGACACGTGATGAGGTACCTAAAGAAGTAAAGAACGTTATACATTAATCAGGCCTCGTTTGCTGCGGTTCAATTTTTTTCAAGACCGAACCTTACTTGACTAGAGTTAATGGCGCTTTCGTATGTCAAATCCAATTGTCTGTCGCCCTTGTTTAACCTGAATTTGGATTTGGACAAATCTCTCCAAATTCCACTCGTCCTCGTGCCGAAATCGGACACCCAAGGCATGATGAAGTGGCAAGATGGATCTCCGAAACGACGTCCTAGAAGTAATTCCGTTGCTTGCGTTTCTTCCCGATTTTATATTCCGATTCAAACCTTTGATATTAGGTTTTTTCATCATGTCGACCAAAATTAAGATACTACATTACCGTCATATCTTCAAACTTTTATTTTTGCTTCACTAATGCTCGCTTGATAAGGACGATGATAAACATTTCAATTTATTTTCGGTAAAGCAACTTTCTGTGATGACTTAACAAAATAGTATTTAATATATTTCTGTATGCGCCTTCAGGCAATACAGTGGCTATCCCAAGGTCATTACAGATATATCATCCCCATTAATAAACCTAATATTGTGCTCTTTCTGTTGGCTAACCTGCACCTCCTTTTCTTTCTTCTCAACACCCAAACCCACTTTCTTCCTCTTACTGAAACTTTTCCTCTATCCTTTTCTTTAAATGCCATTTCTTTACTCCCCACTGCTTCATCAGATCTTTCACCTTTAATTTATTCACAGAAAAACATTCTTCTTCTTTTAATTTCATTCTGAATGCTTCCATTCTGAGGAACTATAAAATAACCATCAACTTTTCCCATTTGCACTGAGAAATTGACAAAATCATGCTCAAAAACTTGCCTGCAATATGGTTCAAATACATGAGGTAGTCAAAATTAGAAATTTCTTTATTTATCCATTTACTGCAAACAACTTGCAAATTTGAATCTGTAGGAAATCTGGGCAGAACACTGTAAGCCTTGTACAAACTGTAATTATGAAATAACTCTGTTTTCTCAGTGAGTTTGCTTGAACTGTCTTCTGGAGTTTCATATTCTAAATCAGACAGTTTGCAAATGTATTCTTGAAAATTTGGAATGACCTGGAAACAAAATAAAACTCAAAATGGCAGCCATAATTGGCGCGTTGTTGTGAGCATCATCTGCGCCGCGCACCTGGATAAAAAGAGCATTGTCTACGAAAATGTCTTCCAGTTGCAAATTGCCAAGAATCAAACCCCTGTCATGTGAATTTTTCATCACTTGCAGCAACTGATATATGACAAATAAAGGTTTTGCATAATTTGAATTGAGAAGGGAGGGAGTGAATGTGATGCAGTCTTTGAGAGTTACACTTTGATCCATGTGATATAGAATTAGAAAGCAGCTTTTTGTGTCCACCTGAAACAGTAGGATTTTAAACAAGTTTATGCTTATTTATTGTGACTCAACAGTTAATAATTTAGGCAAACTTTAACAAAATTCAACTGCTTACAGCACACAAAGCTGGCAAAATATTTGGATGAGGTTCAAACTCTGTTTGCTTATTACTGGGTGAGTGACACTCTGAAATGTAATTGTTTCCACTAATAATTTTACATCCATAAAATCTCTTTATAATATCAACTAAAACATCATTATTTTTATGAATTAAATTTCCTTTCAATAAATCCCTATTCCTATTCTGTGGTCTGTCACCTGGAAAGTGAAATAAAATTTAAATAAAGAGAATATCAATAAAATAAAATCAATCAAGGGCTGATTTTTTCTGATTTGAAAGTAAATTACTTACAAATATATTTTTTATAAAAATGTTTCCAGGCATTTTTAAAATTTGTTTCAGATATATAGTGCAGGAGTTGTGGATATGAAAGCCCAACATCACAGGTAGACTGGGTGACTCTGGGTTTAGGTAAGGGAATCACTATTTCATTTTTATTCGGTTTGGGCACTACATATATCATCAACTTATGCCAGGCTGTTTGCTCCTCTTTCTCGTAAAATAACATCTGAATCTCATCTCCGATTAGCGTATCATGAGGAATAAAGTCGGGAATTTCTTGGTGTTCGAGCAGCAGCCTGGAAATGGGTACAAGTAAGCAACTAGGTACAATAGCAGAAGGCAGGAGCGAACAAATTACATACGACATCCAGTCGCGGTGTACCGCAACAAAAATCCTGTCCTTTGTAGTTTCGTAATTCTTTATGTATTGCCTTGGAATGCCAAGCTCTTTGGTAATTACACCAGCAATAACCATTTTTTTTATTTATCATATCACTGAAAGTTAATTCGTTAAACTCATCTTCTTTTCGACAATACAAGGAACGAAAAATACCTACTAGTTCATTAAAATTAAATTTATATAAATTTCATATCGGATTAAAGGAGCCTTTTGAAAACTTTAACCCTTGTAGTCAGTAAATGAGAAAAAATCACATTATAAAATTTAATTAGAAAATAAAAACAAAATTAAGAATACTGACATGAAAGGCGAGATATCGAAGCGTCTTGATTTTCCGGAAATTTACTCAACAGGATATGAAAAATTCGGTAAAATTGTTGTGAAAGCGATAAAATTTTTTACACTCCTTTAAAATTAAATGGTAAGGCATTATTTTACTGAGTTATTATTTAGTCTTATTATTGTTTAAATGAAAATTTAGCATTCTGGCATTTCGTTCAGTTTTGGTTATTCAGCTAGAAATCTTGTAAAATTTTAATATTTCACTTGTCAAATGGAATAAAAATTTTGTTGTAAAATTAAAGGGCACAAATATAATGTAAATTTGAAAGATGAAGCTTCTATTTCCTGCATTTTTATTAGGGATTCATTAACTTTGGAAAAATAATTCGCCTAAATATGTTTGGCAGTAGATCATTTCAATAACTAAATTACTGATTTTTCAAATCATTTATAGATTTTACATCATTAACATAATTGTATTTATTGTAGGTAGTGTGCAAGTTAAGGGTTTTAAAGTGTTTTTTAATGTAGTTGTTACACAACATTTTCAAGACATGTTTAAACTGTGTTAAATCTGTACTTTAAATAATAAAAGGTTAATTTATTACTACCTTTACATTAAACATGTTTCTATAGCCATTCTTTTCAGTCTTATATATTACTACATTGAATTTGTAATAACAGGAGGCCCAATAAAAAATGTAGATCCTTTTTTCTTGGAATTACATTTTAATACAAATACTTTTGTGAGCCTTTTAAATACTTTTTTTCAGGTATTAAGAAGGCTTGAAGTGTGATAGACCAGTGCAAGAAATTCAAATAAATTTTATATAAAAGTAATAAAAGCAAATTATTTTCAGTTTACAGTAGTTGAAATCATGTGAAATATTTGACAATTATAACTATGCTGAAGACTAGAAAGTGTACAGACCATAAGAGGTAAGACTCCTCTGGTACCTGACCCACTGCAGCAAAGAAAGGCAAATGCAAAGAGAAACACCTAAGCTCTGAAAGGAGGCAAGGTACTGGGGTAAAGAGAATCAGGCCATGATGTGATAAACTTCCTCAAGGTTGTGAGCTGTGGGACAAAAAATATAAATATTATATTTTTTTTGTATTGGATATTCCTTTTGAATTTTTAAAATGCCACAAGTATTATGTGTTCTTGAAAATGTTATAATTTTGAGTAATTAATCAGGACTTGATTAATTTTACATAAACGTATTTATGATTTTAAGTTTTGCTTTTTGTAGAGATTTTTCTAAGCATTTCTTACAGAAGAAGTTAGATTCTCATTATTATTCTACTATTTATAATTTCCTATAAACATTTCATTTCTTTAATATTGGTGCCTTCTTGCCTATGACTTGCCTTTAGATTAGCTTTTAAATTTAGACTTCTACTTATTGCAGAAATAGATGTATTATTTATGTCTAAATTTCAGTTTATCCACTGAGCAGATTTTTTAGTAATATTTAAATTTTCTTTAAAAAGTGAAAAGAAAATTTTTACTTTGTGCTAACTAAGAGCAAAAAATTGATTGTTTGGTTTTTTACCTCTCTGGTTTATTAATCTCCAGCGCTTACCCCCTGATAAGTTTTAAATTGACGGAGCTTATGACTCTGTAATTGATGTTTTTGTGAGCAATTTTTTCTCGCCTTTTCATATCAGGGTTTATAATTGCTTATTAAGTCCTCATCATCGGAATTCAGTTTTAAATTTCAGAGTGCCCAGCTGGGAAATAATAGGGTTCGGTCCTTGCAGCGGCCACTTGATGACTCTAAATCAGTGTGTGATGCCCAAGCTTTCATAATTTGAGGGTCAAACTTGAGTTTGCCGTAATTTGGCGGGGCACAACGTTTGTGAAAATTAAGTATGGATTTTTAAAATTAGTATATTTGTCAAAAGGTAAGAAGGAATTTAAATGTTAAATTTACCATCCGATGTATGCAGCTGTTTTTCAGAAACCAGTTTCGGAATGTTTGGCTCAAAATTTCACACATAATAAAAGAGCGGGCCACATGCAACACCTTCACAGGCCTTAGGTTGGGCATCACTACTCTAAATTATGTCTTTTTTATTATTAAAAAATTTCCTGGCGATAACGCAGTCTTTGTCTTTTTTCCTCCATTTTTCGAGCAAAGGTCATTCTCAAGTAACGGAGTATGTCAAGTATATATTCACACACACACACAACACACACACACACACACACACACACACACACACACACACTGCTGTTTCGGCCATTAGCCATCAGCAGTGGTCTCAGTACCTCGCAGTGATGACCAGTCATCTGCGAGGGAGGACGGCCTAGAAAAATGTCTAGGGTTCGGGATTCGAGCTGGCTCCGACAGCCAGCGCGCAGACGTTTACTACACTAAGCTATCGCCGTCATCTGAAACCGCGCTATGAGACTCAGAATTAGTGCAAATCACATCAATCGTAGCGCGTTATATGGAGAACGCAAAAGGGTATCGAAGGCAAGCCGCCGACCGTGTGTTTCCGAGAATTCGAACCTTCCGGATTTTTCTAGAAAGTTGTTTTCGATTATTTTTAACTTAGGGAGAAGACGTATGTAAGCTACTGTGTGTTCTCTCTCGAGTCAATCTCTCAGAAGTCTCTTTTCGCAATCATGTTAATCGTTCAAGTCAGAGGCGGGGAACCTTTTTACTATTAGAGACTGCACTCAAATCAGGCCGAAGTACGAGAGGCCGCACCGAATAAGGCACAAGTATGAGGGGCCACACAGTCTGTCTGACCCAAGAAAGTGACCTAAATGAAAATATTATAGCTTTTCTATAGGTTTATTAATTTATCGAACTAAGCAGAAAAAATAAAATGTACACTATAATGCCACCTTCCCCAGGTTCACAAGGGCGCACAAGAAACTCGTGGAGGCCGCATGTTCCCCACCTCTAGACTAAGTTTTCATAGAGATTTTTCAACAAAGTTTTTTTTGTGCAAGTGATGGTGTGTGATATACTTTTACTTTGTGATTCATTGATTTTTATCCAACTGAACTTTTCGTAAGTAATAAACCGTTTTGTACGAATCGCGGTTTTTCCTTTGAATCCGCCAACTCACTGCTCTCTTCCTCGTACACTATGAAATAAGCCGGCTTGTTTATAAAAACATATCTAGTTACTAGAGTCATTGAAAGGCTGCGCGGAAGAACTCCTGGGATGCTGTTGAAGGGAAACCGCGTTATGGGAGGGCTGTCGCAATTTCAGCCCCGTGTTATATGGAAACCGCTGTCGTGGACCCACGTGTATAGATTGAGCCGTTGTCCGGTGTTGGAGACTGGGATGAGTCGCATCGGAGAATTCGACACCGCAAGTCGAGGACGGTTCGATTCGGTTCGACGAAGCTGTTTTCGCTTTGTTCTCAAGATTCGTTCTCACGAGGAGAACGGGGCTACAGCCGCTGCGCAAGCATTCTTATTTCCATCTAGGAGAACCAACGTGTGTTGTTGGGCCGTTGGCCCGGTGTTGGATGTTAGATTAGTCTTATCGGAAAGCCCAATAAATTCGATGAAATTCTGCACAGCTGTCTTCGATTTGTTCTCAAACAGGGCAACGACTCAGTTCGTTCCGAGAGTTCGATTACGCCCTAAGCCTATGGTTTGTTTTTCTTCAGTTTGTGATAATCAAAATTTGTTAAAAAGAATTTAAAAAATATAAAAAGATTCGTTTCATATAAAGAGTGTCTTAGTGAGTGCACCCTTTTCTTCCTGGATAACCTCCATCACCTCGGACCACAACACCGAGTTTTAGGAGGGCTGACTATAGTTTGAAATAAGCAGACATTTAAAGCACAGTCCTGAAATTTAGGCGAATTTACATCTTCTAACCGTCTCCTGCGTGCGAGAAAAATATCCTTTTATTTTTATTGTATCGCCTCACGGAAAGAATTTTTTCTTTTCATTTTATTATCTTCTTATTCATTGTTTTTCGTTTTATTCGAAAGCCTCAAGCTAGAAAATCTTGATTGAAAACTAAACTAAAAATTTTTGTAATTTATTTTTTCGGACTTTTAACGGTTTTCAGTGCCGGCCCCAAACTGGCCAAACCGAAGACACTTCATTCGAGTAGGTCGATGCACCTCAACCTGGAGCCTTCGTTTCTGTGAAAATTTCTGCGCTGAACCAATTTTTATCGGAATGCTCACGAAATTTTGTTTAAAAGTTTGCTCTCAAGACTTTAAACTTATGCGCCTCTTCGACTTACAGAAACTGTTTGGAGTTTGCATTTTGGCTCTAGTGCAGATTTTTTTCATGAAATCTTGCTTAGTTTGAAACTTTCCCCATTTATTTCTTTATTACTTGTATTTCATTCCTAAACGGGCGTATTTCGGAGCGAACGTACGTAAATACGCGGGATTTCAAGGCGAGAAAAGTAATTCCTTCAACATCCTTACTGCGGTTCTGTAATCAGCTTTTTCATTCTACCTTGCCTGTAATTCTATTTCTTATTTTGAAATTGCCTTTTCTACTTCGTTCTCTGCATTGCGGAAGTTAAATGATTTTCCATTCGACATTCAGACAATCTAATTATTAGACAAATAATTCAAAGTTTCTGAGTCGGGGCGTCACTCGTTTACTTCGTTTCACGTTTTATAAAGACCCCAATGAAATGATTTATGCACGTTTTTTTGGTAATTTTTTTATGGTATTAAACGTATTATATATAATTATGGTATTAAATAATTGGTTGCTAATATAAAATGTATCATTGATTAATAATTTCTTTTTGAAAGGGATTCCTTTGAGATGATGTTGTGAATAAAAAGAAATCGTAAAGTTTTAGGTAAGGGGTATTAAAATTAAGAGTGCCCAAAAAACTCCCACCGCGGTGGATCAAATTGACCCAACTCAATTTTTAAATTAAAAAATAAAAACTTATATTTAATGAAACTAAGTTTAAAAAATTTAATTTAATTATTGATAAAAAAAATATAGATAAATTTGCAGAGTAACATTATAAAGTATGAACTTATATTTAATGGAAACGGGTTTTAAATAAATTCTCCATAAAATTTACTGTAATTTTAGAATAATAGTTTATAAACCTTTTGTTATTTTGCAATAGTATCGATAGTTTAGTTTTCTTTTTGCTGTCGTATGTCGTATTTTCATATGTCTCTCCTCTGTTTCTTCTCAAGCTTTCGACTCCGTTCGCGCTCTCAGCTCTATTTTCAAATTTTCATAAGTGTTTCACTTCTAGATTGGTTTGTTTTATTCCATTTAACTCTTCTTGGATTCCTTTGGGCGCTCCAAACTGACTTGACTTTTCGTTTACCCCGCTTCTCCGCTAGGGTGGCGGGGTTTTTGCGAACATTTTGTTCGCTTTCACAGCGCCTGAATGAACACGTAAGGTACTGTAGCGGGTGGCGAGTCCACTGACAGTACTTCACGGAGGTGTTCGCAGGGAGAATATTTCTAAATATTTCGGAGAACATTTTGCTCCAAATATTTTCCCTAATATTTGTAAGTGAGGACAGCCTTAGCTCAGTCTGTTAAACCGCCTGCTCGCTGAGTTGTCGGACCCAGTTCGAATCCTAGCGGCAGTAGGTAATTTTCTAAGGCCGTTCTCTCTCGCAGATGATTGGTACTGAGACCACTGCTGGGAGGACGGAATGGCGTAGTGTTGCGCCTGGAAAGTCTGGCAAAACAATATGAAATTCCGCCTCCTTCACTTATTAACACTTCAGTGGACTCGCCACCCGCTACAGTACCTTACATGTTCATTCAGGCGCTGTGCAAGCGAACAAAATGTTCGCAAAAACCCCGCGACCCTAGCGGAGAAGCGGGTTAAAATAAAAGTAAAGTAAAGTATATTTGTAAGTTCATTTTTCGGGTTGCTTTCGCAGACGATCTTTTGGTGAGTTTGTTTAAAAAAAAAAATGCATGAAGTTCCCGCGGCTCTTTTCTTTGCTTTTTTCTTGTTTCTCTTTGGCTAAACTCTACCATCAACCCTTGGTCACTTGGTTAATTTGTCTGAAGTAATAAATTTATTCATATGAGCTTAAATGGTGAAAAAACGGAAATGGGTTCCTCTGGCTTTGTGTACAATTTTCTTATATTAAAGTTTTTCCAACAAATAAGTTGCGGAGATCAGTGAACTAGTAATTAGAATGAACTCGTTAATTAGCCCTTCGAAATTTCATTTCGAACATTAGAAATTCTAATATAAATCATCGCAGGCGGCGCATTTACCTCAGCTCGTTCAAAAGGAGTCGAGTTATAACTTTGTTACTAATCAACTGGGAAGGGATGTGTGCTTGTTGCCCACGGGGGTGACTTCCGGTTCCTGTTGGAGTCACCCCCTGGACAATTCCTTCTCTGTTCCAACGAAGGGCAGACGAATTCCGAAGAACAACAAAAGAGCAGACGCTATTATCATCATCATTATTGAAATTCAAGTGAAATTTAGAGACTTCCCGCAGCACGATGTTAAAGTATGTAAATGCCTTGTTTCGTTTGCAGCTTAACAAAGAAAGTAAAACTTAATTAAATTCAGCACCACTTTCCATACGAAGAAAGAAGCAACTCGTGATGGAAGCCAATGAAAGTTTTTCGAACCCAAGCCTAATTTAAATTTATTTCAAGTTGAAGCTTTATTGCGTCTTGGCGTTCGCGTTCGCGTTCGCTTTCTCCTCTCGTGATTATTAAAAGTGAAGTTGTCGCGTCTGAGGGCATTTTTGGTTCCGATGGTTGAGTAAGATTAATGCTGAAAAACGGAAAATTCCCAAAAGTTTTCCCTGCAATTGGGTTTTCTATTTTTATTTTTTTACTCGATTTACTAAAGAGCTTTGACGCTTTTCTAATTTGCATATTTTTAAAGTTTTTGATTGCCAGTTGTAATCTTATTAAATTTTACAAAGTTATTTTTCCTAAAATGGGGAGCGGAGGTTTCCTAAGTTGAACACCATCGATGGACTCTGACTCCCTTCGCCGACACAATAGATTCTAATTTGCATATCATATTGTAGCACACGCTCATTTTCTCCTTTCCGAGCTCATGACTTGAATTTTTATATTCTTCCCAGGAAATGAACTTGAAAAAATTCAAAAAGCTTCCCGTCCATGTCGTTGAGGACCACAACGAAGCTCTGGAATTCATCTACAGGTGCATGGGCTCCAGGCACCTCCCTCTGGAGCACAACTCCATCCTTCACCTGGACTCCCATCCCGATCTGATGGTGCCCAAAGAGTTATCGGCCGACGCTGTCAGGAATAAATACGAGCTCTTGGACGCGGTCAGCATAGAGAATTGGCTGATGCCGGCTTGTTATGGGGGTCACTTTGACTCCGTTTATTGGGTGAGTTCAGCACATTGAAGCTAATATGCTTTTAGAACGAAAAGCCTCGCAGAACAACAGTGTTATACAAAGCTGTCTATTGTTTAGTTATGGGGTTAGTGTGAAATCGTGTCGTGAGAGGTGGGCCTTGGCGGGCCTCTTAAAATAAAGTTTTAATATTTTGAAAACTACATATTAAATAGAATCGGAACATAATAAAATAGAATGCTACAGAAAAACTTTTAAATTCAGAAACGAAAACAAGCCAACTTGGCCGTTCTAGTGTTAAAAATGAAGACGAAAGGAAGAGGAACGAGATGAAGACGTGTATTCTGTGCATATTAAATTTTAAAGAGAGAGCAGTGCGATTTTGAAGAAAATGGAATAAAGGAAGAGTGGGTGAAAGGCTCAGAAATTTAGATGATGTTTGGAATTCCCCGTATCGTGCTTTGGATTTGCGAGCCCTTTCGAAAGACGAAATAAACATCATTTTCCTTTTAATAAAGCAAATATTTTTTTATACTAAGATAAAGCCGTCGTGGTCAAATCAAATACCCGTTGGCACTTACGAAGTTCACGTCGGAAAGTTTAAATCCGAAATTCGTCTCTTCTCTGACATTTACTATTTTATCAGCGACGGAGTTTGTGTGCCTAAAAACCAGTTGGAAAACAGCAGAAGGCTTTCGTTATACGTGGCCGACATTGGCCATTTCGAACGGGTTAAGGAAGCCAGTTCGAAGGGCTGTTACATCCTCGATGTGGATTTGGACTTCTTCAGGTTGGTGTGAGCTTTTCCACATAATTTCCAAAGGCAAAGGCTTAGGCTTGTTAATTTTTAAGCGTTTGCCCTTCCCACCAAATCTTATAGATTTGGATCTAAAATAATTTAATAAGAAGGGAGATGTTCTTTTAAGATCGGATTAATATTTTGGCCTGCAGAACTCAAAGGGCGCTATAGAAGCCACGTAAAAATGAATGGTTTTTAATGTGAGAAAATTTCAGCTAACTAAATGTTGACAATGTGACTACTTCAAAGAATTATTGCAGGCACTAAATTCATTAAAATTATTAAATGCTGCGGGCGTGAAGCACCGCATTACGGCTTCTTTCACTTCTCAAATGAAATCTTCTTCGGTGCAATCTCTGAAATGTACAGCATAAAACTTCTCACTTTCTTCCCGAGAGTTATTCACTGCGAAAAATTTCATTTAAAGCATTCCCAAATTTTATTCACTGAAATGCAAAGCATTATTACTGTTCGCGCCGAAACGTGGAAATCCACCAAGGCGGTGGATCGAAAAGGTCCGACACGTTCGCCCGGCCGAACTCAGTCTTTAAGGATAACTTAAAGAGATAAATCGTTAGTGAGATACGTGTACTTTGAGTATCAAGCAATAACCGTGGCCTCGGGGGTGCGAACCTGGACGGTGGTGCGAGTGCTACAGGTGTGGATCCCCAATATTTCCCTTTCTCCAAATTCCTACCCCACTCCCCCTAATTTTTCCATTCCACCCAGGAAGCCTGGTTCGAGTGTGGCGGCGATTCCTTCGTACCACAGATAAGTGCTGGGGACGTACCTGGGGGCAACGGTTATCCGAAACAGAAGTGCCTCGGGGCGTGCACAATTACTTTGCAGCCTCGCGTGGACATACAGTAAACGATTGAACTACAGTGGCTTTCAAAATATAAAATTCGAGAAGGGAAATTACAATTTTTGCATTAATTCATTTGTAATTACCCATATTAAAGTGCTTTTATGTTTCAGCACAAAAAACCCATTTTCTGAGATGTACCGAAAGGGAGGCCTTTACGAGAAATTAAAATCTCTTTTTGCATTCGACATACCACCGGAATTGAAGGTCAATACAACGGTTGAAGGAGTAATCGAAAATGAAGAGCTGCTAGATTGCGTTTCGCAAACAAGGGCAGAGCAGTTGTTAGAATTGAAACTGATTTTTGAGTATTTAGAACGGGATGGCTCCATCAAAAGCATTGAAAAAGGTAAGCATGCCTACTTTTTATGTTGTCCATTTGCAGTACGAGCTACTCGTTTGATTCACGAAAAGAGTTTCTGTTGAATAAGAACTGGAGTGAGTGTCTGTCGGAACGGAAATTTTTCACATTTCTACTTGACTTCGAATCCCCAAGATGTTTCGCTACTTTGCTTAATTAATTCCCAGAGGATGAAATCTGATTCAACCTTTCATATTTCAATTCATCGCCCTCTTTGCCTTCAATTTATCCGTAATTTAATAAATTCCAAAGACTTACTGAGAAACGTATGAAATCTTTTGTTGCCTTTCTTCTCTCATTTGTGCAGGTGCTATAACAGCATTCAACCTCTCGTTGTTGCTACAAAGAAAAATGGTGTCGGTTCATCTTTTCAGGCCGATCTCTTTCTAAGTCTTTCCACGACCAGATTTGGCTTTTATTAGGTCTATAAAAAACAAAAACTTGCATTACGACTGAGTATTCAGATACAAAAGCAGAATCTACTGAGCTGCTAAAGAAAGTTATTAAAAAAAAGAGAAATTTCTTAGCCCTGGTCAAGGAAACCCCTGGGGATCAGGGGGCTAGACGATTATTTTTCCCTCAAGGAGGGTCCCAATCCATTATGGCCGTCATTTATCCCCTTGAATCAAAAAATTTTTTTCTTTGCGAATGCCATAAACTGAATTCATCTCTCTTATAAGAATGCCTTATTCTGAGGTTACTTGGTCCTTCCTTCGGGGTTTTTAAGATTCTTGATCTGCAGTAAATATTTATTTTTAGGCCTGTTTAATTTCTTTCCGTCTTCGAATGGTTTTCTATATTGTTTTCAGCAAAAGACCGATTCGTGATATTTCATATCTAAATTTGGTGATACTGTAATTCATATTAACCCCTTATTTTCAACATGCAATTATACACAAATAAAGATATTAGCGGCGGCGCTCTTTAAAAATTATAAACAATTTTGGAATTCGTTATGAAATTATAGTCTCATGCAATAATTTTGGTAAATGCGAAAAGTTTATCAGTAATACAAGTTAATTATCTGCATTAGTATGATATAATTCGGAGTTTTCTGGTACAGTAAATGTAAAGTAACTCTTCCACGTGGAAAACTCTTCAAGGTTTTAACTTTTTTACATTTTTGGCCCAAAATTGTATGTTAAGGGGTTAATATAAAACATTTCAGATTCCCTAGTATTAAACTCTAGATCATATGCCCTCCTCAGATTTGCACATCGTTTCCCTCCCTCTTCTGAGAGATGTCATTGACTGCGTCCAAGAATTTTACCCGGATATCGACTGGTACCTCGTGCACTCTGCCGGTCTAACCCTCGATGCCACCGAGCTCCCGGAGCATATATCCACCGAGCCGGAGCTTCTGGCCTCATTCGAGGAATTCGAAGAGCTCTTGCGCGAGTTGGCAACCCCCCCGGTGGCGGTGACGGTGGCGAGATCGGCGAGCGACGACTATTGCCCCCCGGAGCAGGTGGACTTCATCCAAAGCCACGTGGTGGAAAAGCTGAGGAAGGTGTTCGAGGACATCTCGTTGGAGCTGCACTACGAATCACAAAATTCTGCTCAGGTGGGTGGAACAATTTGATTAGCGGAAGCTGTGACAGCCTAAATGTGTCGGAGTGTTGGCTCTCACCTCAGAGAAGACAAAAATACGAATGCCGTTCATTCTTTATTTTATATTCTTCAAAAGCAAGCGAACGGAAAATATTAGGTCGGTTCATGCTTTTGTCAAACGCTTTCCCTTTTCTCTCTAGTATTCTCTTTACTATTTTGTATTTTTATCTCTAAATTAATTTCTTAATTTCCGATCGGTTATCAATCATTCATCATATATTCACCTGTATGTGGCAGTGTTCAAACATAATATTCTGCCCAGTCTGTGTTGTGAATCCAATACTAGCAGTTACATACAAACAACAGAATCTTTTGTATGCTGAAGAAAGTCAGTTTTGAATCTATTTAATAATAAAAATTAATATTTCGTGGTTGTTGGAAGAATTAGCCAATGTACTATAAGCCACACTATATAGTATATTGTTACTATCCGCGAAAGATAACCTTTTTTATGTAAACAACAACACGGGAATAATATGATAATAATAATAATAATAATAACAATCATAATAAATCATGACAAAAAGGTGAAATCAATGCAGCATAATAACATAACACAGTAGATTTAAAAGAACGTTTCAATAGTTGCAGCAATTTCAACTTACTAATTAATGACCTTATGTAAAAACCCCGGCTGAAATTTATTTTTAAAGTTGGACTCGTGGAAAAATGAAACAAAGACGGAAAACTCCCATGGAAATGCGGGAAAGTTCCTCGAAAGCAGTTAGTTCCTTGAACTGGGCGCTCTCTGGCGCATTATCACTTTCCCTCGTTCCCCACCGTGGCAAATGGGACTTGAAACATCTTCACTCGGGGTGCTGTCGCGATCCCGCACGTTTCTCTTTCCCTTCACTCGTTTCGCTTCTTTTTAGCGTGGTTTCATGAGTCAGCATGAATGTTAGTAGCAAGTAAGTGATGAGCAGGTTTGCTTTTTTACTCTTAATTAAATGAAGTGCTTTACGGGAAATGAATTCGGCTTCGGCAAAGAAAACATTTGACTGTAAGTCCTAGAGCAGAAAATAGACTGTAGACTTTATTTTCGACTTTTATGAGAAGCCAATTGCCGGGAAGAAATTAGCAAATGCTTGGTTCAGAAATGTTCATCAAAAACTAGGAAACTGTAATCTGAGTAAGCGTTGCCTCAAGTCTTAGACAGCGAAATAATATTTCAGGTTTGAAATACTTCAGAATATTCTGAATTTTGATGCATGAAAGTCTATTCATATGTTTAGGCACAATTAGTTCAATTATGTTGTTACTGTTGTCGTTGCTGATTACGTTACTGCTGATACTGTTATTATGACTGGCAAAAATAACCCTCTGATGGGTTTTTACCTCTTTATCTCTTTGTAGTTTTCTCATTCATCACATCGGCAAATCATACCTTAGTTTCAGTCTTAATTTAAAGTTTCATTTAAAGAGGTTTCCCCTAGGGCTTTTCAAGCATTCAACATTCGTTGAAGAAACAAAAGAAAGATTTCTTGTATTTTTTGTTTACCGTATGCAAGCCCTGCGTTATAAATATTATATGTTTATTGTTTATTTGAATCTAAGTCGAAGAGAAAATGCCGGGAGAAGCGTTTCAAATTCGGTTTTCAATGCGTTCACTTAAGCTGAAAAATCTTTCCTTTTTTATTGTAAAAAAGAAGAAAGATAATAGCTGGCGGAGGTAATTTTAAGGATTTCCTCTTTCTCTTTCTCCTGAGGGAGAAATTCATCCTCGATAACTTTTATGTTTGAAATTTTTTGGCTTGTGCGACAAAGGAGCATCTCCAAATCCAAAAAGCTGTTTATTTAAATAAAAGTACGTCATGGCAGGTAGTCGTGGATGAAATTTGACACAATGAGACAAAATATTGCCCTTGAATTGAGCCGGGATTAGCGGAATCGATTGAAGAAACTGGAAAATGACGCAAAGGTCTATGATTCAATGGTGAAAAAGACCGAAGGAAAAAACGAAGAAAAAACGAAAAAAGGCAAAATTTCCGCCCCCAGTGAGGAGAAACGTGCGGGGCTAATTAATAAATTAAATCTCCCATATTCCTGAGACAAAAGGGCGCGGTTGGGAAGTTAATTAAGTTGCAGGAATGGATCAACGCGAACACTCCTTCACTGCCATTTCACCTGTTGCCTCCCTGAGAAGAACTCTGGCGGTAGAAAGTCTCTGAAGGGTGCAATATCGCTTTCATTAGGGATTGGGGGTGGAGGGAACCGTGAAAACCCCGGATAGAGTTTCCAACTAAAATCAGATAAAAGCATTACGGAAAGAATATCATGAACTCATTAAGGAAAATGAGGTTTTGGTGTTGAAAGCACATTAACACTGTCTGCCATTGAACGAATACAATTTATTTACAAAACTCGGTCTTTCCCATGATGATTTATCTCGCGGATGAGTGTAAATTTCTAAAGAAATTCTTTAAGGGAGGCAGAGGGATGATTTAAATGGGAACGCTTCGACAATTAATCTTTTTGTCAAAAAGTTTTCTGTTTTATCATTCAAACGTTTTAGTTGGAAAAAACGCTGCTAGTAATTTATTTTGTTTAAAACAAACAGTATTTTAGGGTCGCTGGTGCTTATACTATACTAATATATAAATCTGTTAAAGGAAGTTTCTGTGTGTGTGCACCGTTTTCTGTTACCTAATATCTAAGCAACTACCGAACCGATTTCGACCGGACTTTTTCCAAAAGACGCGCATTTTTCCATAGCACCAGCTTATGTCTCATTCTTTGAAAATAAGGAAAAGCCGAGAAATCTGCAGAAAACATGTCTGGGAATTTGTTCCCGTGGAGACGACCTTGAGTACAAATGGGAGCAGGTTGATAATAAGATTATAAACAAACAAAATTGATAGAAATTATTTAGCGTGGGTTCTGCGTTAGTAGTTTTTTGAAAATGCCGAGAAGAAAGTCCACTCTATCGGGGTTGAGAGCCAGATTGAGAAGAGATGGAGGTTTGAGTCGGCCACAGATAAGTAGCAATTTAGAGATTGCAGACCAAAGAGAAAACCATTTATCCTTATTCCAAAGAAGAACGAAGGATATGGAAGAGAATTTGGATGGCTGAGCGACGAAGCAAAGAGATGGTTAACAGAGGAGAGAGAGAAAGAGGAGAAGCAGTGGCTGAGGAAACGAGAAAAGACGACTTGGCTGAATAAAGAAGAAACATTATGTCCGTAGTTAAGTGCAATGGGATTATTGAGGTGCATTCTGTGTTTGAGGAAATGTGTTATTGTATCTGTTATTGAGGAAGAGATGTAGACTGAAATTCCCAAGTCTTAGCGAGGGCGAAGTCCGAGCTACCATGGGTGGTCGCGCCGTCCGATCGCGTGATAGCCTTCCCCAACTCTCGCTTGGCGCCGGCGCGTCTGGGAGTTCAGGCGCGCGGGCGGGAGTGGGGAGGGCTATCGGCCTGCCGTGCTCGGGGAGTGTGAGCCGGGCAGGTACATGATTGGGTTTATAACTTCAAGTGTGCGAACGTGCTTTGGCTTGCGAATCTAACGTGCTGTTGGCTTGCGAATTTATCAGAAAAGTAAACGCGATTTCTAAGTGTATGGGAGTAAGCGCACCCGCCGGACCGCATCGGACGACACCCCGCAAGATCGACGACGGTGGGGTAATTTACCTGTTCTCCCCTCTCCTCCTTTCCTTCCCACCGTCGCTGGGTTCCAGGAGGAGAAGTTCGCCGACCGGTAAGTGTAGCTTTACCCCCGCGCTTACCCCCCAGGGACCAACGCACCGCCGCGAGAACATTGGTCCTTCGAGCCGCATTTCTTCGCGACCTGGGGCGATTTTAATTGTAATTTTCGGAGGAAAATTAGCGAATTGCTCGCCACGTGGTGATCGTCTAAGCTTGTCCGTTCGCACTCGCCGAGTACGTGCGCGTTCTCGTATTTATTTTATTTATTCGTTTTTGTTTTTTGTTCGCGGTAATTATGGAATCCCTTTCTGCTATCGAGAGGAGAGAATTGGAGAAGCAGATAGCTTTGCTCACGGGTCGCCGGGACAGTCGCTTCCGCCGTGTCCAGCAGGTGTACGATCTGTTGGACAAACTCGATGATCCTAAGAAACGTAAGCAATTTCAGGCGCTGTATCCCAAAGTTGAGGCAACTGCTACCGAATTCGCAGATATTATTGAAAGGCTTAATGACGCGAAACTTGACCTTGACCCCAATTCCCCTGTCGATTTTCAGCCCTTAGAGGCGCTGGAGGACATGTGCTGTTTTATTCATCGGGCCGCGGAGGAGTTGGGAGACTTGGTAAAGGAAGCCCCCCCAGTTAAATCCGAGGAGGAGTCCGTACCCCTAGCCCAGCTCCCCAAAATTGAACTCCCGATATTTTCCGGCGATCCAGCTACCTGGCCGTTATTCTATGATACCTTTTCCAGTTTAATTCATAGGAACAAGAAACTCGATGATATTGCGAAGGTGTATTACCTGATGGGATCGTTGAAAGGACGCGCGCTGGAAGCATGTGCCGGGATAACTCCCACCGCCGCCACTTACCCCATAATTTGGGACAATCTTGTGAAGAGGTTCCAGAATCCTCGCTTACTCGCCGACACCTACCTCCAGAAGATGTTGGATTTCCGCCCGCTGTCTGGAGAATCTTCTGACGGCCTCCACCACCTCGCCGAGAACTTCCGGTCATCGGTAAAGGCCTTAAGACAATTAGCGTTACCCGACCTTTCCGATTTTATTGTAGCTTCTTTGGCGCTGTCGAAGCTCGACCCGGTGACCCGGAAAGCATTCGAGATGTCGGAGCATTCGAACATCCCGACGCTCCAGGAGGTGCTGCAATTCGTACAACGCCAAGCCGCCGTGTTGTCACAGCTGAGGGGTATGAACTCGGGCCGCAAGACAGTTACGGGCAGCCTTGGAGTCGCGTCCTCCAAAACTGCGACAAAATCGCCCTATGTCCTTGTCACCAAGGAGGGTGATTCGTCGCCGATGTCCACAACGGACTCACGCCCCTGCCCCATTTGCCGCGGTCCTCACCTCATCTATTCTTGCCCTCTTTTTAGCAAAGCCTCCACGGCCGCCAGGTGGAAATTAGCCGAGAAGAACCAGTTATGTTTCAATTGTCTGAGCGACGTTCACAAATTGCCTGCGTGTAATTCCTCACGTGCATGCCGCATATGCCAGAAACGTCATCACTCGATGCTGCACCGCAGCTCCACTGGAGAAAAACCGCCCTGTGAACCGCCCTCCGAAACGCCCGCTCCGCCGCTGCGAACTCAATCAGAGGCCCAGAGCCTAGTCGCCTTCCAGCCGCCGCCCAAATTTCGCCGCCCTGTCGTCGTGTTACCAACGGCCGTCGTCAGGGTCGTAGCTCCGAAAGGAGAGTTCTGGGTTCGTTTCCTCGTCGATTCTGGAAGTCAGGCGCATCTGGTAACCCTCAAATGTGTTCGGAAATTAGGGTTAAACCTGAGTAAAGGTCCTCCATCACTCGGAGGAATCGGGGGTATTTCGGAACGCGTGCGGGGTGGCGTGAATTTCGTAATCCAATCACGCTTACACCCCGCAGCTACCCTGGAAGTGGACGCCTTGGTGTTACAACGTATTACCTCGCCGCTCCCGTTTATTTCTTTAGGCGCATCCGACGTGGAGACGTTCGCCGGATTGGCCCTCGCGGATCCAGCCTTTGATCAGCCCGGGGAAATTGAGGGAGTGCTAGGGGCTGCAATCTTCGCGCAGGTGGTCAACGCCTCGCCTCCTGTCAAATCCGCCAGCGGTCTCGCGGCCATCGCTACCGATCTTGGGTACTTGGTCATGGGGTCGGCCGCAGCAGCTGGATCTGTTTACACCCCTCCGACCGAGGAACGCACGCTTTGCACTTTTCAGGAGCCCAGACTGGAGAGCCTGCTGCGACAGTTCTGGGAATTAGAGAACGTAGAGCCGCCGGCTGATTCCCCCGCCCTCCTGGAGGAGTGTGAGAAGAAGTTCCGAGCAACCACCACTCGCAACGAAGAGGGACGGTACGTGGTGGAGCTCCCATTTTCTGAATTCCCTCCGCCTCTAGGAGAGTCCTTCGCTATCGCCAAGAGTCGCCTTTTGAACCTCGAAAAGCATCTCCAGAAGTCCCCCGACATGCGGGAGAAATATCGAGAAGGCATCAGGGACTACTTGACTCAAGGTCACGCCTCCCCTGCGCCGTCTGCGGATTGTCGCGGGGGTTATTTCCTGCCTCATTTCGCGGTCTGCAAAGTCAGTAGTACTACCCCGGTGCGAATCGTGTTCGACGCCTCCTGTAGGACAACAAATGGTAAATCGCTAAACGACACGTTGCTGACAGGACCAAAACTCCAGACAGATCTGCAGGACGTGCTCCTCCGCTTCCGCGTCAACTCCACAGCGATTGTTGCCGACCTGAAGCAAATGTATAGGAACATCGAAGTCGTGTCGACGCACCGCCGGTATCAACAATTTCTGTGGAGGGATCGTCTGGAGGATCCGATTAGCGTCTTCCAGCTGAATCGCGTGCCCTTTGGCCTTAACTGCGCCCCGTTCCTCGCAC